>CM060950.1:151163572-151598572 GCA_030765055.1 Mantis religiosa | reverse complement strand
GGGAATGCGATTGCCCGTACGTACAACAACCATTTCGCTAAACGTAGGATATAATAATGCCTTATAGACCGCTGCAGTTACATTTCTTTCTAACCTGGGGCTGTAGTTTCATTGTCGGTATTCTCTCTCTCCAACCTCGGGTGTTGGGGTGGTCGGACTTTGCGATGTCAGGGTGCTAATAGAACAGAAGCTCCTTGAAGGTAGGCAAAGTGAAGAACAAAAAATGAGGTTCTGTAAACCTTGTATCCTGTCAATGGCACCCCTGGTATAGATGAGTCACCTAATGTTTTATTCCCGAACTTCTCTCAACCTAAATATATGAATGCATATCAGCCTTAAGTTACCTTAGTTTAATTGCACCATTATTCATTAATCAGTTAAATCGCCACCAAAAACAGTAGGTACAAAAACGCACCAGTGTATTCTTTCATTTCACCTAGTTATCAAATATATTTTAGGCTCAAGTTAACTTTACACAGGTAATCATTTTTCACAATAATATATAAAATCCAAGCGCAACATTGCTGAAGGCACATTCTGTTAACTCCAACAAACTGTGATAAATCAGAGTTGAAGCCAATGTTACCTCCTGTATATGCAAATATGAATCAGGAAGTGCCTATGTAGCAAAAGTGTCATTCATTTAAAGAGCCTTCCTAGAACTTCATGACACAGGAACAAGTAAATAAATGTGACAGCAGTGACATCAACTCCCACTCCTTGTGTAGCAAGTGGATGAAGCAATGCTCTTCCTGCTATGCAGGGGCAAATTGTATCAAGCCGCGTGAGTCACATTTTTAGCAATTTCTAGTAAACTACATAGCGAAATATTTTAAGCTCACTTCCGTACCTCTCGAATTCATAACTATACTACGTAATAAAGATAACTGATCAAATATTTAGTGCAAGATAGCAGCGAAAACGTTCTCCTGCAGAAAAGAATTAGACCCAAACTGATAAACTGTTATAAGGATGTTACACATTTTGAAAAATTAAATTAATATTTTAACTGAGCTAACTTAGGTGATCCTCAGTTATTCTGGATGAGGTGGGAAGATATATTTGTTGTACACGTGGATTACACTGAAAATTACATTTTAAAATTCAATTACTTTGCAAATCTTTAAATTTAAAAGTAAATTCCAAAAATAAATTGTTTCGGTGATTCTGCAATCTGTAGCACTGTTAATAAATCAGCGGAAATAAATATTTTGATTTAAAAGGCACACAGTGATGTATATTATTTCATGTTATTATAAAATATAACAGGAAATCTATGCATGTCTACACAAAATCAATAGTTACGGACATTTAATTTTCGAAGAATAAATTATTAATTAAGTATTATAGCAATGTTTACTTCTCGCAAATATTTTGCAGGTGAGAGGAGAACAAATCTTGGAAATAAAGTACTCGTAGAAAAGTTTATGATAACAAGTTTGTATTTTAATGTGGTAAAGGTTTAATGCATTTTTCTTAAAAATTATCTGAAAAGGGTTTTCATATTTAATAATACAGCTATTAAGCACATCTGTCCTTTGACTATGAAATTGAATTTATGATCACATAGATACTATGGAGTTAGAAGTGACAATGTTTTAAGAAAACTAAGGGTCCTTAATCCATTTAGAAGAGTTGTAACGTTAACCATTATTGAAATTAATATCTACTTCTACCACAACCTAAAAAGATATTAATTTTGAAATAGAGTTTTGATGTATGTGTATACATAATCCAGTAAAAATTGAAATATATGTATATTGCAATCAAATATTTCATTATTAAATGAAACATATAGAAAAATAAAAGGCGGCTTTCACCTCCTGAACTAAAGTAATGTAAAATAAAGTAATGAGTATACGCAACCCCTTAAAAATGTACCTATGAATATTTGTTGTGAATTACGATAACAACGAGCATTAGTATTTCTTTTTGATAATGAAACCAAATAAAAGTGAATAATTATTTCTAATTATAAATAAAGTATTCTATTAAAAGTATTTATGGAGATGTCAATAGGAAAATGATGTGCAGTGTTCATCATTTGCATGAGGGTTTAAAAGTAAAGGTACATGTGGTTACTGAAGAGAATGAATGACACTTTGTGAATATAAAGGCATTGTAAAAGTGTTTATTGATTATTTTTATTGTTTAGAAGAAAAGTTTAGAACACAGTTAATTATACAATCGTATTAATTCAGAAACTAAATACACTGTTCAAACCGCATTTTCCCGCACACGAGGTTAAAGGCTCTCACCACGATGACTTTCTTACTGTATTTCGACATTAATTTCGTTGACTTATTATACTTTTTGGCATACTCAAATGTGGGTGTTGCCACATTCTCCTCAATTTTGGTTAAATTCACTGCAAGCTCAATTTCCATATCTATGGTTTGTACCTTGTCCACCTTCTTGAACCTCAGACACCACCTGCCCTTCGGTATGTTGCGTTATGATTTCCACTTATAAAGCTCAGCTCCGTCTGAGAATAGAATTTGAATATGCACTAGAGCCCTTGGACTTTCGCTAACAAGCACATCTAAATTCACAGCAAACAGTCTACAGTTACGCTCAGAGGTTCAATATATGTTTGAATAATACTACCTGTCTTCTACCTGACTCAATTCAAGAACATTTTAAATAGCAATATCAATCAGATTAATGTCCATAACGTGTTCTATAACAGTCAGCCAATCATGACATATGCTGGAAAAGAAAGAATTTCTTATGGAGGACTTGGAGGACTGAATAGAGCTTAAATTCTGGCAATTGACTCATGTTTCGGAATAGCTAAGGTCCCAATAACATAGTCATATCCGCTAGTTTGATGCTATAAGCCAAGATTGCTCGACAAACTTGGTCCTCTGCCAGTGTGTAGGTTTTACTGAATACATTCAAATATAGGTACCTCACATATACTGTGTGATCGTATTACAAGTCTTGTAACACTATAAGAAAATGGCATATAAGCACTAAATATGTATAGTACTGAAGCAAGGCCCGCCCTGGTAGCGTGGTGGTAGCATGTCTGCCTCACGTTCAAGAGGTCCCGAGTTCGAATCTTGGTGAGGGTGAGTTACCTGGATAGGTTTTTTTTTTCCGGGGGTTTCCCTTATCCTTAAAGACGAATGTCATGTAACTCTGGGCTCTATGGACGTTGGAGGACGCAAATTACACAAAAAAGTACTGAAGAAATTTCATTTGCGTGTAAATTGGTATTATATATCTTCAAAATAATGTTAAAATATCTGATATTATTGCTAAAGTTTGTAATAACTGTTGGATACTATCAATGAACTCTGCCATTCCAAAGCAGTAGTTTACAAATTAAGAAACATCAAGCAATACCATAAAATATAAATAAAGCAATTAAAAATAAAAATAGTAATAATTTTCAGAATAATACTTGTAAATTGTGAGTATTACATGGTAAAAAAAAAATGGTACACCTATGCACGGTACTCGAATCGTCTGCACAGCAGATTGATGAGATCGCAGTTGTGCGCTGGTTCTAACCGAACTATCCAGTAACGTGTGAGGCAAGCATCCTGTTTAACATAACAGTGGTCACCGGTTCCAATGAACATTTGCAGACGTGCAAGCGCCAGCTGTCTAATTACGAATGTACTATAAACGATGCGATAACATCTATATTAGTGCTAATTTGATTGAGTGTTTAACATCCATGTTAATACGCAGGCAGAACATAGTAATGGGGTCGATGTTTTCATGTTGGAGTATAAAATGCGAATTGCATGAAACTCGAGAATAAGGGGTAGCTGACTCACCTGGTATATTAAGTGTTGAAAATGGCCGTCATGTTCCTGCACACATTCAGAAATTAATGCCTTGTTTTTCTAATGCCGAAAAGGATTTCTGGGCTGCTATTTATTTTATGAATCAGTTGAATCCTTTTCCTCAGTTTTGCCCATTAAAGTGAGCAGTGTATTGCTGGGCATAGCCTGTCTTGACGTAGAATCGATCCACTCGATCCAATGTGATTTTTTATTTTTGACTATGCAGTTTGTTGCCACCTCATGCGTGTTGGCATAATCTTAAAAGCCCAAATACAAAATATAACCTCACACTTTATGTAAATTTGGAACTGTACAATCATTATACAAGTTGATATTATTTTATATTTGCATCTGTAATAAGTAAAATAATCTCTGTTTTAAAATTAATGCAATCAAATAATCAGATTACTTAAAATTCAACAAAATCCACCTACTTAAATGTTAATAAGGTTTAATGTTAACTATAATTATGTGGCGTTATCCATAAACCTGTCATCGTTCTCGTCCTTGTACTTGACCAAGTAGTTTTAATTTTATAATAAATCCAAACTTTTGCAGAGATAAAGCGGATATTTAAAATAGTCATTTCTATTCTTACACTTAACTTTGATATCTGACAGAAGGTGGTTTTAGAATGATATTGGAATAATATCAAAGATGAAACAATCTTCAACTTCAGGTGGATCTCAGATGGTCAAGACACCATCTTAGCCATGTACCGATTTCAAGATTTTGAGTTTTCGCCCACCAAGGCATCATCCCATAAAACTTATCGTCTTTTATTCTGCATAAGGCTATACTTTGGTGGCGGTATTGTGGACAGATTTTTCAAACTCCACTACCGCTGTGTTATGTTCCAAAGACAATTATGTTTACGAAAATGATCCTAGAAAGCACTTCTCGCCATCTTTTGCAGGGTTTGCCATGAGAATTAATTTAACCAATGAGGAGTTTATTCAATCATGTAGCCCATTTATGAGAATTGGAATGGGAAATATAATTAAGTAGGGGTAAGATGGATTCTGGATAAATTAAACATATTTTAGTCGGATCGAAACTAGCTTCACGATTACGACCGGATCCGAGAACCGCCACGCCCACTACATAAATTTAATTTAGGCTTATTCTGCAGAAAGAGTTTCCGAAATACATGTGGTCATGTAAAGCCGTGTCTAAAAGAACTCTGACCACTATAAATACCACTAGGGAATAAACACTTTTTTCATATATCTGGCTAATTCTTAAGTAAACTGGTCATCTGATTCCAAAAATACCCCTTAAAATGCTGTATAAGGTAAGGTTGTTTTTTTTGTTTTTTTTGTTTTTTTTTTTGCATTCTTATTTGTTTATGAAAACTTACAAAAATTTGATAACTCTTATTTGATTAACCGAAAGTAATAGGCATTTTATTGCCAAAACATTGAAAATAATTATAAATATTTATTATTATTATTATTATTATTATTATTATTATTATTATTATTATTATTATTATTATTATTATTATTATTATTATTATTATTATTATTATTATTATTATTATTATTATTATTATTATTATTATTATTATTATTATTATTATTATTATTATTATTATTATTATTATTATTATTATTATTATTATTATTATTATTATTATTATTATTATTATTATTATTATTATTATTATTATTATTATTATTATTATTATTATTATTATTATTATTATTATTATTATTATTATTATTATTATTATTATTATTATTATTATTATTATTATTATTATTATTATTATTATTATTATTATTATTATTATTATTATTATTATTATTATTATTATTATTATTATTATTATTATTATTATTATTATTATTATTATTATTATTATTATTATTATTATTATTATTATTATTATTATTATTATTATTATTATTATTATTATTATTATTATTATTATTATTATTATTATTATTATTATTATTATTATTATTATTATTATTATTATTATTATTATTATTATTATTATTACTATTATTATTATTATTACTATTATTGTTATTATTATTACTATTATTGTTATTATTATTACTGTTATTGTTATTATTATTATTATTTATTATTTATTATTATTTATTATTATTATTATTATTATTATTATTATTATTATTATTATTATTATTATTATTATTATTATTATTATTATTATTATTATTATTATTATTATTATTATTATTATTATTATTATTATTATTATTATTATTACTAGAATTAAAGTAAACGAACACAAGATAATGATAAAAACCATATACCTCCATAAGCACAAATATGACAACGTTGGAGGACGTAACATTACAAAAAAATAGAAATGCAACTACCCAGTAGTCCCGTTAGCAATGCAGCTACCTTGAGGTCATTACAAATTGCCCAGCCATAGTTATGATAACTAATAGCATCTAAAATTATGGACATGGAATCGTATGCCTTCATCCCTATGGCATGCAATAAATGTATTGAAGGTAGTAAATTGCCATTATGTAGCAACACTGCCTTTAAACTATGTTTAGAAAAGTCAATAAAGAGGCGCCAATCTTTGACATGATACCAATACCTAATTTCTTTATTAACATTAACGCAAAAACATATCTTGTCTTTCGTTGTGCAATACTTTGAAAACTGTTTATTTCGAGATTGGCAAACTGTTATTTTATTCTTTCTTGCCAGGAAATTCCACCTCTGTAGCCCGGAACCCAGTAATTCTAATTCTTTTTACCTAGTTTAAAATCACAAAAGATCACTTAATTCTTCTTGAGAAACAAAATGTCTTTCTTCACTGTGTTCACATTGAGATATATGATCTTTGGATGTTGAGGGTTCACCGTCACCTACACCATGGTTTCAACTTGATCCGTCATATTCTTCAACCCATGCTTTTGGAAGATCAGGCACCGGAAAATCTTCACTATGAGGAACTGATCTTACTGCTGATGGAACACTAGGATATTTGACACTCGAATTATTTTTTCCAGAAAAATCTGTAATCTTTGTGTTACAAAGACAATAGTCATTTAAATGGCTTGATTGTTCTGTCCACACCATAAGCACTGCAAAAAGCAAAGATTTGCGTTTACCGTGTAGCTATGATTAAGACTAGTTTTGCACGATATGCGGCAAACTTGAGGGGAGGGGGGGACAAAATCCTTATCTTGATCTCGTAGGGCACAAACAAAGTATAATGAATATTCTGTTTTAGTAATATTTGTTTTTTTCTGCTATTTAATGGTGAATTATTCACACACATAACAAAAGTTATTGGATTATCAGCACGCTTGCTCTTATCCAAAGTTTTATGATAAGTTTTGAAGTTCTGTATCAGTAATTTTATATCTACTTAATTTTAATTTCAGCTGAGCGCACCCATTTAAATGCGATGTTTATAGTACACTCTAAAATTAAGTTTACTTACGTGATGGAAAATTTGTCAACTTATTTGGAATGATATGCCTTTTCTTTACAGGTATAAAAAGTATTATTTAATAATAAAATGGCTATTATTTTAAATTAATATAAGTTGGTATCACAACCGATTTCTGTAAGTTTCAATAAAAGAATAAAGTTAAGAGCATCTCAAAAACCTTACGTGATACAGCATTTTAACAGCATTTTTAGAATTGGCGGGTCGTTTTGTATAAGAATTAGCCAATTTTGTTTCGGATACAAAAATCGTGTTCTCTAGTGTACTTACTATTAAATGGAGCTCGATATTGTGGCACTGAATACATTGCACTTCAAAAAACTACATGACCATGCGGTTATCGGCGGTTCGCACTGTAGACATCATCAGAGAACTAGGAACTTTTGGATGTTTCGACATTTCGAATGATTTGGAATGTTCCTACGGCTATACGATCGGTCTATACATAGCACACGTTTTGTATTCGACTCAGTAGACGCCACATCGCGGAACAAAGCGAAATGACAGTGAAAATGAGTAAAGTGAATGGGCAAAATAAAGTAGATTACTAAGTGACAATGAAAACTGAATAAATTTACAATAAGAAAAACTGGACGAAGTCACAACATAGGTACTAATTGAAATAAAGTTTGGATCTTTTTTTTTTTTCTTCTTAGAAGTATGTGTTCTTTGGTGAAGAATTATACAGCAAAAATATGATCAATAATATTAGCAAATATTGAGCTCAATCACTTTTCTACATCTCTATATTTTTAGATAATAAAGATGTTTTATTATCACACTATGCCATCTTGCGTTCAGATCTTAAACAAATTTGAGTGCAGGATTGTATAATTATAACAAGTTTTTCATTCCGTATAGCAACTTGTGATGAACAAAATATGTTTTCTTTTTCATTGCTGTTTTCCTTTGAGTAGGTTACTCCTAATGCAGTCCTTCTGACTAAAATAGGAAATATTAGCGAGAGAGAATCACAGTATGACAGGTTTTCTTCACTATATGTAAATAAACCTTTAATTATAAGTAATTTTTGTTTATAAATATAAAATATGGCTATAATTTCGTAGTATATATACACAGAAAATAAAGGTGATTAAAAATTATGAAAATAGATCGTTGTACCAATTAAACCTCATACACGAATTATAAGTAATACTGAAAACACCAATAAACATTTAAACTGGCCACAGAAGTAGTAGGATGATTATTTTCCTTACTGTCTATCACGGTATTGTTTCGTAATTTTAAATATACCAAAAAACATACTAATAAACAATTATATTCTATTACTAAACACAAAGGACCAGAAAACAATTGCACAAAAACAACCTATTATATCATAATCATCAGCTGCATGGACTAAGTCCTCGAAGTGCTTTTTACAGTTACATAAAACCTTCTAATAATTTCTGTTGTTTTGATTCAATTTATGGTTACACTTTTTTGCACAATTCCTCCATTGATCCTCATGTTTGATTATCTCAATTTTCTTTAAGATAGTATACACTTTGTGACCCTACGGTTTAAGATGCGCAATTTAGACAAAGACAGGGAATGTTTTACGTCATTAAAGCTTTTTTTTTTCAAGTTAAAAAACTTACTTTGTTGTAACAGACCGAAAGGACACTGCCATCGTCTACATAGGACATGTGCGGGGTCCAGTACTGAGAATGACGTTTCAGCAGGCTGCCTCCCATACCCAATCTTTTAGCAATAATTTTAGTCGCTAACTTTCTATCAAATAGATCCTCAGTTGGCTGACGAAGATATTACTGTCTGAGTACGAGCCGTAACAGAGCTCCCAACTAGTACTGGAGTTCGAACCCCGGTGCGGTAACAGCGCAGGCCAACCTAGGGCTACTAGGAGTGCACCTGATTATTTGAAAGTATTTGTGACTAACAGATCATTGAATAGCTGAGAATGAAAACTATCTCCAGTTTAACAGTAGAGATGAAAAATGCCTTCAGAATGTAGCACATTTTCAAACTACTTGGCATTAAGAACCACATACTTCAAAAATAGAGTTAAACATCACGATTTATTTTTGGCTTTGATATCAGCTCTGGTATGTTGTAAACATTGCATACACTAATTCCTGATTTTAACCTCTAATGTGCAATAAGAAAACCATTTATAATAGTAATGGTGATGAGGAAAGTGCGCTCAGATTGAGCATTAATATATAAGCATACAAGTAAATACATGTTTCAGTACACGGCTTTCACCATAAGATATGTATTATCAAAGACTTGAACGAACCGAATGTGGATTGTAAATGGATGTTATGTGGTCAACAATGCAAAAAGTATCATATCATAGAATGTAAAAAAGAACAAAATCTATAAACAGGCTATAGCAAGGACTAAAACCATTTCTAATGAACTATAGAAGTATTTTATTGGACCCTCAAATTTGATATTTTTAAGAGGTTTGCAAGAAAAGTCCAACCTCAATAAATATTAAGTTACAATCATGATTCTTTAGAGCACGTTCTTCAAGCTTTGTAACACAGTGAATTTTAAAACTACTTTGTTTAATACATTTATAGAAACAATAATTCATTCGAAAATTCAAATTCTTTGTCTTTAATATTTTGAAGTCATGATACAACTGTTAAATAACACTAATGAGAATATGCGGCGAAAGTTTGAACACATATCTATAAAGTGAAAGCTGATTAAACATTAAAAAGGATACTCAGATTGAGACTGAATTAGAATAAAGCACTTGCATTATACAAGCTGTCTGTCTCTCAAATAAAATTGTATATTTCTAGATATATACTTACATCTCAAGTATTTCCTGTGTCTGTTAAAATGAGATGCCTTATGTTGTGGTCCGGCCACGTAGTCTTCTCGTTGGAATGTGATGGTAAAAAAAACTTTGAAAATAAAAATAAATACATAAGGATAGGGATCATTATCTTAGAAATCCAAGGATATAACTGAACCTCCATTTCATAATTTAAAGATGTGTTAATCATTATTAAGAAGAGAGTGCTTCTTTAAGTTATAAGACGTTACTTAAAATGCATTACTTTTTCTGAATTTTTATTATTAACAATGTTTAACAGTAATAATGTTTCTGCATCCAAGTTGATTTGCTAGAAATAGTTTGTATTATTAAAAACAGTTATTTAAACAAGTATTTCAAAACTTATCTTTATTTAACAATGCACGATTTGGAGCGTTGTACTTTAATCTATCCTAGTGCTTTAGAACTGCAGTAGTGTGGCAACACCGCGAGTTATCTGGATCATTTAATGTTTACTCAGCCCTTCATCCATGATATCACCTCGCATAATTATGTTTACATGGGCGAGAAACAGGATTTTCACTTAACGGCTTTTGAACAAAATGGGTTTCACCAAGTGGAAATATCACACTATGTAGAGGGAAATGTTATATTAATTCAATAATTTGTCTGTAGGACAATTCACTGCTGCACACTTGGCTGAACCAGTGACCTGGCCGACCTTGGACACTCCGAGAGATTTGAGATGCACTCCGTCCGATAGGCACATTCTCAATGAAATTAAGCATAAGCTCAATAGAATCTCATAACATATGTGAAATAGTATATGAATTCCTGTTAATTAATTTTCAACCTATCAAATGGAAGATATGTAAAATCAAAATAAGGGAACATAGAAACTTCCATGCCCCGATAAAGGCTAAGTGTGAAGATGAAAAAATGTATTTCTATGAATAACTTGAGAAAATATATGATGCATGCCCTAGATATGATATAAAATTAGATATGGGAGACTTTAATGCAAAAGTTGGACAACAAATGGAATGTTTAATACGACAGACAGACATAGCATGGACAACGAATTTGATGATAATGGAATGAGAGCGCTGGATTTCGCCATGTCAGGGGTTATGGTTACCACATTAACAAATTCATAAGGTAACCTGGAAATCTCCAGATGGAAATACAACCAACCAGAATGACTACCTTTTAATTGATAAAACACACAAGAGTGGCAAATTAGATACCAGAAAGTTTAGGGGAGCAAACTTGATGTGTGTAGTGTGTAGTGTTTAACGCCCGCTTTTACTACATTCGGCACCGCAGGCGATGACACTGATGATACATGAGATGAAGATGGAGCACCGGTGGAATGAGATGGCGGGGGAAACCGGAGATCCCGGAGAAAACCCGCCCCAGCGCCGTGTTGTCCATAACAAATCTCACTTTGCGGTCGCCTGGGAGCGAACCCGAGCCGCCTTGCTGAGAGCCAAGCGGTCTAACCACTGAGCCACGGCGCGGCCTGGAGCAAACTTGATTCATACCATTTTCTAACCTTGGCTAAATCCACCGTAAGTTTAATAAGAAAAAATATAAATATAGAGAAATTAAAATAAATTTAATTCTACATTTAGAAATGAATACATAACAGCTTTATGGAATAGATAGAGGACGGCAATATCCTACCAGAACAGATGTATTGGAATTTATGTAAGGAACTAATGAGCAAAGCGGCTGAAATAAGTATTAAGAAAAATAAAAAAGGACCAATAAATATTGGTATGACGAAGAATGCTCGAAGATTACAGAGAAAAAGAATAAAGTTTATAAGGAAGCAATAAACCAAGAACAAGAAATTCAATTGAGTGATATAAAGAACTAAGGAAAATAGAGAGAAACAAGAAGATCTACTACGAAGAAATATTTAAGGGATTCGAAGAACAGCAGCCACTAAATGCATTTAGACACTTTTATAAACTAACAAATAACTTAAGGAAGGAATGTAAACCAAGAATTATAATTTTCAGAGATCCGAATGGGAAACTAGTACACGATGCTGATGAAGTCCTAAAATGCTGAAAAACGGAGCATTACTGGTAGGCGAGCAGCAAAATCAAATAGAAGAGATACATGAACCACTAGATACTGCGGATAAACCAGAACACACCTAACCTAGATGATGTAAGAGAGGCTATAAAGCAACATAAAAATAATAGAGCTCCAGGACCCGTAATCTGAATACAGTACTAATATAACAGACTTATTATTCTAACAAAAATACACCAGATAATGGCAAACCGAAACGATACTACCAGATGGGAGTAAGGAATTTTATGCTCTATTTTTAAAACAGGGAACCTCACTTTGTGTAATAACTATAGAAGTATCACACTACTAAATACATATAATATACAAAATCTTCTCTGTAACAGTATTTAAAAAATAAAACCATGGGTAGATAAGCAGATTGGAGTATCAGTGTGGATTTAGAACTGGGAAATCAACTGTAGATCAAATACATACTTTGAGACATATATTACAAAAACCATACGAGGTCAAAATCTGTTTATAGATATTAGAGCAGCGTATGATAATACTGACAAAGAACAATTATTTAGCCCGCCTCGGTAGCGTGATGGTAGCATGTCTGACTCACGTTCAAGAGGTCCCGAGTTCGAATCTCGGTCAGGGTGAGTTACCTGGATAAGGTTTTTCTCCGGAGTTTTCCCTTATCCTGAAAGACGAATGTCGAGTAACTCTAAGCTCCATGGATTCCGGGCTCATTTCAGCATCATTTCACCCATTCCATTCATCGTCCGATATGACAACGTTGGAGGACGTAAATTACAAAAAAAAAAAAAAAAAAAAAAAAAAAAAAAAAAAAAAATTAAAGCAATGAAAGAACTTGGAATTCCAGTTAAATTGATATGATATGATATATTTATTGTGCATAGATCCCACAAATGCAACACTCAAGAATGTGAAATGCAAAGTAAGAATCCAAAATGAATTATCTGATGAATTTTTGACGTATAGAGGACTCCCGCAAGGTAATGCACTGCCATGTCTGCTCTTCAATATAGCTCGTGTAAAGATGATTAGTCAGGCGCAGATACTAGAGGAAACATATTCTATAAATCTATGCAACTTCTAGCCTATACTGATTATATAGACATAATCGGACGATCTGAAAGGGTGATGAACGAGACATTTAATAAATTAGAACAAGCAGCGGAGAAGATGGGACTGAAGATCAATGAAAACAAGACTACAAACAAGGAACATATAAGGAAATCACATTGTAATTGATAACTGTAAGTTTGAAATGGTAACACAATTTAAATAACTTGGAACTATCTAACAAGTAATAACATCACTACGGAAATAAACTCAAGGATGAAAATGGCTAATAGATCTATTATGGGTTAAAGAAGCAACTTCAATCCCATCTGCTTAGTACAAAACCAAAATGCACGCTGCATGGAACATTGATTAGACCAATATACGTATCAGAGAGCTGGACCCTAGGTAAAGAGAATACAGAAAGGCTAATGGTATTCGAAGAAAAGTAATAAGAAAGAGCTATAAACCTCTGAACGAAAATTTTAGCTGGTGCATCAGATATAACACTGAACTGTACAATTTGTATAAATGGTCCAATGTAATTAAAAATGAAGGCCAGTACATTGGGATGGGTACGACGTCTATATATGATGGAGGATAATACTATATGTAAAAACGTCACTCACTGATCCAATTATGCAGCTGGAAAAGTTGTAAAATCAACAATAACACGGCTCAACAATGTGGAAAAAAGTTTAACCTTAAAGCAATCAAAGCCATTGGAAAAGACAGGCGCTGAATAGAATTAGACATAGGCGAATCACTGGAGTGGTCTTCACCTAAAAAGCCATTGAACCAAAGAAGAGGAGGAAGAAGAAGAAGAAGAAGAAGAAGAAGATGAAGAAGAAGAAGAAATTATATGAATCACGTAAAAATAAATATAAGAATTCAATTGAACTAAGCTTATAAACTCGTAAGAGCCAAGCTTTCAAGTTTATATCTTCATCAAACATAATCGCTTTTCAGAGAGCGATTCTCAGCACATGATTATTCCGTTATCTCATATCAGATTTTCCGTCGCCATGTTTTAATTCGCTAATTGCCTTTCTGTGTATGATCACGGGCCTCTAACTGGGATATTTATAAAAATCGTCGCAAAGGAAATTGGGGAGATAAATGGCTCTTGAGCACACCGCCCTTTAAACTTTGTTCATTTTATATATGTATGTAGACTCTTCTGTCGTGTATACTACCAGTGGTTGCTTCGCAGACTGTTATATTAGCTCCCTTATTTTATACATTCTTGTAATGGACTGCTGTTTAAGTTTCCATTTGTCATTGTGAATGACATGTCGCGTTAAGTTTGCGCTTAAATTTTACGACGTTAAGTTAATGATTCATTTATATTCTGTTAGTTCTATTGATGGTGGCATGATTCCTATTGTATGTATAGCATAACAAGCACGACGTGCAAAGACACACTAACTTAAATTTGCTGTGGTAAAATGCATAAAACGGAACATTTTTATGTGAATAAAGATATGTGCATGCATCCAAAATAAACGCCAACTTATGGCACCGAAGTTGTACATGCTGATTTTAGAGGGCAGGGAGCAATTCCAAAAGCAAGCAGATCTCAAATAGAAGTCAAACTGAATCGCAGATAACATCATAAAAGAAGATACAAATCAAATCTTTGCCGATCGGTATGTCTGTCGCTAACAATGAGAGTATATGTACAACTCTTGTAACCAATATATTGGTCGGAAGCTCCCTATATCTGGCATCAACAATAAAATAAATAATTTTCATTGGTACAGTGTTGAAATTGACTGCCGTAAATATGAGTAAATAACAGTTCCCTGTTGTTTATTGTACTTACGATTTAGTTCATAGCCATTGGACGTATATTAGAACTGTGTATATGGAGAACGTACACAGAAGACAGGCAACTAAATATAAGTGGTTTAGATACGATATCAATTTCCTTGTTCAGTGTTAGGACACTTCAATATCATTCAGGTTTCTACTCAGTATCTAAAGAAATTTGGGTATGGATGTTATCGTTCAGAATGTTATTTCCAATTATATTTTCTTAAATATGAAATCAGTGATACAGAAAGATCATTGGAGTGGAAATTAAACCCAGACTTCCACCACCACCACCACCTCCCCCACCTCCACTACCACCACCACCACCTCCACTACCACCACCACCACCTCCACTACCACCTCCACTACCACCAACACCTCCACCACTACCACCTCCACTACCACCACCACCACCACCTCCACCACCACCTCCCCCACCTCCACTACCACCACCACCTCCACTACCACCTCCACCACCACCTCCACCACCTCCACTACCACCACCACCACTACCACCTCCACTACCAACACCACCACCACCTCCCCCACCTCCACTACCACCACAACCTCCACTACCACCTCCACCTCCACTACCACCACCACCTCCACCACTACCACCTCCACTACCACCACCACCTCCACCTCCACCACTACCACCTCCACTACCACCACCACCTCCACTATCACCTCCACTACCACCACCACCTCCACCACCACCACCTCCACTACCACCACCACCACCACCACTACTACTACTACTACTACTACTGCTATTACTACTGCTACTACTACTACTACTGCTATTACTACTGCTACTACTACTACTACTACTACTAGTAGTACTACTATAAATGAAAGAAGTTAATATTGTGACGTTAACAACTTATCAATGAACTGCAGGATTTAGCCGAATCCTGTAACGTTTGGTAGTAGACCTCCTCAAACCGATGATTCAGATTGATTACTAGGTCAGCGAATTTTTATTTATTTGTTTCTTTACTTCCTTGCTTCCTTCCTTCCTTCTTTCTTTCTTTCTTGTTTGTGGACAAAAGTTCTCAATAATTAGGATAAGTTATTTGGGAATTTTAAGAGGGTCTTGTATGATTGAAAGTAAATATTTGTACTAGGGCCCGGAATTTTAGATTCTAACCCTTCCCTTTTGCAAGTTAAATATAAAGGTTTTACCTATATATGTATTTCGGTGCTTCATGGCCATTAAAATGTGTGAGAATCTTAATTAATCTAGAAACAAATAGCTAAATTTAAAGACCTGAAACAACCTGAAGCAGTAATTTTTCTAAATTCACGAAATTAACCTTTTTCCTCCTAAGGCATCTCTCTGCCTAGACTACCAATTATTCACAGTACCTAATCTGTCGACATTTGCAACGCTGAACATTTAACACTGCTATAAAATGGTTTACAAACTTTTATGGTCTGCTGATACAATATATTATAGTGTTATTTCAGAAAAGAGACGCACAGTTACTCAGCCAGAAATGAGTGAATTAACTTGTGAAATCCTATGCATGATTCCCTTCTTTTTTTCCAAATAGTATACAATATAGAGGGACATTTGCGATACTTCAAATCGTAAATTTTCAAAAATTAGTGATACACCAGTGGCTTGGAAAAGACACTAAGTTTAATTGTATTAGATAATTTTGTGTCAGACCTGAACAAACATATCTAGAAACTAAGTTTATTGTATACTTTTCTTTTCAAAAATAACTACTTGAAGAAAATAAGCGCTGCCTCAATACTATAAGTTAATTTTAAGTTATAAACAGTTTGAATATGACTGAATGAAAATAAATGTCGAGGAAATATATTAAAAATTATCATAATGTAGCAATAATACGAATCATCTTAATTGTGGCCTTAAATACGTGTAAATTATGTATGTTTTAAAATGAGCGTAAATATGAAATAATATTTAAATGTTCGAAAAGGTTTATATAAAGTAATTGAACGATAAGAGTACATTATAAAAGGCTGCAAATCCAAACTCCAAGTTAAATTACAAAATGGGTATTCAAGTTCACTTTACACAGGGAGTCCGTGTTCACTGCGAGCGTATACAACGGTGTCACCTGACGTCACAGCGGTACTGCCTGTCTTTCACATATTAAGCTCTTCAGTATACAAGACCCAACTTCTTCCTACCTTATCAGAAGCCTGAAGAGCATAAAATTCTGCCTGTTTCGAGCACACCCAGAAACAAGAACTATAATTTTTTGTCTCAAATTAGAACGATCCTGTTGTAAACATATGGGAGGTGACAAAGAGAGACACCGAGACGCCTTAAAGAAATCCTCCAAGGCCACTGGTTGGTGGAGAGAAATATATAGGTGTTTATACAGGCGGTTGCAGACGGTTGAGCTCAAACCAGCAGCCTAAGAGCATTCTATATATACGTGTGTGTGTGTGTGTGTGTGTGTGTGTGTGTGTGTGTGTGTGTGTGTGTGTGTGTGTGTGTGTGTCTGTGTCTGTGTGTAGTGTTTAACGCCCGCTTTTACTACATACGGCATAGCAGGTGGTGACACTGATGATACATGAAATGAAAAACACCGACGGAATGAGAATGCTGAGGGAAACCGGAGGTCCCAGAGAAAATCTACCCCAGCGTTATGTGTTTCCACCATAAATCTCACTTTTTGTACGCTTGGGATCGAACCCGGACAGCCTTGGTGAGAGCCTAGCAGTCTAACCACTTAAAGACGGCGTGGCCATAAAAGGCTTCCTGTTAAAGTATCTCTTAGTCCGTTCCCATATGATTACACCAGGATCGTTCTAATTTGAAAAATTATAGAGATCTATTACGTCTACTACACGACGAGTTATTCCGCTACGTCGCGATTGACCGCAGTTCAATTAACATCAGGAAATGAACGATGCGTTTGCGAGCTGGATGAAGACAATAACCACCAGCATCCCCATTTTGCGAGCTCCACATTCCAGCGTAAGCGGTCGATAACACACCAATGTTTGTTTAGCGGTATAATGAAAGACAAACTCTTCTCTGTTTAGAATGTGTGCTAGCCCTTCACGACTGCATATGGTGTCTAAGAAATAACTTCCGTTATAGGCTTCTCTCCGGTTGAAGAGGGATGCTTCGAGCCTTATTTAGCTATTTAGAGTTGTATCTAAACAATAAATCTTTTTGGGGTCGGATATGAAACCCCCAAAAAGCTGGTGATGTTAATTAGGTATATTTTATAACATACCAATATAAAATATTGCAATATACTGCTGATAATTTAACGTCTATTTCTGTTGGCTCTTTTTTGAATCTAATTCATGTAATCACAAATTTCCAATATCTAAATTTTGAACTGAATACAGTGGGAAATACCAGTCAATATATCTAACAAAGATACAATGATCTTACTCCATGATCTCTCGCTGAAAATCTCATTCCTACTTGTATCAATGCAAGTATCACATCTGGAGTCGTATTTGCAGGAAAATATTGCGCGCATTTGATTAAAAAATATGGTTAGAAGCTTTGTTGTCAGGGTAGATACTCCACATTTCGTCGGGCGTACATGGCCAGAAGCCTGAGATAGTCTGGAGTTAACTAGCATTAATTTTATGGGACAAAATAAGTAAATAAATTTAGAGTTATAAACTATAAACGGAGTACAGCATTAACACCGTTACTAAAAGGACTCGCAAAGCAGTCGTTACATCACCAGCTGCTTGCTGTACGCAGCTATGGACGAGCAAACTCTTTCCGCTTGACAAGTTTGGAAGGGCGAAGGGAAGGCAACTAACCAATCTATAAACACACCACTCACTTCTGGACTGCACTGTTGGCCTTATGTAAGAGAGAAGGCAGAATTTCGACTTTAAAAATTTTGATCTACTTAGCGAAGAAGTTCACTAGAAATAAAGGCACGGGTAATAAATTATACGCAGCATTAAACCAGAGAGTAAACTGTAGACAGTTTCCAATCTTTTTCTCTAGTCACCGTCTTTACATATGTCCACAATTCATTCGTATAAAAGTATTTGGACCCTTTATCTCATTAATACGACGTTTAGGTTAATCTAAACCAGTCAGTCAACCGAGAGCTCTGTAACGCCAAAGAAAACGCCTCTATTGCTCCCGGCGAAGAGAGAATGGTTAAGTAAAGAAGTGTATGGTAGGTACGTATGCGTACAAATGAAGTTAAAATACACATAGGAATTATTTTGCAGCTGACCTCATGTTACATTTAAATCATTATCGCTGCAAAATCCGTAAACATCATGGAGGGGGGTCTTCAAACAACAGATTGATGTGGTTTGTTCTCTGCCATTAGTCCAATAACTTTAATTTCCATCCTGGCTTTAATGCCCCGAAATGCTGCGTGCTAGTAAGAGAAGTACCAGCAGACAAGGGCAATTATTTTGTATTTTGTACATATGTAATATGTGGTCTAACTACCGGTCGGGAAGTTCTCTTTACTGTGCACTTTCATCACAAGGATCTGCCTCGTCATTGCTGTCCCTGATCTCGACTGTGGATTATTGGTCACCTAGCCACGTTCATAATTTAAGATCTAATTTTATTACTATTATTATTATTATTATTATTATTATTATTATTATTATTATTATTATTATTATTATTATTATTATTATTATTATTATTATTATTATTATTATTATTATTATTATTATTATTATTATTATTATTATTATTATTATTATTATTATTATTATTATTATTATTATTATTATTATTATTATTATTATTATTATTATTATTATTATTATTATTATTATTATTATTATTATTATTATTATTATTATTATTATTATTATTATTATTATTATTATTATTATTATTATTATTATTATTATTATTATTATTATTATTATTATTATTATTACTATATGCGATTAAACTTAAAACAAATGTTACGTTTACAAAGTGAGTGATAAGAGATCAATATTAGCTGAGTATTTTATCATTATGAAATTTAACACGTGGTTTACTTTCCATTCTTTTTCTTTTAGTAAGAAACATAGAAAACACTAAAACACACACACACTTACATTCAAATACATTAACACCTACACTGTTAAAAGCATCGATTTCAATGCTTATTTGGATAATTGTGGAAGCGTTATATTTGCTTCGGGAGCAATGTTACAGAAAGACAAGAATTAACTCCTCTTTTAACAGCTCAATTCTACAGTGATGTGAATGAAATTGGTGAAATGGTGTTCGAATGTATACAAAGGCCTCTTAACTGAGAAGTATCCTATACTTATATGAAGAAGATTAAAACACCGAGAAAAACACTTGCTATTTAGCTTAACATAATTAAGTTTCTGGAGGCCTAAGTTCAAAAACTAGACACGCCATCCCGACGCAGGAGGTGGGTGTGCCGGTAAATACAAACTCCCTTTCCAAAATCAGATTCCGAAAGCTCTCTTAGAGAGCTTATAACCTTTTTCCCTTTCCAGTTTTTCTAATTTTATGTTTACTGTCGTCCGATTTTGTCTGTTTAGAATATTATTTGACCAATTACACAAACTTCAGTCACACTTTGTACAAGCTTCTCGCTTCCAGGTTTACAAGTAATAACCAAATCATGTAATGGAAAATATTTTGGCATACGTAAAACTTGTAGAGTTGCTTCTTAACAGACAATCATACCAATTAATTACATTTTAAGTTTGTATGAAGGTTTTATGAATAATTGTGTTTCTTCAGCACGTTCGGAAGTCCTATTAGGACAAGAAACAGATATAATCTATCCGTTACTTAATTCTTCATATTTTTATAAGGATAATTAGTCGGAATGCCTTCATAGTGCAGAAATTTATTTTAATTTTGGTACCTGTCTGCAATACATGTAAAATATATAAAAATGCAAAATGTTGACATGTGAAGAGTAAAGATACAGGAAAGTAACAAAATATAAGTTAAGTCTTAGAATATGGAATACAGTCTAACTGGCCAATGAGGTTTGCCGTAAGGTGGTATTCGTGTGATCTAATTCTATAGGTACAGTGTATTTGCTAGTAGGAATAAGAAATGTTCGCCATTTTAACACCTAGTGTGTGAACTTGACTCGTGTTCGTTGTCACCCGTAAAATAAATTCTGCAACCTGAGACTTCAAAGAGTATTTTGCAAAGAAGGTAGACAGAAATTCCTCGCTATTACCTATATGCCATTGTAGACAGCTAGAAGTGTACAATAAGTATTAAATCTAGTTGTTATTTGCAGTTTGTCACACAGCACGACACAGACAACTTATATACGAGTATTTTGCTTGATCGCCTCTATTATGAGATAGAGAGAGCATCCCAATATGAGGTATCTTATAACAGAATCCTCGTAGTATCTCAAATTAGGTATACGTACAAATATGGTGCTAGTTGTAATTTATAGTATTTTCAATTATTAGAAGCTTGCTAAGGTAGGTATTCAAGTGAATTTAATTTAGTTAATTATTTATTTACAGTTGCTCGGCTGAAAGAGGCAAATGTAGTGAAAAAAAGTCATGGTAAGAGCAGTGCAAGCAATAAGAGATAAAGAAATATGATATCTTAGAGCTTCAAAGGAATTTGTTTTGCCATAAGGAACATTAAAAAGGTACAATCGTGATGTTTGTTCTGGGAAGCAATGAATTGGGGTTCCACTGAAGAGAAAATCTGTACTGAGCCATAAAATAGAGCAAGAACTAGTAAAATACTGTCTTGAAATAAAGGAAAAGTATTTTCACCTCAGAGCTACATATATTAAGGTAATGGCATTCCAGCTGGCTATACGAAGTGGCGTTTCTCATCCCTTTAGTAGGAAAAGGGGATCTGCTGGGGGGAAAATAGTTAAAAGGGTTTCTAACAGCATCCGCAATTGTCAGTGGACATCCTCCAAAGATTATCTTCCACTAAAGTCAAAGGATTTAATCCAGAAAATGCCAAAACATGTTTTGAAAAATCTGAATCTCAGAGAAAGTAATTACTTTCCTCATCGTCTGTTCAATGTCGATGGAACTGGTATCACGGTGGTTCCGCATAAAACAGTAAAGCCATTGGCTTTAAAGGCAAATTTGTGCTCTGAGCTCTGGAGAAAGAGAGAAACTGATAACAGCAGTTACAGCAATAAATGCATGCGGTACGTTTGTGCCTCCTTTATTTGTTCCTCCATGGAAAAATGTGTGTAATTAATGGAAGACACACCATGTGGGTCTATCTGGGCATTTCATCCTTCGGGTTGGATAAAAACAAAAATGTTTTAGCAAATGATTTGACCATTTTGTAAATTCACCAATCCCACAGAACAAGACCATTAGTTTTGAATGGGCATTACTCCCATACCAGAAATGTCGATATAATAGATACGGCACGTGGAAATCATGTAATGATCTCACTACCTCCCCATTTCACCCAGCGCATGCAACCATTTGACGTGGGGTTTGTCACTCTTAGCATCTTCTTAGCGCGGTAGAAATCTTCTAAGTGCGATTTAGCTGAGAAGTAATCCGGACAGAGTTGTTGCAAATAGCATTGTGTGCAAACTGCTCGTTACTGCGTCCAAAAGAGCAGCAACATTGGAGTTTTCTGTTACTTTTTTTTCTTCAGAAAAACATAATTGTTTCCATGTAATAGAAACATCTTTAGGGATCAGGAGTATGAATCCAGCTACAGCACAAGCTCAGAAGCTATAGGTATCTTCTGAAGTTCTAAACTCACCTGTGGCATCAACTAGCATGCTTATCTCACCAGCAATCCCAGCACGACTAATCAACTCACGTCAACATCAACATCATTGGCTTCGTTTACAGCCTCCCCACTCAGAACATATTGAGAAAAAATCTTTAAAATCCAAGTACACCAGTATGAAAAAGGAGGTTTTCCAGCAAAGGAAATGGAAGCAAACCAAAGGAAAGCTAAGTACAAAAGTGAACATGAGGAGCAAACATTCAAAACATGACATGTCCACTTTACTTGATTTTTAGCTATAAGCAAAAAACATGTAGGGCAGAAAGTATTCAAAATAATATTCTTTGAAATAGGAATCAAAATGTGTGAAAATTAGTATGTAGCCTGATGCCTAAATTACAAATCTGCACATTTTATGTAGGCCATAATAGCTTGTAAAATGGGATGGGCATGACATGATTTGATTGAAAGGTTAGAACATGTCACGGTTTGTTTGAATAAGAAATGGACTTGTCTTTGTTTGAATGAAATGAGTATATTAGAATTTAAATCACATACAGTTTCATTGCAAATACACTTATGCACTTTGATAAATATCTGGTAAACCGCTCTTCTTCTTCTTCTTCTTCTTCTTCTTCTTCTTCTTCTTCTTCTTCTTCTTCTTCTTCTTCTTCTTCTTCTTCTTCTTCTTCTTCTTCTTCTTCTTCTTCTTCTTCTTCTTCTTCTTCTTCTTCTTCTTCTTCTTCTTCTTCTTCTTCTTCTTCTTCTTCTTCTTCTTCTTCTTCTTCTTCTTCTTCTTCTTCTTCTTCTTCTTCTTCTTCTTCTTCTTCTTCTTCTTCTTCTTCTTCTTCTTCTTCTTCTTCTTCTTCTTCTTCTTCTTCTTCTTCATCTTCTTCTTCATCTTCTTCTTCTTCTTCTTCTTCTGCTCCTAAAAAAACTATACATGCAAACAGGTAGGTTCTTCTTCATTGCAAACACAGCATTGTTTCGTTTTCACCATGGCATTCTTCGGTTGCTCCTTCTTCTTCTTCTTCTTCTTCTTCTTCTTCTTCTTCTTCTTCTTCTTCTTCTTCTTCTTCCCGGGTTGCTTCTAGTATGCTGGAATACCACTTAAGCTCTTCCGGTCCACTCCAGTTTTCTCCAAATTGCTTCTGGAGAAGGGCTGTGATATCCATTTTCTTTTCTTCGGAAATTTTCTGGGACATGAGCAGTAACTCCTCGAAGCTTCCAAGTTGCCTCACAGTAAGATCATTCTCTCGCTTTGGCAAATTAAGCTCAGTCTCTGTTTCAGGTTAAAATCTATAATGTGACATTCCTGTAGCATTTAAATTAGTTCTCTTTTTGCCCAGACTTTTCTTATTAAAATTCTTTTGCAAGCACTTAGACCTTTGAGATTTTTATAAATTTAAAACAGCTGCTTTATATAAAAAATCTCCAGAAACTTCCTAATAATTTAGCTTCCCCAAACTCTAAACACAATGTCTGAAATTTCTCAGCAGTGATTATAGTACTTTCCTTGCGGAACTTCTTTTCAACTCTCCCAGCAACTCAATTGGCTGCAAAAAGTTATGCCCTCTCACCAGAAACACCATCATAATGTCCTCTACATTTTCAAGAGTTTCCTTTCTCATCCATTCCATAGGTGCATAGAGAACACGACTGTTTCCATTTTGACCTCCACATCCGTCAGAAAACAGTCGAATTACTTTGATACCCTCAAATTTAAGGGAACGGAGGTAATTTAGTAAAGCAGATTTGGGTTCTTGTCAGGGTACCTAAAGATGAAAACAATAGAAATAATATAAGGAAACAAGGTCAGGTTTCCAGGTCAGGAAAGAAGATAGGGACAGAATATAGGGAAAACAACCCAGTTGAAAAAAAAATTACATTCATATCACATCAGAGAACCAACAATCCACTGACAGCGGGTGTTTTAATTGTTAACTATTCTGTTAAACGGGCTTTAATTGTTGTGTGTAATGTAGTCGTAAGTAATTCTCTGCAGGTTTATACAGTTGTACTAAAATCAAATATCTTGCATAATATGGTTAAATATCATAGGGTTCATTTAAATTTAAAAAGCATAACACATTTATGCATTAATAATGGAATCTAAGCCAAAATGTGGTACATTAGAGTTTATTTTAACTTTCCTTTCCATTTTATCACTTTCACGTGGCGAAGGATTTTTCTTTCTTTTCCTGGACCCTTCAGAGACATCACCAACTCAAACTTCCATTATTCAGCACTTCAAGATATACTAGAAAGCTTAGAAGGTAACAGCAGAAGCACTAAGGTGTTTTGAAGTTCACAACGCACTGGCAGACCCTCCGCAACTAATAAAAGTGTTGCCAAAAGCATAAACGAAAAATTAACTAAATTGGACATGTGAGGTTTTGAAGGAATTGCCATGGTAATGTGTTTAGCGTATAGAGTGACATGTCAGATTTTGAATGAAACTAGCAAGGTTACTTGGTTTAAAAGCGTTGTTGGACATGACAGACTGAATGAAAAGCACTACTTTAAGACGCCATTTCTCAGGGACTCGATCAGTTTTGAATTAAATTAGACATGGGAACATATGAAACCAATGCAAAACAAGGCGATTTCATATATAACTCATTTTTCATTTGTGGTGGACATGTCAGGTTTTGAATGTTTGCTTTTCACATATTTCAACAATGATTCAGAAAACGACGTTGTTCTAGAAGACTGATTCTAGTAGTGTTTAATCTGAATGTGATAATGCTACCTGCACGCTTTGCAGGGGTTGATATTACGAGAAAAATCAAGGTGAAAAGTGGGCAAAACGTCAGATGTGCTTGAAGTGGTGTCACGAAGATTGTAGTGATACAAAAAGGAAACATGTTTTGTTGTTTCTACTGCAGCAATAATTCAATATCCTCAAGTCTATTGAACCATGTATTCTTTATGTTGTTATCCCTGATTCAATTCATTAATAGGAGTGATATTCATATGGAAGTTTAATTATTACTTCCTCATTATCTCCCCCCACACACATGTATAGCATTTTCATTTGCTAATAACAACATGATTTCATTCAGTAGTTTGTTTCTTTAAGGAAGATAAACTTTATAGTAGTAGGTAAATACTATCTCATATTGGAGGAAAATCTTTGAGAACTGTCAACAGTTAAATATTGCCTATTATTTTATTTTAAAGCGGTGTTAGATATTTTAAAATGATATACATTTACAAACAGAATGTAGAAGTTTAAAAATTAAGGTTTTCTATACTTCTATCAATGAATAGGCGTTTATAAATTGTAAACATCTCATATTTGGTTCCTCTCTCTACTGTTCAAATTGACATATTCTTTTCGACACACAGAATTGGTAACAAAAGGACATCATCGCTTAGGTATGTAGTTTTTGCTAGATATTCACCGAAGGCTGTTACTTTTTCCCCAATTGTTTGTTTGCGAAATAAAATGATAAATGAAACAATACCCCACTATAGTGAGGCCCAAAAATGAATGTTAAATATTTAAGGTATATCTTAATTCCAGTTTAAGTATATTAAGTCTAAACCCTAAACTTTCTCTTTTTCTCCACCATGCTTGGCCGAGATGGAATATGACTACACCTGATATAAGTACTTGAAAAATTCGAGCTGATGTATGTTGAATGTCTACTTCAAAACCTACAAATAATTCTAACGGCTTAAAGATAAGACTGGGTTCGCTTTCTTCTACTAATAAAATCAGTGCAGAAGAAAATGCCTCAGTTAATTTGTTATTAAACACACAGTACACCACATGTAGTGATATTGATGACAAATGAACTGAAATGATAACTGGATAAGAAAATTTGGAAGGAAACGTTCTAGGCTTAAATATCTACTCGGTATTTTCTTGAGGGCTGACGAAAACTGGAGGGGAAAGAACTGTCAAGGAGAATGCTCCTAGCGGGATTTGAACGGTAGACCGCGCTTTTGAGGGTCCATTCCTTCACCACCCGTGTCGGTTGCTGCAATACTGAGATGTTCCTCTGCGGACCATAACACATCTTGTAATATGTTCAAGTTTGGATACGCATTTAATTTAGCTGCACTATTCAAGGGCAGGGGAGCGTTTGCCTCTGAATGGTTAGATTTTGATTGTATTCAGTACACCATGCACATCCATTATAGTTTTATGTATTGCTCGTCTTTTCCCTATACATCCGTTGTAGAAAAAAATTAGTTGTTCTTACTTTAGCTATTCATGTATTAGAACACAACTTCACTTCAATTGATGTTCTTTAAATCATATTTAACAAAATTTGTCTCCTAAATTTTGCAACACTTTTATAGTTATGTTGGACATTTCGTTTTATGATCACTTCATGGATTTTAGAAAGGACTTACAGGTTTTCAGTACATAAATCCACCTGCTAAATTCAAACCTCATTTTCGTTTTTAAAACGAAATTTGATATTTCCCAATACAAATAATTCCTTTCCCCTTCCATCCTTAATTTTTTCCTCAGCCACATTCTTTGCCGTACAATGCAATGCTTTTTAACAAATGAACATGCTATTTCACTGATTCGTGTAATGCAGCCAACACAACACGAGACATCCGATATGCAGGCAGATTGAACTATCGATTTATAATATCAATCAGTGATGTATTTTGGAATGATAGATCTGAAACAAACAATAAGTATAAGATGTTCAAATGGAGTAAATCTGTGTGGTTAAACTTAGCAATTACTTTTTGATGAAACGGGAATAGATATATTTGCAATTATTATTGCGGAGGAAATCATGAATAAAAAGTGAGTCTGGGAGGGAGTCGAGAGCGACAGCGGGCTTACAGCAAGCAGTATCTATCTATACTTTGCGCCATTGGCCTCGTCACGTTCACAAAAGCTCTCCGTGTGTTTCAACAAGTTTAAGGTGCTGTTTTCAACAGTGTGCAGTTCATTTGGTGAATTGCTAACAGAAGATGCTCAGAAGAGTTAAGTTACTTGTCAGTATAGCATGTCATTTCAGTCTGTGCATCACATAGTACGCTTCAGCTACTTCAGAGCGGTTGGATTGGATTGGATTGTTCGGTTGGGATTCGTACCCATGTCCTAAGTGGGGCACCCCCGGGAGGGATGATGAGGTGAAAGGAGACAGTGGGTGGCCGACCCCATCGAGTCACTACAGTACAGAGGGCGAGGGCTTACACTTCACAAGATAGAAATTCCCCGACGGTCCAGAACAATCGTCATCCTAGCTACCGTGGCCTCGAAATTGTCATGAGGCCTGTTCAGAGACCGGAGGCCACCCCCATAGAGCAAGGAAGACTTCAGGAAGTCTTACACAACCGGCATCCCGCCAGCCGCGTTCCGGCTCGGAGACCAGAGTCCGTAATTCCGGAGGAGAAGGTAGTCACTCAGAGCATATCATACCGCCATGCACGTAGCCCGCCTCGGTAGCGTAGTGGTAGCGCGTCTGCCTCACGTTCAAGAGGTCCCGAGTTCGAATCTCGGTCAGGGTGAGTTACCTGGATAAGGTTTTTCCGGGGTTTTCCCTTATCCTAAAAGACGAATGTCGGGTAACTCTAAGCTCTATGGACCCTGGGCTCATTTGAGCATCATTTCACCCATTCATCGTCCAATACGACTTAAAGTTGGAGGACGTAAATTACAAAAAAAATTACCGTCAACACCGCCGAGACACCCGCCGACAATTCTACCCTGAAAGAAACCACCAGATAAGAGATGATATGAAATGATAACGGAGGTGAAATGGAGGGACAGGAAATTCCGGGGATGTAATTAATCCACCCAGTATTCGCCTAGCGACCCAGGAAACCCCCCAAAACTCATGGGTCAGGTTGGCCAGCCACGGGAATCAAACCAGGGCCTCCCGAACAGACGAATCCGCATCCCGCTCGGTATGGTGTACATTGCGTCAAAAGTTACATGCATTATATACCTTTAACAAAACAGCCACACGCTTCGAATTTATAAATTCTGACTCAGGTGTAAAGTTTGTCAGATGTGATCATCTTTACAGAGTTTTCACTAATATGCGAGATTAAAAGACAAATTACGTACCTCTGGTAACAAATTATTTGTGTTTAAAATTTTTAAAAAGATCAACACAAGTATAGGTACATTTAGTATATTTATACCCAGAGGAGTGGCTAAAGAGGTGGCGTAGGTGGCCTGTATTTAAGAGGTTGTAGATTTGATTCCAGTGGTCAATCTTCCTGAACCATGGGTTATCCGGGGTCCCAGGTCATTAGGCGAATGCTAGGACGGATAGCTACATCCCCCGAATTTCCTGTTCCTCTATTTAACCTCACTTCTCATTTCATTTCAACTTTCTTCCTGGTTGGCAGCTCAGATTGCACAATATAGAGGACACATATTAATTCTCCCCAAAGTATAATTTTATAGACAAATGTGATTTTAAGAATGTGTCTTCCAGTTTCACAAGTT
Source organism: Mantis religiosa (assembly GCA_030765055.1). Classification (NCBI taxonomy): domain Eukaryota; kingdom Metazoa; phylum Arthropoda; class Insecta; order Mantodea; family Mantidae; genus Mantis; species Mantis religiosa. The sequence goes on along the minus strand of CM060950.1, from coordinate 151,569,526 downwards.
CTCGGCTATAACCAGAAAAGTTAACCAAACCAAGTAGGTATATTAATATCCCGCAAATTCCCCGAGTCTGTCGCTGGCAGATCTACCCATCCCGGCAAATCGACTGAAAGTAGCTGTCATCTCTACCACAAAGTCTCACGTTGCCCTTGCATAGTTCAGCGGATACTATATATATATATATATATATATATATATATATATATATAGTTTATTATTTACATATAATCAAGTGCTCATGTCTAGCTCAGAAAATGACCTACAAAAAGCGTTACGTATATTAAATAACACTGTCAATATAGTTTAACAATATCTATAAACAAAAATAAAGATTTACCTTTTTTAGTAGAGCTTAAAAATCAACTATCTGGGCTCCAAAGTAATATAGAACCAAACAAATAAAAAGGATACATGAATAAGGTTCAAAATATTTATGGAAATAATATAAATTTCTTTTCTTCAACCAGTTCGCAATGTGCAAGGGGTTAGGCAATAATAGGAGAATCACACAAAGGAGAAGCGGGTAGAATAACATAAAGTAAGGTTAGAGTTATTTGCATGTTATATCCTGTATATCCAAGGTTGAAAAGGAGCTATACGTCGTTGGGTAACCATACTTCATCTTTAGGTATATAGGAAATGCAGCAGGTGCTGCACCCTACAGTCAGGGGGTGATGATCCAGCTGAAGTAACCATGTGTAGGTGCCCATTAGCAACCATACTATGGAACGCCGTAACGCTGGATTCATTTTCGGGACGTTTAAATGCAAAGGGTCATGTTGGAATGGAGACCAAACACCGACGGTCAATGTTTGACATGTTTGAATTCCAGACCAATCCTTTGCCAGAAAATTCCGCCATTTTGTGTAACAGGGAATCCGCAGCGCGGCAAATGGGGCACCTTAGGGAGCCGAACATTCTGTGGCGACATAACCTAACAGCCATCGGTAGATATTCGTTGACCACTTCATATGCTGTCACCAACCATTCCGTAGATATATACCGAATATCAAAACATTTCCAAATATGCCTCTAGGGCAGTTGTGGGTATTTCGTCTGTATCTGCGGCGTAACCTTAGGAGTACTTTGAAGGACAGCATATATCTGTTTTGCAGATCTGAATTCTCCCGCCGCTACTCTACTCTATGATAACTGATGCAGAGCTCGATAAACATCATGTAACATCTGGGACACCCTTTGCATGGTCATGTTGTCTCAAAAGAAAAAGATAGTGTCTATGCAATAGGGTTGCAGCAGAGTCTCCATTGTGGTCCAAAACATTTAAAATCATCTTAACCATGATCGCCCTGCACTGCAGACCTACATCACGTAATCCGCAACCACCAAGGCCCGTGGGGGTCACAACTGTTGACGTGCAATGCGATATAGCTTTACAGTCCAAATGAAATATTCCGGTAATTGTTCTATCCGTTACGTCTGACGTTTGGTAGGTGGGGGCACATGTGCTAGAAAATACAGGTGACTGAGAGCATAAGTATTAAAGTACCATATTCTCTGCACTATGTTCAGCAGCCTCGTTTTTTGCTCATACATCACTTCACGCAGACTGTTGATGCGGGTTGTGCAGTTGTCCTCCCTCATGTACATTGCCGAGGCACTGAAATATATCCCTAAGAATTTCGTACGCTGCACCGTCGGCATGCCTAGGACTGAGGTGTCCGGAGGTTGAGGGCCAATGAGTAATACCTCAGATTTCCTTCTATTAAAATGCGCACCTGTATTATCTCCGTAATTACGTTAACTATCGCGCAGTTGGAAGACATCCTGTGGCGTAGCAACGACTACTGTAAGATCATCGGCATATGTGCGGACTACAAGTCTGTGCCCAAACAAATCTAATCTGAGATTAGATCTGTCTGAGATTATATTTGTCGTAGCAGTGGGTCAACATATAGTGCGAAGAGTATCATTGACATTGGGCAACCTTGTCTCACCGATTTGTGAACTGGTATCGCCGCAGTGAGATAACCATTGCAAACAATTTTCGAAGAGACACCGTTATATAAGGCGTGGACTAGATGTTGTAATTTGTCTGGTATCGGCAGCACAGCTAAACGGGACCACAGTACTTCGTGCACGACGTTGTCGAATGCCTTTTCCAGATGTAAGTTAACCATTGCGGCAGACACCCCTTCTTGTTCATATTGTAATACACAGCCCATCAGAGTTGCCAATGCATGATGCAAAGCAGCACCCTTACCTACCACAGCCTGAAACTCAATAACCATGTGTGGTAGTAAGACCTGCACACGTTGACTAATGATTTTTGCAAACAATTTATAATCACATTTCAGCTATGTAATCGGTCTATAGTCCTGGGGTCGCTTCGGCTGTGTGCACTTAAGAAGCTGGGCAAAAGGGGCCCACAATTATCTTCGGAGTCATCTGGAGAGGACTCCGACCGGCGACAGTCATCTACGTCGGCCGTAGTTTCCAATCAGCTCAAGCCTCTCGAACCGAAAGTTGCAGAAGGAACACAGTCCTCCTCCACAGAAAATATGGAGCAGGAAGTACTTGACCATGCTGCTACACCGAGAGCAAAGAAAAGGCAGGATAAACCTGCAGAAACCAGCCCAACACCAAAGAAAAAAGGCAAATTGATCCGACCACAGCTAAAATCTACGCAATATGCGTATTTATTTGACATCATATCCCATTACTATCGCCATGGCTATCTTACAATGGAACATACGAGGCTTAAGAGCACATCGACCAGAGCTCAAGAAGCAGGATCCCTTGTTGGTATGCTTACAAGAGACTAAGCTACGACCACAAGACAATTTTAAAATCAGACGCTACACACCACTGAGGTGTGATATTGAAACAGAAGAGGGCATTCCTGCTCACGGGGGCATTATGATGCTCCTCAGGGATGATATATTTGTAGATCCGATACAGCTGCAATCTGACATCCAATCTGTAGCTGTAAGGATTAAGCTGACATCAATCGAGTTTTGCTTTTGCAAAACTCCATCTGATGACCTCTCGTAACTGACCTTGAAGATCTGGTTTCCCAACTATCTAACACCGTTTCTCATAGTGGGGTACTTAAATGCCCATCACGCATTTTGGGGCTCAAATAGGTTATGTTCTAGAGGCAATCTCATTGCAAAATTCATGGAGAGCAATAACTTGGTTCTCCTGAACACCGGACAACCAACGTTCCTTTCAGACCCCTTTAACACCTATTCTCACATTGATTTTGTAGTTTATTCATCCCAGTTAGCAGTTTCATTACAATTGAATGTCAGCTCATATTTACATTCCAGTGACCACCTTCCATGTCTTCTTAGTCTCCTAGCACAATACGTGCCTCCCTCACGTACACCTAGCTGGCGCTTTGATCGTGCCAACTGGAACCTTTAAACCCAGTTGGCTGATTTTAGTTACAACGAGCTCACAGAGAAAATTCCTTCCACTGCAGAACAGTCTATTCCACGTTCGACCACCCACCCCAGTCGATTTCTTGTTCCATGGTGGACAAGAATGCTATTTGTGCTCGTAGACGTGTTCTAAGGGCATTCCAACGACACACTACCCTAAGTAACCTAATTTAGTACAAGAAAGCGCGTGCATAGTCTAGGCAAATAATTAAGGATAGCAAAAGGATCTCATGGAACAATTTTTATCATCTTTTAACAGACGTACACCTTCCTCAGTTGTATGGGATAAGTTAAGGCGCGTGTCCGGAAAATCGACCCACTTGCCAATCGCTGGTCTGAAAACATCTGCAGGAGTTGTTGATCCTTTTGACGTGGCTAACACTTTCGGCTGTACTTTCGCTCAAGTGTCTAGCCCAAATAATTATGCTCCTGAGTTCATCTTAATTAAGAATTAGATAGAATCCCAAGGTTTCGTGTTTACTTCTAGAAACCTTGAAGATTATAACCGCCTCTTCACCTTGGCAGAGTTAGAACACGCTCTTTCATCTTCGTGACTGTCACCACCCGGACCGGACGGGATCCACGTTCAAATGTTACAACATCTCTCACCTGAAGGTAAGACATTCCTGCTCGAAGTCTGTAACCGAGTTTGGGTTGATATCACGTTTCCTGACAAGTGGCGAGAAGCCTCCATTATACCTATCTTGAAATCTGGCAAGGACCGTCACCTCCCTTCTAGCTACCGTCCTATTTCCCTCACTAGTTGCGTGTGCAAGGTGATGGAACGCATGGTAAATGGACGGTTGGTATGGTGGCTGGAAACGCACAACCTACTCAGTAAAATCCAGTGTGGTTTTCGACGACGCCGTTCAACAGTGAATCATCTTGTGCCCATGTCGACACAGATAATGAACGGATTCCTTAAGAACTATCAAACCATCGGAATATTTTTGACCTTGAAAAGGCATATGATACGTGTTGGCGGGCAGGGTTGTTACGCACTCTGCACACCTGGAATATACGCGGACGCCTACCACGCTTCCTTCAGGAATTCTTGAAAGACCGCGTATTCCGTGTAAGGGTCGGCTCGGTTTTTTCGAATCTTTTTGTTCAAGAGAACGGCGTACCACAGGGATAGGTACTAAGTGTTACGTTGTTTGCTATTGCGATTAATTCTATTTCGAAGTATGTACCTCCGGGGGTCTCGTCATGTCTATTTTTAGACGACTTTGCCGTCTACTGTACATATCGGCACACACCTTTTTTTAGAACGTTGTCTACAGACCACCTTAGACAACCTTAAGAATTGGAGTTTAAAAAAGGGTAGACAATTCTCCGCTGAGAACACAACCTGTGTTAACTTCTGGCGCCGACAGAGTCGATTACCTCCAAGGCTCCGTTTAGGCACCGGTCTACTACCTTTCGCAGATGAGATGAGGTTCATTGGATTGATATTTGATAGAAAACTTAGTTGTTCGTCGCATATAGCATAGCTGAATGCGCGATGTGACCGATCTTTAAATATCTCGCGGGTACTAAGTGGAAAATGGTGGGGAGCCGATCGTACAGTGTTATTGCGACTTCATCGCGCATTCATCCGTTCCAAATTAGATTATAGTAGTGTCGTTTATTGCTCAGCACGACCATCTGTGCTGAAGAGATTATACACAGTCCATAATTGTGGCATACGTATAGCATTTGGGGCATTTCCAACAAGCCCTGTTATAAGCCTGTATGCTGAATCTGCAGAACCTCCTCTGCAGCACAGGCGCAACATGTTATTAGCAAATTATAGCAGTGAACTTAATTGCAATCCCATACGTCCAACGTTTACGCGGCTCTTCAACACCTTAATGGGTGCGCGTTATAGGAACACTTCTCTTAAACCAAAGCCACCTGGTTTTCGATTCCGGGAGCTCCTTAGAAAGTTTGATACTGAAATGCCCAAGATATATCCTAAGGGGGAGAGGACACACCCTCCTTGGTTGTGCAGAGCGTCCCGCGTAGATCTGGACATGACTAAATGCGATAAATCTACCATGTCTATGTCTAGTATCCGCACATGTTTTTTAGAATTTTTATCGCGATATGAGGACCATTTTATAATTTATACTGATGGCTCCAAGAGCTCAGATGGTGATGGTTATGCTTACGTGAGGGGAACCGAACCGTATGCATTAGGATTCCATACTAGCACTTCCATTTTTACTGCAGAGCTTTATGCAATATACCGGGCCATTTTACATCTACGGCGAAAGTTGGGGGACTGCTTAATCCTGAGTGATTCCCTTAGTGCACTTCAAAGCTTACGGCAGCTGTACAACTACCACCCTATTGTGCAGCATATCCAGGATGGCCTCCACGTTTTACACGCTTCTGGCTTTAGCGTGGTGTGTGTATGGATCCCTGGTCACGTAGGCTTGCGGGGGAATGAAATGGCGGATTCAGCAGCCAAGACGGCTACCATGAAGCCCAGGGTTCCGGTACCATCTGTGACATCGGAAGATTTTAGGACTGTAATGCGGAGAGCTGTGCAAACCTGCTGGCAGGAAGAGTGGTCCGCTCTCCTCAGCAATCAACTTAGATCCGTGAAAGAACTTCCGATTCCCTGGGTTACCTCCTGCCGTATAGTCTTGCTGTTAAAGTAATTCAAGTCAAAAGAAATTATGGTCCAATGTAAAATAATTAATATAATATAACATTAAGTTTATTATTATTATTATTATTATTATTATTATTATTATTATTATTATTATTATTATTATTATTATTATTATTATTATTATTATTATTATTATTATTATTATTATTATTATTATTATTATTATTATTATTATTATTATTATTATTATTATTATTATTATTATTATTATTATTATTATTATTATTATTATTATTATTATTATTATTATTATTATTATTATTATTATTATTATTATTATTATTATTATTATTATTATTATTATTATTATTATTATTATTATTATTATTATTATTATTATTATTATTATTATTATTATTATTATTATTATTATTATTATTATTATTATTATTATTATTATTATTATTATTATTATTATTATTATTATTATTATTATTATTATTATTATTATTATTATTATTATTATTATTATTATTATTATTATTATTATTATTATTATTATTATTATTATTATTATTATTATTATTATTATTATTATTATTATTATTATTATTATTATTATTATTATTATTATTATTATTATTATTATTATTATTATTATTATTATTATTATTATTATTATTATTATTATTATTATTATTATTATTATTATTATTATTATTATTATTATTATTATTATTATTATTATTATTATTATTATTATTATTATTATTATTATTATTATTATTATTATTATTATTATTATTATTATTATTATTATTATTATTATTATTATTATTATTATTATTATTATTATTATTATTATTATTATTATTATTATTATTATTATTATTATTATTATTATTATTATTATTATTATTATTATTATTATTATTATTATTATTATTATTATTATTATTATTTTATCATCGTCATCCACTGTTCCATTCAACTGATGCTCTTCTTGAGCTCTATAGTTAAGGATACCAACTGGAATGGCAATGTTGGAATGGCCCAACAGGACGACAAAAGCAGGAATACACTACCTGAGATCATCAATTGAACTTTAAATGGTATTCGTGTAATAACTTTAATGTATCTTCACAGAAAAATTCAAATATTTCTGAGGTTTGAGAACCGTGTGGCACATTCCACGGGTACCCTGCAAATGACTCATCAATCAGGATTTTCATTTAGTAATTGTCGTATACGTAAAGCAAAAGGCGGAGAGCTCCATCTTGATGGATGTACACATTCTGACATTTCGATAAGAGACACACTGTCAAAGTGTGATTCCAAAATATATTTTAGGGTCTGCAGATATCGCTTACTGATGACACCTCCCGCTACCTCTGTTCCATGTAGCGCGCACTACACTGTTACATTTGCTGAGATTTGTTTGGGTGTGAAGATCGTGTGAATTCTCAGTTGTCCAGTGCGCCTTCTTATGCCGGTTCACATAAACTGTTCAGGTTTCTCTTTGTAACCCTAACACAAAATTGTACTCGACAGTCGCTATAATCACTACGCAGTTCTTGCATTTTGTGAGGGTAAACGTGATTTTACACTATACCGTGAAGTTATTTTGGAAATTCCAAGTTGCATTCTTCCAACAATCATTTGGGAAGGATCACGACAGAACTCTGGTTATCTGTAGACGCCCTTGTGAGCTCTGTGGCCTTTCTGCTACATCATTTTGTATTTTTTTTTCTTTTTTAATGGTGTTCTTTTTACCTCTGGCATCCACTTTATCTAGATTTGTTTGCCTATAGTAATCAAAGATCGTACTATATTTATCGATTCTCATTATGAGATCAGGATTTTCGGGCACTCTATATTTTTTACCTGAGGCGTTTAGCTTTAGCTGATATTTCATGGAGGATTATTTTACGTGTCTGAAACGTAAGTGATAAGAGTACGGTGTGATATTCGTGAGTTGTGATCTAGTGATAGTTTTAATGGCCAACTGAGAACAACACGCTTAAAAGAGGAGTTCACGTACTAGATTAATTTGTTTTAAATGGATGAAATTTAACTTTAGGGAACATATTGCAGCAAAAGTTCATTACTAATGGGCGGACTTCTATGATTTATAAAATGGAAGATAAGCAAGCATTTATGACCTAAAACTAGCTTAAATATGACCTAAAAAGATAAAAATGTGACTTTTATAGCTGAATGAATTTATTAATCCTATTATGTTAACTGGAAATTAAAGTTTAATTAACAATTAATAATTGTTCATGCATAAACATTTTTAATCGTTTCTGTAGAAAAAACATCTTCTCTACTTCTTAATCCACCAGGCTTATCATCTTTCAGAGCACTAATAATGACAGTGGCTACATATCTCCCATCTACGTCACCTGTTTCATCGATGTGATCATATGATGTCTTGTGATCGATAGTAGATATATGGTATATTTTTTTACTAATCTTTGTACTAAATATGTACGATCCTTGTTCATCTTCTTCTCGGAGCTCTGCCATCTACAAATACTGTCATCATCAGTCCTTCACGTTGGCAGTTATATCATTTAAACACTAAAAATGCTTAGTTCTATATTCTATATTAAAGTAACGTTTATTATCATTTAGGTCTAGATCAAATTGTAACAAATCTCGCAGACTTTAGAGTTGCAGGCTGGAGTTAGCGAGGAAGGCTAGCTCTTTAACCAAAAACAAATCCTCTCACATCCATTTGTCTTTTGAAATGTTACATTTTACGAAGAGGGATGGTTTGTGGGTTTCAAAAGCTGTTTACCTTTTTCTATGTTTCTTTCGTCTGTTGATTGACGTCTCTATCACACCAAATGGTAGGATCTATGATCATTGCAGTCGTGACTCAAATGTTTTCTTTCCTCTCTGAGTCGTCCCCACTTCCTCGTTTGCCTCGTCGTCGCTAGATGTTCTAGCTGTTGTCAAGCACAGGCCATAGATGGCAGCACCATCTTATTTATAGCTGTTTGTGAAAAGTAAGCCAAAATAACCAAATAGGAGAGCTAAATAAAGAAAATAAGTGAAAGAACTCTTAGAGTTTACAGAGATAGAGTGTCAATAATGTTATTTATCAAACTTTGCCCATTTTGTTGAATGACACCGTGACATTAGTAACATGTTTCAGTTTTAAAGTCTATAACATTGACAACATTTGAAGTGAACTGCGATGCAATAGCTATAAGAACCACGAGTCGAAATGGCACAATACGCTGACGACGTGTTTCTGTTCTGCAAGGACAAACACATTCTCAGAGCCTTCAACCCCATTCAAAGACATCTCCGCCTAACACAACAGTGGTGTCGGCGTTGGCGGATGTCCGTGAATCCGGACAAAAGCCACGCCATACTTTTTACAAAGCGCCACACCCCCGCAGACTGCCCCAACTTCAGCTACCGAGGTCGAAGGATAGAGTGGTCTAACTCTGTCCAGTACCTTGGTGTCAACTTGGATAGAGGTTTAACTTTTCGCCGGCACATCAGGGACCTTTCGGCAAAGGTACAGGGAGCAATTGCTTCCCTGTACCCAATGCTGGGGTCTACCTCGATGCCAGTCCGCATGAAGTTGTACCTCTTCCGAGCGCTGGTAATCCCGGTGATGCTATATGCCTGCGAGATCTGGGGCATGGCAGCAGACAGCTGTTTAGCATGGCTTCAACGTGCACAGAATAAAGGACTGCGGTCTATTTATTCTGTGGGACGTTATTTCCCTACCAGGTTGCTCCACGAAGCATCGGGTCTTCCATACGTGGAGGATGAAATTAGGCGCCGGGCTTCAAAATTATACGCAAGTTTACCATCTCACAGAAGCGCCCTTGTCAGATCACTAGGAAATTATGACCCCACTAGACGTCGATCTAGACTGCATCGGGTCCCCCGTATGGCATGCGGGCACCCTAGATAACACAGGAGCTGAACCTATCAGCAGCTAAAGCTGAGCTACTCATAATTCTTCCAAGCTGTTTGGCATCTAAATTTCTCCCCAACTAAATTACAAAATATTTAAAACAAAACAAAATGGGTGCTAAGTACTGCATCCTCTCTTTCGACCCGAAGGTACCTTGGTAACCTCAAAATTAACTTCCAATCAAAAACCTACATCACCTTCATCCTATATCTTTCATTTATAATCCTACCTGCGGTAAAACCCTTAATGGGTGGGCACGCAGCAAAAACCTTCTGGCTGTATACAGCCAGCCAGCACGAGCGAGCGAGCGAGCAATAGCTATATAACCTGAATAGCACAAGAATTTTTTAAGCGGTGCGGGGTAGATAGCCCAAACCGCACGTATATAATCTCAAATTCACAAACAAATACCTACTCTGGTAATTAAGTACACCGAGTATTTGTCAATGTGACAGTCAAATGTTTTACTCGGTATGCTATCCAGTGTAGCCAATCTGGTGCCAGATGTATGTAGTAGGGGCCATGGGGAAAATCTGGAGATTTTTCCCAAATAATTAGCGCTTAATCTGGTACTTTAGAAAATTAAATAAATGTGGCAAGCTTTTGAAAACTATGACTAATTAGCTTTAACAGAACACTTAATCGTGGTTCCCCGCGCATGTTGAGTATAAAACTAATATCACAATGCCATATTTACTGGCGATATAAAGTCGCCTGTCCAAACTGACTAGAACTCGCCTGGTTCTTTAAGTGACTGAGAAAACGCTGAGCTTTTGTTTTCAGTGTACAAGGAAGAGTGAGTGAGTGTGTGGTGTTTTAGGGCCCGTCGACAACAATCTAGTTGTTATTATCTTACCTTTCTGCAGGAGGTTCAGAATTTGAATATGAAATTTGCAATCAAAAGTAAGATCTCACAAAGCTATTCAATTACATAATCCTTCTCATTAAATCATTGTGCCCCAAAATTATGATTCCTGGATTCCTTTGGATCTCTATATTTCCAATTAAAAAGTTGAGGATTACATACTTGTCTTGTATTTGAATGTCAGACAAAACTTTCTGTGAAGTTGCCACGTACATATTTCCTGTGTTACGTATTTACTAGGTTACAAAATTACACCTCCGGCATTCATTGCTACATTTTTCCTCTCTGCAAAACAAGAACAGTTATGCATACACCTGATGATTAACAAAATAAATACTTAAAATATACTTAATTAAATAAAATTAATTAATATACCTAAAACATTTGCGTAATATACGAATATCCATGTTGGAATTGTGATTTCAACAACTGCAATATTATATAACTTTGGACAAATCAGTTTGCTTTCAATTTACATCTAGCGCCAAGAAGACTCGCAAGTGTGCGAGAGAGAGAGAGTGAAATATAATAAGTTTGGGGATAACGAGGTGGCAACGCTGAAGGCTCTAAGGCATTTGATTCGCTACAAGCCAGAACTCGTCCAATTTAAACACATTATACATAGTTACAGAAACTGCTGGAAGCCATTAGATGGAAAAGCAAAAGATAAGGTTAGTAAGTTTCTTATTATGTAAGTCATTTTTCACGATCTGGCTCGTATGGATTATGTGGCCAAATTTATGACAGACGGTCTATTGTGCCGAAAATTAAGTAGTTACAGAAACTGTTGGACGCCATTAGATGAAAACAAAATATTAGATCATTAAGTTTCTTATTTTGTGCGTTATATTTCACCATACGGTGTGATTGGAGGGTGTAGCTAAATTCAACAGAGAATACCTGTAGTGCCGGGAATTAGGTCGTTACAGAAACTGTTGGAAGGCGCTAGATAGAAACAAAATATTACATCAGTAAGCTTCTTATTATGTACCTATGGTGTATTTCATTATCCGGTGAGTATGGAGAATGTAGCTAAATTTATGAGAGACTGTCTGCAGTGCCGGGATTTAGGTCGTTACAGAAACTGTTGTAAGTGATAGGATAGAGACAAAAGTTACAAATAAATATATAAATAAATATAAATAAATAAGGGTTGTTAAAATATAAATATGTGTACTAATTTCGAACGATTTAGGTAATCTTATCAATAATCCATCCTATTGTATAATATACTGTACCAAACAGAACATAGAGGGAAACTGAAATAAATGTTTATTACATCCGTACTCTTGTTACGCAGAGGTGTAACAAATACAGTAAAAGTTTGATAATACAGTTCAGGGAAAATGTGATACGAAGTATTCGTGTACGATGTCGCGACAGAGAGACAGGTATCTTAAGTCCCGTGCTTTACTGCACTCTAACGGATGAAGCGTAAGTTATGCGCCAGAGAAATCTCGGCACTACCTTCTGCCATAAGAAGCCGCGTATAAGCAGACATCCTAGCCCGTAACACAGGCGCTTATGAGCGTAGACGGTGCCGTTCTGGAATCGGAGCCAAGCCACGGAAAGCAATCAGGACAGAGCGCTTGCGTTTAACGCGCCTGCTCACACGAGGGAGCAGATACTCAGAAACAATCTTGTTTGCGCAATTCCTACACACTTCTCTTTCTTTCGTTTTCATACAGATGGTGTCATGTCACAGCGGCACTACCTCAGAAGCCGCCCCTGTGTACAAACGTCCGGAATAAAGACTATAATTAGTATGAAACACACTGTATGAAACCCATAATTAGTCAGTTTTATTGAACACAGCGAGAGAGCTGTCGCAAGGTATAAGGCTCGCATTTTGGAGGTTTCGAATTCAATTCCCGTCGACCGCTCTCTCTCTCTCTCTCTCTCTCTCTCTCTCTCTCTCTCTCTCTCTCTCTCTCTCTCTCTCTCTCTCTCTCTCTCTCTCTCTCTCTCTCTCTCTCTCTCTCTCTCTCTCTCTCTCTGGGATTGGGTTTTTCGTGGTTTTACCTGCTCGGTAACTGAATAGCTCCGGAAATGGGACGAGTCTTGGAGCCTCAAATTGTTAGGTAGTTCCACGCGTCTCTGTGGGCTATCTGCTGAGGTACCTTTCTTCTGAGGCCGGTAGCCGAAATTAATCTGTATAAATCTAAATGTGCGAGGTGTCCCTCTTCATGGCATAACCTATGATCTATAAGTTTTATTAACATATATATCTGCATTTGCATATATTTCTACTTTACCCACCTCGTATGGAGGACTTACAAGTGGGTACCTGGGGTCAGATGCAATGCAAATCTGAAACCGAGAGAACATCCAGGACGGGAATACCTTATATAAAGGTGAATTAAGTGCGTGATATCAAATTTGGGTGCAAGTGATGAAAGGAAAGGCGTAGTTGGTGGACTGAATGGTAAAGGAAACCGAGGAAAACCTGCCCAAACGCTGCTTCATGCGTATATTTCTCAATACTAGTATTTATATACACTGTTATACTGCGATCCTAGGAAAGGCAACACATATGTTCTTTTTGTAACTTATCTCGTAGTTGTGTGTTAAACTTAATTATATGAAATGCTATAGAAAATTTAACTTTTAAAATTCTTTTGTATCCCTATATTTTGATCTCACTAGCCATGGGCAGGTGCTAAGTTCAAAAGTTGAACGACACTTGATAAACATATAACTCCCCTGGGATCCACAAACATTTAATGGGCGTGCGGATCATTGTTGTGCGGCATCGACACCCCCACGGTTGCTTCGATTTCCGGCCTTTTTCGAAGTTCCAATATTTTTATAGCTTACCATTTTAAATGTGACTTGGAAATATTGTCAACGACCAAAATGGCTGTTTAGGAACAGAAATGAGCATTGGAGCGGCCCGGAGGTCAATTCACGTTTGGCCGGCCGTGATATCCTTGCAGTTTTTGCGGATTTTCCTGGTTGGGATGAATTATATAATGCCGCGAATTTTTCTTTGATTTTCTGCCATTTCAATGCCGTATTATTTATTAGTTTCTAACGATCAGGTGAGTGGATGGTATTGCTCTGAGTCACTGTCTGCTCTGGTGTTTGGTGTGGAACATGCATGTAAGACTGTGAGGGCTAGTGTCAGAGACAGGATTGAATATCTAGAAACGTTAGGGACCGCGCCTGTGTCTGAACTCAATATCCAGGATTTGGTTGGTATCTGTATCTTTCTTTCCACCCGTTCCTCCAGAAAGTTTCCAGAAGCATAATAAACTTCTGTGCTGAAATTCTTCTCACTTGCTGATAAATATAAGCAAAACACTTAAGTTTATAACGACTGCACTGTTGAACCATCCAACAAACGTTACACGCTAGTATCTCATGTTTATAATGCTTGACAACCAAAGAAGTACCATCAGTATTTACATGCTGATACTCCATATGACTGATCCAACTAGGCATCATACAATGCTGTTTTTGTAACTCACAATTAACTTCGTGCATTGTAAAAATTATTAATCTTATATTACATATTAAAATATAAAAACATAAAAAGTAAAATGAAGTTTACGTTGAAGGATAATTTGAAATTACAGATCTAAGTTACCATTAAGAGTTAAGAAGCTAGAATAGAGCAAAATCTAATAGTTTGGTCAAAGCAGCATGCTTTTCTGTAATTTAAACATGGGATCAAGATCTCTATAAGTAGTTGAAGGTTAACTGACTCAGCTAGAAACAAAAACGGCGGAAGATTACAACCCGTTACTCCATCTTTGGTAGAACTCGACATAGGTTAACATCTCATAGATGTAGACTTGTGGTCATCGTTTGTGCTATTGCGCCATGTCTATTCTGGCTTATGAAGGAACTTTCAGTGGTGCTATTGTATTGCCATTCTTTGTCATATACAAGAGCAAAATGGACCTACAAGCCTGTCGCCGGAAGCGAGCAATAAAACTTGTTTATCTGTGATAGCTGCAATCAGAGAATTTATCCACCCCGGTCGCAAATTTATGTGTGACTCACCATAAATGGCATTAGAGAAGGAAGACGCGTGTAGCACCTGCGTACGAAATTAATATAGAGTACATGTCTAAAGTGAGTTATTACCCAGGTAGAAATATAAACTGAATTTCCATTTATGGATCACCTAGTAACGCTTGTGGTTCTCACCGCCGCATTCTATTTTGAGTTTGAAGGACCTCAATTTTGCTCAGAGAACTGTTTATCAGGTTTGAGGTACTTTTACGTACTGTAAATCTACGACACGAGACCATCGAAAATACTTCGTTTTCGAAGGAAGCTATGCCAAGGAATTTTACACCCGAAGAGTCCATCGCTCTCTGCCGGATTTGAACACGTGACCTAGGGAACCAGAGGCAAGCACGTTACCCTGGAGATTGAATTAATTATTTAATTAATGTGCAGTATTTAACGCCCGCTTTTACTACATACGATACCGCAGGTGGTGACACTGATGATACATGAAATGAAGATGGAGCACCGGTGGAATGAGATGGCCGGGAAAACCGGAGATCCCGGAGAAAACCCACCCCAGAGTCATGTTGACCACGAAAACTCTCACATACGGTCGCCTGGGATCAAACCCTTAGTGAGTGGCAAGAGGTCTAACCACTCGGCCACAGCGCGGCCTTACGGAGATTGACCCACCATATTCCGAATGCAAGCTCAAGTTAATAACAGCGAAAACTAACTGTAATGCTTCAAACAATTATTCATAAAGCACATACTTCATATTGGAATTCTGTAGTAAACAGCATTTAAAGTAATAATATTCTGAAGAAAAAAATGTATTGCTTAGCTATATAAAATTCTTGAGATCAAGCAAATCACGATAGAGGCTGGAAGGATTCTACAATTTTATGAGAAGTTTAGGTTTAAGATATCAAACTAGCTTAGTTCAACTTCTCTCCGATTAAAGCTTAGAACGAAAATAAAAATACTACGTTGATGTCTTTGAGCATTTCAAAGCTTTTGTAACAGCATTTGAAGAAAGGTGTAACAAGAAAACATTGTCATATAAATTATGCACATATCTTGCCCTTCTCGTGTAAATCATAATTAGATAAGAATGGCGAGTTTAAGAGCAAACAAACAAAAATGTTCTTTATAACACCTATTCGCTTTCATATTCTGTTTTGGAAATTAGAATTACCCACGATTTGACATAAATGGGGATGAGATAATCACATTCCCTTCCTTTTATTCAGAAAAAGTTAGGATTAATTCATCATCAAGTTTAGATATATGCGGTCTAGAAATGTAAAGAAAGAATTCCACATTCCTCAACTGTACCTATCGCGGCACAGGTAACTGCCACGTAATGCCGTCGAGATCATTCGAAATCTTCCAGGGAGGTGCTGCCTAGCAATAGAGAGGTCTAACTTTTGATTTCCTCGGACCAGTCACTCTGAACATTGGTTTCTTGTGGTTTCCCCGTGTCAGTAGGCAAAGTCTGTGGTGGTTCCTCTTCTACCATGAATTCCCTATTCTATCATGTCATTTCATCCATTTTAGGGTTGATGGACCAGGCGACGTCTGGTGTGTTATCAAAGGACGGCAGATTGTGAGGCTTTGAAAAGATATTTTCCTGGTGTTTGTTTGGACCGCCAGGAATCCTTACCTGCGGATGGCCCAAGTCTTTGGGACTCTCGTTCCTGGAATATGGCTAGCCGGCATTAGGATGTGTTCCATCTGGAATAGTTAGGGACCCTATCCTTGCAAGTGTTCTTCGGTTCTCCACTCCAGTCTTCCCTCCCAGGGGCACTTTGGAAGCAAAGAGAGTTGTTCTAACTTGCCTCAGGTTTCTATAGACCCCTTTGTGTGTGTGTACCTTTGGTTATACCGAAACACACTCGATATATTTGACGTACTGTGTTATATTGCATCAGGATTTGCAGGCGTTTGTGTTTGCTATATGCGCTGTGAGCCTTAAGGCGTTTGCAGTCATACGACTCTGTTATTTTATAAAATACTTTATCGGTTTTAAGATGAATATGCACTTGTATTCCGAAATATATTTTGTCCTAGAATATGCTGTTCTCTTGAGCATTAGTAATGATATGGACGCTTGTTTCTAAGTAAGCAAATTTTGTCTCGTATAACAAAGTGCACTTGGTTGGGTTACAGTCCTTAAATTATTCACATCAGCTTTCAAAATGTTTTCAGCATTTGAAGAGATTCCCTCCTAGTAGATAATGGTGAACTGCCTTCTTAAAATGGGATAATGTACTGTCGACCCACCACATGAAGGCAAGAGAGGAATGAAATGGGAGAGGAGTTTGAACAGTGGCAGCTCGTGGCCGAAATATTTGGGGGGTGCGGAAACGGTTTTGCTTGCTAAGTATTGACAACAACAAACTATTACACTTGTAAATTTTAAGAACCATTTTTTTTTTCAAATTCTACCTCTACAACCCACGGAAATAGTGGTTCTCAAGTTGTGATATATACCACAGAAATAAGTACTAGAAGCCCAACACAATCTTTGCCCAAAGCTTCATATTAATATGAATGCAACATGTAAAAGAATATTATTAGAACATCATTCAAGCTCACGCAAATCCATATAAGCTGCTACCACACCAGTGCAATCTTTTTTTCTTCTTCACAGATTCACGCGCATATCACTGAATGTACAACATTAATTCTCGTATTTGGCATTTGTTCAGTTTGTCATGAATTGCACTTTTGACCAATTTATATGTTCTTTAATTTAATGAAATTTTCCATCACTCTTTCATCAAAATCTGCATGTTACTGATAGGGGTCTTATTTATTGACAGCATTGCTAAAGCATTGAGTCCGTCGTTTGGCATTGTATTTCTTAAACGCGTTTTAATCCTTTCCAGAATGGAAAAGCAACGTTCAGGTTCTGCAGTCTCCTCGGCGTTGTTATGACAATTTTCAAAAGTTTTGTGACTTCACTGAACACTGACGAAAGTTTATTTTCGTATATGAAATGAAAAAGTTTAATGTTCAAGTCATTTCGTCTTTAAATTAGCTGCAACTCTGTGCGCAGTTTTCCTTCTGTAGACAAGGATAGCATTGTATCACTCATGTGAAAATTTCTTCCGGGAAACGTTCACAAAAATCCTTAAATAAGTCGTTACGCAGCGAAGATGCAACTCCTAGATGTCCATTATAAGCAGATCTATCTTTGTGTGACGTCACACACCTCCTTGGTCATCTTCAACCCTTGCACATTCCATACTTTTTCTTTTCTTTGGCGGCTGTGGAAATTCTTAAGTTAAGTTTTTGTGTACTTCATCAATATTCAATCTTTCATTTTCCATTTGTTGCTTAAATATAAGGATGTTATTCTGTAACGTTACACTTATCTTTGCTTTTCCTTTGAAGTTGCTGGTACAAAATATCTACATGAGGTAGGATTTTGTGGGAAAACTCTTAACCAAAAAATAAAAGTTGTATCTTCAAGAGCTCTTCTATAGCTGGCTTCATTTATTGTGGTTGTATTAATGCAACTCTCTTCAATAATTTCGAAGCAATCTTTCAGGTTGTCTATGTTTTCGTACCTACATTGACGGTACGAATGTCGTAATTCCATCTTGTTAAAACAACTCTGGGCAATCTTGCTTGCACGACTTTTTCTAAAATATCAGATCGCAAAGAGGAATTGGAAAAGAATGCTGGAATATCCGACAGATCTGAAAAGAACACGCGTACATGAGAATTACGTTTAGTTGCCTTTTGTATGATTAAATTCAGCTGGTGTGCATATCAATGGACGAAGTACGCATATGGATATGTTTCTTTTATTTTGGCCTGTACTCCACCAGTCCTCACACTCATAACACTAGCCCCGTCAAAGGTTTTGAGCAATGAGCTTTTCTTGGTATTTCCGAGAGGCGGGTAGATTTCATTCCTTATGCACTTTATCAGAGATTCTGCATCTCTTCCTTCATGGTTCACAAAAACCCAGTCTCTCATTTACGAATTCCTCAGATACGTAACGGAATATCAAAACTATCTGACAGTGATTTGAAAGGTCAGTTGTCTCATTACACTGAATGGGAACAAACTCAGAAGCTCGTATCTGTTGCTCTATTTTCTCCCTATAGACTTTCAACATGCAGTCTAACAGTTCATTCTGCACTGTTTACCAAGTTCCTCTAAATACTTTGGCTGCATCTAAATGTTCCTTCTTCACTGTATCCAGTTCAACCGTATAGTCAATGAGGCCCCTGTACACCCCTGGATTGGAAGAAGTAACAGATTAGTTATGTGCTCGTAAAGTTAGTTCAATCACAGCGCAAAACTTCATACATGAATAAGTCTTTTTAAAATATGTCTATGTTTACTCACTTGAATGTTATATTTCTTAACATCTTCTTTAAACACGGAGTCAACACATGATGCAATGTTTAGTTTTCCTAGGAGTGACATATGTACCACATTAATCATATAGTGCACTGAATATTCATGTTTGTTTATTTTTTCTGTTAAATGTTTTATATTACTCACTCCCTTAACTGTCCAAAAACAATGGACACATTTAGGAACAAACAAAACACGCGGATAGCAGGAAAAGGACTTGAGAATATCGCAGCCACAGATCCAGTCACATTTCTTATACATGACCTTAGATCTAAGGTGCCTCTCAAACACCCGGTTTTCATTTTTCTTAGTTTTTACTTTTCCCATTAAGAATGCGGGCGTTGGTCTCCCCAAAGTTTTCAATTGTACTTTTTCTTCAAGAGTCAACCTTGAAAATTGCACTTCCATTAGTGATTTTACAAAGTTATCCATCATTCTTTAGTTATTGGATTTTATAAATCCACCTGTAATACTCTGTTACTGTTCCTAACACCACAAAGAACGCTAAGATAAGAAACCCGTGCATTTTAGCAATATAAAACTACTCTGCGGACTGCTCTAGGCGTGGACAGAACCGCGCCGGATGAGCACATACGCAAGTGCTTCACCACCTTCAGAGCTGCATGTCTTCTGTTACGTGGAAATGCAGCAGGCAGCCGCTTATGCTACCGCACCGAGCCATATACTGTAGGTATGAAGACATAACTTTTACTGCCTCATGAAGCTTTCTCATATTTTAAAAATAAACTGTCAGATATCGAAAGGCCATGGTTCATTTATTTCCGTAAAATTTCTTTCAGGGGGGCGCGTGCATTCACGCCCTTATGACGAGCCGCCCCTGGGTTTGAATTGTTTATCTGCTCTGGTAGTGGGTCTGCTTACTATGAAATGAATGTATGAGAGTGCATATGAGTCACCCCTGTTGTCAGATCTAATGCTCGTTGCAGTAGCTGTAGTGTTAGGTACTATGTATGGGTGAGTTATGTGAAAACACTTGCGTATTTTAAACGAACCTAGCATCTTTGTCATACTCGGAAGGCGAGCATAAACACCGTGTGGACAGCAAAAGTGATTACGTTACACATTCTTCTAGTTTGTCTTCTGCGCTGGGCAGACAATAGTTTGGTAGATATCACTGCAACATAATTCGGGAAACCTGTTCGCATAGTTATTTTTAGAAAGAATGTATTGCACTTATGTTTAACGCAATGAGGCCAGTTCTCATTGCAGAAGCTGTCCATAATTGATTCCGCGCAACTCTATAAATGTCGAAATGTCCCGTCAAATATAGAAGATGATATCCAATTAAATGCTCTGCACAGTACTTTCAAGTAATCGTAGTATCTGTGCTGTACCCCAGACTTTCGATACGATAAGAGATTCACATTCCAAACCTTCCACAGGAGACTGAGAGCCTTCGTGAGGTTTCTTGATGGCATGTAACGAATTTTACTGAGACGGGACTGCCAATTCAAGTCCAGGATCTGAATTACATCGGAAGAGAAGCGCATATGAGAATTTTCACAGCTTGGACGATGGGTATACCTTTCAATGTTATATCTAAACAACAGTTTCCAAGTGGCAACGGTTTCTATTCGTTAAAATTAATGTGGTCAAAAGAAGCAATGGCATAACAATTGAGTATCTCTTTGTCACAATGAAAGTGTTTGGAGTTGGGAAGCAACGCCACCATGTCATCAGCGTACGCTAATGTTAGAAACAAGGGGCATCGGGAGGAGAAAATGGGCTGAAATTGTTTTGAAGCAGGCTATTCAGCGATTAAGTACAAACTGCATACATCCATAGTGAGGGTAGACATCCTCATTGAATGCCACTTCTCAATGGCACCGGGCTGGTAAAGGAACCGTTAGTTTTAACCTGGGGATGCACTTCAGCATATCAAAATGAAATAAATTTTAATAGTTGCGGTGAAAGGCCCATTTTCTCCGGCATTTGAAGCAGGTAGTTAAGATCAACGTTGTCAAACGCCCGATAAAAGTTCAGGGATAGAATATCAGCAGGTTCATGTGGGTGAGCACCGAAGTACAAAATTGTATCGAAGGAACGCTAGGTTTTCAGTAATAAGTCGGCCAGGCACATGTAAATTTTGTTTTTTGTCGATTATCTCACTCGGCACTGGACGAAGTCGATTCCCTTATAGTTTAGCGTATATAATGCTAAAATGCAGCAGCTGCAGTGTGTGTTGATGTCAGATCGGCACTGCCTATTTCCCTAGGGGAAATGCTACGGAAACATCGTATTGGTATAAATTCTGTATTTTCAAGAGCTCTTTATCTTACCGACATCAAGTTGTATGAAACATAACAATGATCGTCACATCATTATTCTGAAAAAATACTAATTTAGGCAAAATTGTTAGAACATTTTTTGAAGAGTTAAAAGTAACAAACGTTTTCCGTCTAAAGCTTGTTTTGGTAGCCTAAAATAGTGCCCTGATGAAGGTAAACCTTTTAGTTCATTCGACTTTAGGTTTTAAGTTGCGCTTTTCACACATACACAAGTACACACACATATTACATACACGCGCTCGCATACGCGCACTGGTGGTGATTGGCTTTAATTATATCAAAGTTTTATATAAACATGTATTTAGGTTGGAGTAGGAGTACACAAAGAAGGGGTTTCCAAAAACTGGAGCACAATCCCGCAGTTTCCCTTTGCTTTTAACGTAAATTCTGGAAAGAAGGAACGGAGGGATTAGGGGAAGATAAGATACAGACGTCAATGTGCGCTAGCAAGGACGGGATCGCTAACTTTTCCAGACGGATGACACCCTGGCGCTGTCTACCTCCATGCTTCTTTGGGATTTCTGTGGTCCGAGATATGCCCCCAGAAAGGGGCCCCAGTATACCAACGAAGACATCTTTACAAAGCACAATTAACCGTCCCGCCGCAACTCACCGAACGCCATCAACTGTTCCTTCAACCCAGAAACAGATAAAGGGTGATAATGGGAACACAAACTGATAGAAATTCGTGATAAAAGGTGAACAACCCAGCATTCGCACATCAACTCGAGGAGACAACAAACAAATGTGGCTAGAGTGACCAACCCAAGATCCCTGCAGATACCTTTCACGGCATTTATAATGGACATCAATGGAAAATATTGGGTAGAGTGTAGTGCCTATGATATAGATAACCTAATCAATTCATTTCCTTAAAATGTTAGATTGGATTGGTTTACGGTACGGAGGGGATTCGGAACTGCGACCAGTCTTGATCAATTGTACCTATGTCTCAATTAGAACATTCTCGGAAGGAAGGATGAAGCGAAAGAAGACAGAGGGTGGCCGCCCCAAGGAGCCACGACAGTGCAAAGGACATGGTCCCTACATTTAGGTAGAAACCTCCCCCGACAGGCCAGGACAACGGACATTTCCCTCTACCGTGGTTCGGAGGCGGTTCCAGCAGCCGGTTCCCAAATGGTCTCGGCAGCCAGTTCCCAAATGGTCCATGCAGCCGGATCAGAGACCGGCAACTGACCTACCGGAGGAGGAAATAGTTTCCTCAGAGTATATCATCCCGCCATGCACCGCCGAGACACCCGCCGACATTTCTGCCCTGAAAGAAACCGACAGATGAGAGATGATGTGAAATGATAATGGAGATGAAATTGACGGACGGGAGATACGGAGGATGTAATTAACCTACCCAGAATTCGCCTGGCGACCCCGGAAAACCCCCCGGAAAAGCTTATGGGTCAGTTAGGTCAGCTACGGGAATCGAAACCGGGCCTCCTGAATGCTGACTACATACGAAACCGCCTGAGCCATCCCGCTCGGTTTGCTTAGAGTTAAGTCGCCAGTATTAATTGAAACTAATGTTGGACGGTATGTGCAAATAATACACTGAACTCTGATAGTGCTAAGTCGACATTAAAGCAGTGGATGATTAGGTTCTCAGGAAAGGTCTTCTTTTCAACTCCGTTATGCAGAAAGTTGTATTATTAGGAACCATTAGTCCATAATCTAACATTTTTTTAACATCCAGTTTTTTTTTTTTTTTTTTTTTTTTTTTTTTTTTGTTACTTACGTCTCCAACGCCTAGTCATATCGGAAGGTGAATGGAGTGGGCCAAATGATGCTCCAATGAGTCCGGGGTCACTGGAGCTTAGAGTTACCCGACATTCGTCTTTCAGGATAAAGGAAAACCGCGAAAAAGCCTTATCCAGGTAACTCACCCTAACCGAGATTCGAACTTGGGACCTCTTCTTGAACGTGAGGCAGACACGCTACCATCTACGCTACTGAGGCGGGCATCATCCAGCTTACGCAATTCAACTTAATTCCTTTCATAAGTCTTTTATCTGTTGGACAGCAACTCGAGTTCACAGAATGTTAGAGCTGCTTCCCATTTCACATCAACTAGACAAGGTGCGGAATGGCAGTTTTCCCACGTGTTCTACTTAGATTATTTTCCGTGCCAACCAATAGCCTCATAACCCAAACACTGGCTATTTCAGAAAAATAATACTGGTCAGAGAGGGGACTGTTGGCATTCCGTAATATTTGAACAAGTAGGAGTTTCATTTTTGTGGCATGAAGCTTAGGTTGGGCGGACAGTATTTCCAACTTACCAGCAATACAGAGCTGCTTTAAGTAAAATCAAATAAAATACATTTTATGTCTAAATTTATACAATAGTTTTTAGATTAAATGTTTATGCTTTAGGAATACCTAAACCGCAATTATACTTTAAACATTAAGCGGTATACCTACCTACTGATGTAGCATCAGTTTTAGAGTATGCTTATATTTTCCTAATAATAAGCTGGCGGTGTCGCGAACATTGCTGGTTTTTGGTATGAGTAAGCCTTAATGTGAACGCGCGAACGGCCTAACCGGAATTTTCTTGGTACCATAAAGCACTTTTTTTTTTTTTTTTTTTTTTTTGCTGGCGGAGTCGGTTATTCCCTTAAATTCAAGTGTATGATTTCTCAGCAAGTTATCGCTACAGTAATTACACATCTTTGTCATAGAATATGTTGGAAATCATGTCCGTGTTCTGTCACACATCTCTTATACCTTTTAAAAAATGTTCATTCACACTGTGCTCATCTAAATAAAACCAGCCATATTCTCTAATAATAATAATAATAATAATAATAATAATAATAATAATAATAATAATAATAATAATAATAATAATAATAATAATAATAATAATAATAATAATAATAATAATAATAATAATAATAATAATAATAATAATAATAATAATAATAATAATAATAATAATAATAATAATAATAATAATAATAATAATAATAATAATAATAATAATAATAATAATAATAATAATAATAATAATAATAATAATAATAATAATAATAATAATAATAATAATAATAATAATAATAATAATAATAATAATAATAATAATAATAATAATAATAATAAAACTACAATTAACATTATCCATTACCTAATTGCAAACATTAACTCTATATCTAAGATCTCTATATCTAGATATCTGATTCTCTATAAGAGTCAGTTGAAATATTATTATGAATAGCTTATTCTTCTTTAAATTTTACATAACATTTACAGCTTTTACTCTCTATTGGAGTTGCTTATTTCTGTTATTTTCCCTTATATTTAAAATTTTAGTTATAAATATATAATGGAAAATCTATAATTCCTAATATTTATTTTCTAAACCCCTTTATCCATATTTTCTCCGTTTTCCTCGCATTTCTTTAAACCATTTTAGCCTTATTTTTCCTCAAAGTTTTCCTACTTTCTTTATATAGAAACACCATAACTTTTAGCTCTATTGGAAAATCTGTCCATTTTTCTAGTATTGATCATTCCCTCTTTTCAATGTTGTGACAAAAGATAATAACTACGACATGTCACGTTTGCATACTGACGACATTAGCATGGACGAGCTGCAGGACATTGCCCATGCTATACGATTATTTGTGCTACTGACATTCATGTTCCTGGCGTAAGGCAGTATTTACCGAGAACTCATATTTACTTTGTTGGTATGCCTCATATGTAGCATATTTGAAATTTGTATTTTTGTCCATAAAATTAGGGCAGGTGTAATCTTTGTCTCCTTCTCTTCCTCCCGTCATTTCATTAGCATCTAGCTACCATTCACACTGTTACTCATATGTGAGGCCACGCCGTGGCTGAGTGGTTAGTCTGCTCGGCTCTCACCAAGGTGCCAGGGTTCGATCCCAGGCGACCGCAAAGTGAGATTAGTGGTAGACAACACGGTGCTGGGGCAGGTTTTTCCCGTTACCTCCGGTTTCTCCCTCCATTTCATTCCACCGGTGCTCCATCTTCATCTCATGTGTCATCAGTGTCACCGTCTTCGGTGTCACATGTAGTAAAAGCGGGCGTTAACACTTCCGTATTTCACATTGCTCATTATATATATATATATATATATATATATATATATATATATATATATATATATGCTCATGTTACGTTACACGTGAAAGCACGTATCTACAAGCCTAGTTCTTCATTCGCTATAAAAGGACTACTATCTTGTGATATTATATCGAACTCTATGCCTTTACCAAAATAGAGACCCATCTCTGTCCTGCATGGTTTTGTTACCATCTACCTGCACGTTCCATCTTAGCATCATCAGGGGTACAGAGTGGGTGGGACATGCAGTTGATAATATGCCGACAAACATATAAAATATACTTATATTTCTTCTTTAAGGCTGAGAATGTGCCTCTCTTTGAGACTGTAGCATGCCATATAGATAGATATTGTAACAGCTGAATAATTCTGATAACACGTTATATCGCAGGTTTAAAATCTCAATTCTTCTCATATGTGATTTAAAATTCATGAATTTCTAGACTGCCATTGGTAGAAGTAGCAGTTTCATGTCCGTAAAATGTAGTAGTCTTCCAGAAGTAGCACCATTCGATACTCTAGATACTACTTATGTTAGCTGGTTCTTCAGTAATTCAGTACCGGATTTCCTCTTACAAGATGCGCAAACTTTGAATGAACAATGTGTCTTT
Organism: Mantis religiosa; assembly: GCA_030765055.1. Lineage (NCBI taxonomy): Eukaryota > Metazoa > Arthropoda > Insecta > Mantodea > Mantidae > Mantis > Mantis religiosa. The sequence goes on along the minus strand of CM060950.1, from coordinate 151,543,351 downwards.
CATCAATATTATAAAGACCAACCACTTCTGCTGTGTTACTATTCGAAGTTATGACCTTAGCAAGTTAATCCTTATTTGTATAACGGCAGCGTATTCTTTCACATTTCTAACCATTCCTACACTTGTTGCTATCTAAGTAAGTCCTTTCTCCAATTACTCGTCTCCAAAACACTTGTTACTTTGCAGTTGTTAAATAAAGCTTCATAACTCAGTCGCGCAAATAATCCTCTTAAGCTGACGTTCAGACATTTCTTATACTCTGTTGAGGTAATACCAACGTAACAAAGTGCAATACAATGTAATCGCTGATGCAATCGCAGCGATTAAAGAAGCAAACAAGTGAACAGTCCCAAACGCGTTGTACCCTAACTGAATGGCTACTCGTAAAAGCAAGATAACCTTCAAATAGAAGTCAACTTTTACAAATGCAATAAAACAAATCACTACAGATTTTAGCATACATAGGAATATAACAGCAAAACAGCATCTTACACAGTCACTGCATTTGCATGGCATCCCTTCTAAAGTATCCAGTGAGCCTAATTTTGCTATAACAAAACTAAAAGGCGTGTTTTCCACAAACTGTCATGAAGTTACCAGCTTTTATCTCATTACTAAAGCCGGAGACGTGTGCGTTTTTCCATAGTTATACTGCACATGGACTGTACAGTTATCGCTTGCAGATGTAAACAACTGCAGGTTGGTACAGCCTGAGCATGATAACCGCCTCACAGCAGTCGCGTTATACTACGCCTTGACCTTTGCGTCTGCATACACTTGAAAGGCACTGATTCACTAGTTCGCAGAGTACTACGTTACTTTGTTTTCGACGTTTGCACATTTAATGGTCGGGCTGTACATCTGACGTCATTCATACTCTGTGTCCAGCTAACTTGTATCGCATGCGAGTGCACATACCTCCGGCCTTAACTCATTACACAAAAGCCCTTAAGGTCAGCCGAGCTTAGAGCCGTATTGCAGTTTCTACAATAGATCCAAACTTGTAACTTATTTATTTATTTCAATTGATTGTTAGTTCCTTTTTGCTAGCACACTTTATAATTCCTCCCCGAGCAAGCCAACATAGTTTTGCACTAGAATGTTGTACACAGCTTTTGTTTGGTCGTGTGGTCACATAAGCGAATTGCTGCCCTTTTCTACACTGCACTGTTTCTAACTGGTTTCTATTCCGCCTCTTATCACCTCCTCCGTGAGTCGGACAATGGGCTGATGCGAAGTCTGTGCTGTACAGAGTTGGAAGACTACGTATTTCAGTGTTATGGTATAATTTTATGTTCCCATGTCAAGAAACCCGTCTACTTTATCACAGAATCTTTATGTAAGAATCTTGTGTGACTATAAACTGCTATATAGAACTGAGAGGGCGATTGATAAACAGATTCCCTGCTGTTCTTGCGCCTCACAGAAAACAATACGTAATCTTGAGAAGACATTCAAGGAAACGCAGCCTAGCCTTGATAAGACTCAGAAACTGAATCACCCTGTTCTTACCCAATGACATCGCTGAAGAGATAGGGCGAAGTACCAAAAAGTTCAGAAAGTTTACGCATGAATTAGGAGTTTAGGAAATGAATTCTTTAAGACAACTGTAGTACAGGAACTGCAGCCATACCCTGCGTAAACCAAAGCAAGAATATTTTTTCCTCTTAACTATGTGAGGAAAATGTAACAATGAATAATTTGCATCTTAATATAGTGGCAAGAAATGGACAAATTTTTGTAGGGCACTTTTACAGCTCACCAAAATATAGAGCTTATGTAACATAACTTCTTCCATAATTTCAGTCGTTCCAAAGCCATTTGTTGATGGTCTATTCTTAAATTTTCAAGGCTTGAAATTTACTTTTGTGTCTCATCTGTGTTTGATGAAAATGTGCGATTCATCTTATTACTAATTATGGCTCACGTATAGGTAATATGAAAGTTCAGTATTAGTTACACAACTTGCATGGAATCACTTCCCTGCTTTGAAATTCTTTGTGGGGATCGTTTGTCATGGTTTAAGTAGTGTGATGAAGAGTGACATTTTTCCATAGCAAGTAAATATATTCAAGTGGGTCTTCGTTAACTTTTATTTGCATAGATGTAAACGCAACAGGACAACTATTTCAAGCGTTTCGTCGCTCGCTGGCTACGATGTTGTTGTTTTTTTCTATCGCTTCCTCATTTACACTGAGATCGATAGTTGCCGCGTGCTTTGTCATTTTTCTTACAAGCTAATTGTACATGGATGCTTAACAAAAGCTAATCTCAAATTTCGCTCAGAGGTATAAAATCACATTAGTCACACACAAAACAATATTTGCTTAAATTAACTGACACACTTAAACAACTACCTAGAATGCTGGTGCGGGTTCTTGTTATCAATTGAATAGCTTCGAACACGGAACTACAGTGAGCGGTGCAGAGACGTTAGCAGCTCCATCCTAGCAGTTGACGAAGTCGAGGGTGCAACATTAACGTTTAAATTTCACGTACTTTCAGTTAATATAAGCACCTAATGTTTTGTCTATATACAAATAATTGTGTTTTCTGGCTCTACGCGAAGTTTGAGTCTCGCTACCGATACGCGTTCATATAAAACTGCAACAGTTGTTTTTCTTTGGCACTAAAAATAAGTTTTGTTTATTTACTTAGTAGTATTATTTAGAATTTAAAAAAAAATGTTTAAAAATATTAGAATTTTTATATTAAATATGTGGAAGTGAAATTCCAGAAAAAATAAACAAGATAATGTATATTGGTTGGTACAGGTGACGTTAGTATAAAGAAATGAACGGTTGCTATGGAAGAGTATCAATGATCTTCCTTGCGGGAAAAGGACGCGGATAAGATGAAAGTTTTATAGTGATGAGTGGACGTGCAGGAGAGTGATCCAAAAGAAAAGATATTGTGTAATAATGTATATTCAGTGTTCTGAAGTAAAAATCAATAATCTTGTTGAAGAAGCTTGTGGAGAAATCATCTTTCGATCAACGTACTCAGGAGTGAGCAGACGTTTTTTTCTTTAACCCATCAATTTAATATTTTAAAGATTTAAGTTATATTTGAGCTTAGTAGTGGTTTAAGTTGTATTTTTAAGTATCATTTTATTAAAAATGGTGGGAAAGTAATTTAGATTACATTTGGAAACATCGAAGTTGTGGAAAATAAACTATAAATATATTACGAAGTTTAACTTATTCAAATGTTATTTCTTTCATTCGTAACCACCCTTGAAAAGAAGAGATCTTATGACTCATATTTAAGCAGATACAGCAGAAAAATTAACAACTAGTTGTGGAATAGTCGACGATATCCTGGACGGCTAATAGAAAGACGACGTTCGAACAGCAAAGGAGGTGAGAGAGCATTTCGTCACGCTATATATGGCTTCCCAACTTTGGAAACATCTCTACAACGTAGAAATCCCGTTCCAAAACTTTCTTGTTAATATTGGGATCCCTCAAGACGGATTGTTAAATGCAGCTTTCTTCCAAGTCTAGATGTTTCTGGATCTCTGAGAATAAAGGCATTACCCAGGCCTTCTAAGATGCACCGCCGTCTAACAGTGTAGGTACTTGTAACTTCGACACAAAACAAATAAATAAAAATAAACGGATAACAATAGAAGAGCAGCATTACGAAATAGTATAATAATAACATCATTTTATTCTATGAATGAAACAGTCAATACGCAAAGGAAACAGTGCTGCTTATACACCGGTTTGCTTTGGCTTAGGAAAAACGTCAGTGCGTAATAATAATACATTAGGTGGGCTAAGCTGCCACTAAAATAGAACTTTTACACTTTTTGGTTATACATTGGTTATGTTTTCAAACAAGACTAATGTGAATAGACAACTTTGTGAATTTAGATCTATATTAACAAATTAATTGTACGATTTCTTAATTAATTCATCCAAAGGAGGTTTTGAAAGCAGTAAAAAGGTCATAATTTAATGTGTGCTTCTAAGCTCTGTAAAACGTGTTACTAAGTGAGGGCTTATAAGTATACTTTTATAATAAATATTGGTTTTTAAAGGAGAAGAATATGATGAAAATTTAAAGAGTTTTGTGAACATTTAATTTTTTTGGTACACGTAAACCAATTGCTAGTCTAAAGTTTCGCATTGAGAATTGTGCAGATTTGAGCACGTAAAGGAGCAACGATAAACTCTCAACAGAGAGAGAGAGAGAGAGGACGTGAGAGATTTATTAACAGACAGAAAGAATGGTTGGATCAGAGAAAAATATACTGCAATTTGTGATAAAGTAGGAAGACAACGATTGGCATGGTTTAGAACAGGAGTAATACACTTAAGAGGTATGAAGAATGGATATATTAAGGGATGATGGCCAATGTGTGAAAAAGAAGATAGTACTTGGCAGTATATTTTTTGAGTGTCAAAAAACAAAATATTGGAGACATGAATTCCTTTCGCATAGCTGGGAAAACATACCAAATGAAATAAGAAACATAATAAAACTTGGAAAATTTGTTGGCAAGGTGAGACAAAAATGGATTTGGAAAACAGTGAACACTAGTGAGAACAATTAGGAAAATTAGCATAAGGTATATAAAGGAAACAAAAATCTATATCCCAAGTTTTAAAATTCCCCATTATATACACAACCCGGGTTAACCATAGTGAGCCATGGGAAAATGCAACTCCTAAAACGAAGAGTTATGTAAGATTTTTTATCTGCTATATATTACATATGTCATTTATCTATGATGTTCTGTATGCTAAATTTGTAATAAGAAATAGGAAATAAACCAAGAGACAGAGAGGCTTAGCAAACGAACCGTTAGAGATTTAAAGCATTTTAAGTTTGAGGAATTTATTATCCAAACAATATTTATACAGCTTTCTAAAATTCCCGAGCTGGTTTGTAGTGGTCTATACGTTAAAATAGTTTTACCTGTACATCGTCCCTTTCTGTGCGGTACATCAGAGGTATTGGCGTCACGTAGTTCCTCTCTCAACAAATACATGTTTTTTTAAACAAAAGGCGCCACCTAACCCGCCGCCTCCGAGGACGATCATTCTCAGAGGTTACATCGATTCCCTATGCATATGCTGTTAGTAGATTAAATATGTAGATATAATGAGGTTTCTTGTTAGTGGTGCTAAAAAGACATGTGCCACCTCGTTACCCCCACTCTTTTCATATTTCCTTCTCTCTTTCGCACACACTATCCTAGACCATGAGGATCTCCTTGGGGCTAAACGTAAAGAAACCCAAACTGAATTTTCCAAACTTTTATAATAATGCAGATTTTGAAATCAAAACTGCAAAATGGGTAATCGCATATCATGCACATATCTCAAATGCTATAATTGAAATTATAGTTTATCAATTACCTATTTTTCTAATCCAACGGAACTGCCAGTGGTGAATCATCGTGTATTTAAAATACACCTACATAAAAAACATCAATCAAAACCTACTAAAAATTTCGTTCAGTAAATACTAAACTCTAAACTAGACAAGAATCTAAAAACCTTCTCCACGGGTCTCCACGCACGGCCTACACGTGGGTGGGCCTGTCGATCGTCTCCCTCAAACACGAAGAGGAGCCCACACGAGGTAGACTGTTGGCTCGGGACCCCGGGTGCGCCAAACCCGTACTTACCGAAGTAGGCCCCTGGGGGGAGTGGTGAATCAGTATAGCTGTAAATGTCACTTACGTCAAGAGAAAATTTGCCATTATCATTGTTTCATTGTCCGAGAATTGCAAATTTATGATGAAAGAGTAAATAGAGATTACGAACCATTCATAAACAAACACATAATGCGACGACTCGCCTTCTGCCGATGCATCATTCTACAGAACAGCAGCAAGTGTACTCTTTGTTCTCTCTCGAATTTAACAAACACCTTGGCTTATTCAAAGTAATTCTTTTATCGCATCTTGTCAAACCTTTACCTGTTTTCAATTCTGAGTACTTACAAATACACGCATACGCATACATAATCATCATTATCGTCATCATCATATAAAGAAGGTTTAGACCATGAGTGATCTGTTTCGACTCCAAAGTAAAACTGTTCTACTTGTCTTCTAGCAGGTCTTTCTTGACTTCGTTGTTCCTCTTGGCCTGTAGCTTAATGCTCTTTGGGGAATCCTATTATGTTCCATTCTGCAGACATGGTACATCTATCCCTGTACTCTGCTATTTTGTCCGTTAGTATAAATATTCCAAACTGTTCTCGATTATCTATACTCTTCTGTTCGTCCATTAAAGTATAACCTGCAAGAAACCAGGAATTTCATTTCCGCAACTTTTAACCATCTTAAAACATCTTTATTTAGAGTCCAACACTCAGAGCCATATAATAGAGCTGGAACTGCTAAAATTTTATAAAATTTCGGTAGGTTTCTTTGCGAACTTTATTTAACAAAGTTCTTCTAAATGTTCCATATAAGTGTTGAAACAAATTAATTTTTCCATTTATGTGGCAAGGCGAAACTTCTGAGCAATCCCATTTCTTAGTCCTTATTTCTAGCCAATGCCTGTTTATTAGTTGGATCCATCCGGCTTTCTTTAATTTGGAATTTATGACTAAATGTTTTTACGTGAGTAGGGTATTAGCCTACTGCACAACACCCAACCTGGAGGACCAGGAGTTTGATTTTGAAGTTATCTTCATCTAGACTGATCGCCTTTTCCATGGCTTAGGAACGCAGTCTATCCCCACGTTTCCCCATGGCCGGGATCCTTACCAGGTGCTACCTTCCGAGTCAGAAGACCCTGGAGCTCACGGCAGGTGTGCTACTCTCTGAGTAAGTCTGTCTCTAAGGAGTCCTTACCCGTTACCAGTAACACGTAAATGTGCTAATCAATAATAAAGTTCATTACAATGCTTACTCGTGATGCATTGTTACAATTAGGGCCCGGATTTTTATGAAATGTCATCTTTCTGAGTAGTCACAGACGATTCTTATTGGAAATTAAGTGCATTCTGGAACAAATACGTTAGATATATTATGGTTTTTATTGATCATCAAAATGCATTTTTTCCACATTGTTTTAATAAAGTCATTTTTAACATTTAAATGCATTTCCCGGTCATTTTCTCTACTTTTTACGAATTTATAGGGTATGTTTATCTGTAGCACGCATTCGAGAGGCCCGGGTTTGATTCCCGTGGTGAACCTGACCCTGACAAACGGGCTTTTTGGTGGATTTTAAAATAACCTGTGCTTAAAAGTTCATTTATATATTGTGACCTTGTGGGTTCGTAGAATTAAAAGTCCAATTTGCCGAAATTCTAAATGTCCTTTATTTCCGTAGAAATACACTTATAGATTACAGCAGCATTACGTTACGTACACAATCAGTCTACCAAGGTCGATGACAATAACAAAGAGCTTACTCAACTTCCACTGTTTACAACATCAACACTCTCAGCTGTTCTCCACTTACTCACTCTTGTTTCACAACTCGTCACGTCCTTAAATACCTCATTCATAATTCGAGACTGTTCTGTACAATCAATAGATGTTTCTAGAATAAACAAGGCATCTAATGACGTAATCCGAATATTCTATCACCTTCCAGAAGCGTGAAACCCTATCTGGGCCGGCAAGTCCTTTATCTCTGTGATACACTAACCGTCTGTTTATTTGTCGGCTGTTTGTGTAAACAAGCAGCGCGATCGTAGATAGCTGCTTCGTAACAATATTTGATATGAAATAGTAACTTTGTAAGTGTGGTAAACATGTAATTAACACAGGTCAGCGTCCTAACAATGCTGGTGAATTTATTGCGCATCAATTGGAGGAATCGCTGATTACATCATGCAATACGTGTGGACTGCATCCACAGAAAAACATTTGCGAGCTCTTCAAAATGTGAAAAAGCGACGAGCGTCTCAGTTACTTAAAAGAAACGGCTTCAACGTCAAGTAACAAGTAATATTACTTTTATAAAGAATTATGTGAAGTGTTTGTTAGTGCAAATATTCCGCTAGGAAAATTAATTCCAAACTACGAGATTTTCTTGAACGACACACTGGTCATACAATTCCAAATGAATCAACTTTGCGTAAAAGTTACCTATACAAATGTAATAAAGCCACGTTAAACCTAATACGTGAATGTGTGAATGGGAAAATAAGATTATGTATCAATTTATGAGACAACCGATTCGAAGGGGCGTTATGTGGTCAATGGTACGCTAGAAGCTACTAGTGCCGGACAAATGTTTCTTCTAACCTTAGATGTTATGGAAGCTCTTAATCACTGTCAGATATGCAAACAGTTCGATAAATCCATGTGTTTATTGTAGCCTAGTGGAATGCAGCATGACGACGTACTCCTCTTCCTAACAGACGCGGCGCCTTACACGGTAAAGGCGGCAAAATCGATCCAATCATTTTACAGTAAGATGGTGCATGTTACGTGTTTGGCCCATGCTTTGCACCGAATTAATCATGGCGGAACAGGTCACATCAACATTTCCAGAAGTAGATACATTAATTTCCACAGTAAAGAAAATATTTTTGAAAGTGCCAACCCGAACTATGTATTTCAAAGAAAAATCCTATAATATAGCTTTGCCCCCGGCCCCAATTTTAGCACGCTGGGGTACATGGTTAACTGCACTGTGACAGTTTTCAAATAGTGAGAGAAATGGTGAATAGCTTTCATAGGTTAGAGTCTAAGGCAATTGAGAACGCACAGGATCTGTTTTCTGAAATTCAAATCTAAGATAAATTAGCTTTCACTATATCAAATTTTACATTTCTGACGGATACCATAACCCGCCTTGAAGAAAGTGGCATGACATTGGATAAGTCGCTGAGTTAGTGAGGACTGCAATGTACTCGTAAAAGGTAAGATTGGGGACAAAATTAAACAGAAACTAAAATTTGTATTGGACAAAAATAAAGGATACCAAACAGTTTGTCAGATTGCCAATATCTATCAGGAGGAAACTTCAGAACTGATATTGTTTAACAGGATTTAGCGGGCAGTGACATAGTGCTTTTCCAAATATGCACCTATAACATGTGTAGAAGTGGAGAGTTTCTCAAATTATAAAATAGTTTTAACTGACAACCGCCGTTCCTTTACTTTGGATAACTTGCAGTTGACCATGGTGATGTACTGCAATGCTAAGTAAGGTATATTTTGGCTAATGGGTACAGTAACTTATTGTTTCATATTGTATAAAATTTAAAATGACCTGATGAATTTTAAATTTATTTCTTATTTAGTAGCAATACTTCCATTATTTACTAAGAAAGTTAATTTTAAAATGTGTTTATTCGAACCATATATTCATTATTTGTCTGTGACAGTTATTAATTAATTATTATGAAAGAAATTGCTAATTTTTGTTAGGCCATTTTTTTACATGTTATGTGCATTTTTTATATTTTAAGGGCATTTTATAGCTCATTTTAGAGGATTTTAGATCAACAACTTCCGGGCCCTAGTTATAATATACTTGTAGTTCCAGACGATCAGAAAAGCTCATCGAGACCTTCTAGAAAATAAAATCAGTAAATATGAATGGAAAAGGCAAATACAGCTCCTACCAAACTGACCGAGAAGGGAAATAGTTGCTAAATTCCGTCTGGCTACATGACATGATTGCTCGGAGGTTATGGTCATAATCACACAATGAAGTATTTAAATTTATATTTGACATAAATTGTTGTGTATTGCCATGATGATTGTGATTAACGGCGCTCAACTGCGTGGTCATCAGCGCACATTAAAACCTAAACATACATGAGACCAGTTAAAAGATTATAACAAATATCTATTATAGATAAAATCACAAATAAAAGAGGTAAAAACACACCAACGGCAAAAGCAAAAGCTAAAAAGAATAAATAAAAGATCAAAAGACATAAAAAGAACATTGGTCATATTCTAAAATTAAGCGCAGAGAACAATTTAAAAGCCTTTTCTACCAATGTGTGGTCGTCCGCCAGTATCTCTGCCAAGCTGGCCGGCAGTTGGAGAGACTGGTGAAAATCTGCTGGGTTAAAACACTCTAAAAGCACATGTCGGACGGACAGAGCTCCACCGCAGAGCGGGCAATCTGAAGCAGGGTCCCCTTTTAAAATAAAACTATGCGTAAAAACACAACAGCCAATGCGTAGCCGAGCCAAACATACTTCCTCCCGACGAGAGGGACGGCAGGAAGTAACCCAGGGAATCGGAATTTCTTTCAAAGTTCGAAGTTTATTTTTGCGGAGAGCGTACCACTCTACCCGCCAGCAGGACTGCACAGCTCTCCGCAGTACAAGTTTAAAATCCTCCGCAGTGACTAAAGATGTGCGAATCCTGGGCTGTGTGGTGGCTGTCTTAGCTGTTGAATCCGCCGTTTCATTCCCCGTCAGGCCCATGTGGCCAGGAAGCCGTGCACACACCATGCTAACGCCGGAGGCGTGTAAAACGTGGAGGGCATCCTGGATACGTGGCACAATGGGATGGGAGCTGTACAGCTGGTATATTGCCATTGTTGTGGGTAATGGTAGATATCAAAAACTCTGCATTAAATAGGTAATACTGATATTTTATTTTATTATGAGAACTATTTGAGCTAAAAATATAGGGATTTTACAATTATGGTAGACACATTACTCTCTACCTTTCTCATGGATCACGTTTTGCAAAATCTGAATTTTCGTCTTAGGGCAAATAATATTTAATAGAGATGGATTCAGTTAGCGCTCGTCACACGCCACCTACTGGGAATGCAATGTGACAGCATTGCAGGTCTCTGGTTGGTTACTCACCTAGTAGTGTTCAAGGACAAACAAGATCCCATTTGAAACATATAATGATCGAGTTCCCTGGAGATGTCCTGTGTAGTGACCATGGTTGTATGTTACTAAGGGACATTATGCTATTCTGTCACAAGAGTTGTTAGTCTTAGATAGTGATTGGAATGTGCAATTCTTTTGTTTTATCCCCCTTTCATGTTATTTCCAAGGCAAACGTTTATCTTTATTAGCGTGATATGAATGGAGGAATCATATTTTATATGAATGGTGTTAAGTGAGAGAATAAATCCTCCGTATGTTACGTATTGGATTTCATTTTATTACTGCCCATAAAAATAGTAGGCGCAGTGAGCCTAGCCACCAAGTCTGTTCTGACTGTCTGCGGATGATTTAACGGTAGCAGCAATTTGTATAGTAAGTCTGCAAAACTCAATAGTAATGGTTTACGAGGATATGAATGTTATTTTGGCACTTAGTGATCGTATTTACTAGTTGGAGAAGTATATGTCGTCGAGATTACCGGACACGTGGAGATAGTTGTGAAATTCAAACTTTTAGCAACAGGCTTTGGTGATTCGTTGGGGTGATTGATTTCCAGAACGCATAATGGGGCATTTGGGTATCCCTGTAAGGAAAAAGAGTATAGAAAGAGAAAATAAAGGTAGATGTTGAGTGTCAAATGCGAAAGATGAACGCGCCCGCCAATCGGGGCTTTACATTGAGATAGGCTGCGCGCAAATGTGCATGATCTTTTGAGCTAATCGTGAGTTACTTTCTATGCTCCTCGACGTGAATGAGCGTTTGAAGCCGAAGGGTAGTTTGTCTCTCAGGTTGTAATTTTTTCAATGAAGTCTTTTACAGTGTGAAATCTATTTCGTTATGGAGTCTGTAAGCGTGCGCATTTTCTGAGAATTTAGCTGCATCGCGAATGCTTTGTTTGGTAGCTTTTAATGTTTCAATGTGAGATGCAATCGTGTACACCGATAGATACTGTTGTAGCATACGTCAGTATAAGGGAAGATGAGAGTCTTGCACAAGGGGATTAGCCTGGAGCTTACTTTAAGACATGGGCCAAGAACTGGCACTCATTTGGGTATACCAAATATTTACCAAATATTTCCCCCTCCCAATTTGTCCCTCTGCTACTCTGGATTACTCAAGCTGGTTTGCTCTCCTGTTACCCGAAAGTAAGGACGTGGTTTGTGTTAACTTAGAGCTAGGGACATGGCGTAGGGTAAGAAAACGTATTCTTTCCGCAGGAAATGAGAATTGGATTGTCACTCAAGAGAATTAAAAAGCAGTCGCACATTTTAACATCAGACTTCACGGTAGTACGAAGCATGTTGAGAAATCTGGATAAATTGTCAATTTCGGGTATTGTTTACCCATACATTATAATAAATTGTGGAATCAACTGTTCCGTTAACGTTTAGCTGTGGCAAATACTTCCTAAGTAAGAAACGTAACGAGCAGCGTAATGTAATTATATACAACTTTGTATCAATATCAAACGACCTCATTGGCTTATTTGCATGTTCGATTCCTAAGGAGGTCAATGAAATTGTCTGTGAGGTTTAATGTAATAGTTAATTCATTAATATTCCTATAACTCAGTTATAATTGTCACTAATAACAAATGAAAATTCCCTTGAATTTCAAGACGTGTTTATAATATGGAAAAACTTTATTTGGACAAGGCTATTTGTAGTGATATTGAACATTATATTTTGTTTACTAAAATATCGCATTAATACGTTTACATCCCAACTGCTGCGCCACTGACATAAGTTATAGCTATGCCGAAGTGAGCGGTCACTAGCCACGTGCGCAGAAAGTGGAGTGGGGTGGTGACAATGTTATCTTCCACTACAAGTTCCCAATCCCTGGTTTAAGAGTACTTAGATAGTTAGCGAATATTGCTGCGGAATTGAGTAGCCGGTTTGTTACCGGCTCGATGTATGTGATGGTTCGAAATATACCTTTGGAAAGAGAAGGATCCAAGTATGCGACTCGTGTTGTTAACGAAATGCAGTCATCGAATAACGTTAGACGTGCGATAGCATGGAGGGATTTGCGATGTATAAATACAATAGCTTGTTTTCTTAACATTTACTTTTAAATCCAGTTCACTAGTCAGGTCGAAAGAGTGCCAGTGCATTTTGAATGTACCACTGAATATGCCAAGACTGACTTGAATGACTTAAAGAATGTGTCATATGCATAAAGGAAATTAATATGGCATGGTGCGCTGGAAATAGCGTTCATGTTAATGTTAAACAGAATTGGTCCATATGGACTGCTCTTCGGAGTAGCCACTATTATGGGCCTTGGAGAGTAGTGGGTACACTTCTCGATGGATTTTAAATGGTGGTTTGTTAAGTAATTTCAAGTGAGTTTAATGCGGTTGTCACAGAACAGACAGAAACAGCTGACAGGCTGAGGGACAGCCCGTGGCATATCAAGCATGCACCTGCCATAGATAGGGCTTAACCACGAAGTGACGCATATGGATGTTGCAGCGTGCCGGCTGAGAATTGGGTAGAGAGAGTTATCAGAGAAGCGGCGTTTGGCTACTTCAATATGATGTCTGCACAGCCATTGCCCTGTTAGTTGTAGAAAAATGGATTAAAAATTGTGCGTTATCTGTTAAAGTCTCACGTCGCGTAATGAGTTCAGTAGCGCAGATCAGTTGATTGTTCCTTGAAAAAACCAAATTATTTTTAATCAGTGTGTCTACAAAAATATATTAATGCTTCTAGAATTGACATATAGATAGGTTTGCTGAGGCAATTCATTGAACGATAGTTATGTGGGTCTATTGACCTTTGGTTCTCTTTGGGAAGTGTCATGCTATGGTATCTTCTACGCTCAGATAATGAATTTGTGCATAATATAACATTTAAGATGATTTTCTTATGTGTAAAGCGTGTATTACTCAGCAGGAAGGACTTTCAGTGCTTTATTAGATATTTTAATTAAACCGGAGTATTGCTATTAGGAGGGCATTGATTTCAGAAATGTTCGTCAGACGGACTCGGTTATGTGTTTGTGAGATACTAAATCGTGTGCAATTGAATTTATTTCGGCTACAAAATATGGAAAAGAGAAGTGTTCATTGGATTTTTATGTGTCTTCTAGTGCATCTGCTATGGCTTCTGCTGTTTCGCTGTTGAATGCAATCTGCTGATTAGGCTGGAGAGTCGGAGGAAATGTACCTATCTGTCGGGTTAGTTGGGTTGGCTAAAGGAAGCCGCGCTTCTTGTTAGTATTCCGGATTGTTTAGTCCCACATTAGTTTAAGATTACAGCTGTGGTTTGCTATCGAATATTTTTCTTGCAGCAATTATATAGGTGTACTGGGTTGCGCTTTTAGTGCTGGGGGGGGGGCAGTAACGGTGTTTGGAGAGATGCTCAGTGACTTAAATTCGTTAAGAATGTATTTGGTGATTTGAACGGACTGTTAATAGACACGGGGTCTATGAAAGCTTGTTTAATGTCCAGGCGCAGGCCGGTTTGTGTGAAGTCCTCGAAGTATGGAGTAGTACATTTGTGAAATGTACGGTGACGGAGTATTCAAAATGTTCCAGTTCGCTTTTTTTAGAGAAAATAGAGACGGGTTGAGTAACTGGGTCAATAAGCACGTCTAACTGATCGTACGTCACTGATGACTTACAGCTTGGTGTGGTACGTTATATTGCGATTGATAGTCCAGTCTAATATGGAAGAACAGGTTTCAATTCCAGGTGAAATTTATCTTGTATCGGCTGATACGAAAATGATACACTCTGAGTTATTTTCGTAGGTGAAAAGTTTGATTCCGACTGTGTTATGACGGCGAAATTCAAATTGATATTTTAACGTTAATATAACCGACAATAAGTAGTTAGTCAATATGAAGTAGTATATCTAGATTTCCAATATGATGGTCACTTACAATGCTATATGCAGCTATGATCGTGGCTTGTAAATCATAGAGATGCACTTGGATGTGACCTCGTTAGGAGAAAGAATGTGCATACATACTTATGGTGTGCAATGTGAGATCTTACTGCAACTGCGGACTACAGCGTGGCCATCACGGTCAGTGAAATAAACCATGAAACCAGCAACATGAAATTAAATTTTGGACACAGATGAGTCTCCATGACCAATATATCCTATAATTAATGTTAGAGTATACGAGGAAGTTGATATGTTCTACTTTTTGACTTCGTATCTCGTTAGCATTCCAGATCGTAAACCTGCACAAAAGATCGCTATCCTCTAAAAGCCGGCAGTTGCGTTTGCTTGTAAAAATAATAGCCCTTGGTTTTGTGGTATTTAATCCTCCTGCCAAGCCCCAAGACGACGAACATGGTAAATAACCATGAGGATCTGCAGTGTTTCCAGGGGCCTCGAAAGTGGCGGATTCCATTCATCGATTGTACCTTCCTGACTATCACAGTAGCATATTTGCTGCCAAACTGTTGAACTGGGTCCTACCGTACGATAGGTGTTGCAGAAAGAACTATGACGAATAAATGCTCTACCATGAGCTGGGAGTGAAGATCTGACTCGCGCGATACTTACAGACGTACGTCGAAGAATATGGTGTTTGAAGCAATGTTTATCGTACAGCAATGCATACTTTGAAAGAGAGAATGTATTTGTACTCGCTGGCTCCATTCTTGCCTACAAGATATTTATGGAGCTAATAAATTATGGGGAACCAACTTTGTTTTAGCTTAAGTCCTCATTTTTGTTAAAATTGTTAGCGTGTTTGTACATTTCAAACATCTGTATGCATAAAAGAGCATAGTATTACTTGTTTTGGGTATAACCTCTACCTTATCAATATTACGTTCAGCGGCGTGAGGAATACACATGATGTGCCATGTTGACATTTATAGTTTCTGTTATGCTTCATTATGCCTATGTTTATGATTATGTTTATCATGCCAATATGCACTAGTCCAATATGCACTTTGTATATGGAATGATACGGATACCGAATTTAGTATCTAGATCAATTAGTTCCTTCAATGATTTAAGAAATACTTACTTTTACTGTACTTAATTCATCATTTCTTCTAAAATGATTCTGATGCGATGTGTTAATCTTAAGTTGGTAATTACACTTATTTTTATAAATTGAGCTATTCTACCTCACTTTTTATTTATTTCAGGATATAATGCGCGATTGGTGTGCTTCTTCGATACCTCTTGTACTGCAGTATCTTGTTCTTTATGGAAATATTTCGGGTCACTTATTCGTTTTGTATGTTTATTAGGTAAAAGTTAAGAATCCCTTTCTTTAGATATAAGCCTCGGCAATTCTGCCAGAAAAAATTGATTAGTGGATACTATCCTTCCCTCATTTAACACCAACTCACATGCTCACTGCGTTTGCTATGTATCTCTGAAAATTAAATTTGGCGTGATGATTGATAAATAGTCCGACGACCTCGGTTTTCACATTGTGAGAGTTATACACTTGTATTTAAAGGAGAAGGGGATCTATAAATCGTATCCCACAACTTAAACCGGGTTTGTTGGACATTTCCCGATATGTATTCACAGCAATGGGCTGTGAATACCCTAAGATTCTTCTATTTAGCCGTGTCCAACTTGAAAAAAATAATAATATTAGTGTTAAGGCTTCTCATACATATTGTATCTTCCTGGTGACATGCTGTTCTTGATGTTACTCTGCTTCAGAATATCACAAGCTGCTATATACTCAAAACCACTTGCAGGTCACTCGCTTATAAATGCATTACAATATATTTTAGTTAATTGATGGAAATTATTTCTTTACACTAGCCGTATATATGCTAAGGCTTTTGATAGATAGATTCAACATGAAATATATGAGTCAAATGGAGAATTTAATGTCATGACGGAAAGTTGGCCATGGGAGCTCAATAGGTTAGAGCGACTGGACGGAAACCAGGGGATCTGTGTTTCAATCCCGGCCATGGCATTGAATTGTTCATGTTGACTCTATTTATTAAAATATATTCCAACAAGTTTACTTTAGATTATAATCCATGGTTTTTCAACAGAAATTATATCTTCTATCTGCATAGCATGAAAAGTATAGATTTACCAATGACGATAACATTTGGTGTTACAGGTGGCCAAGCCATTCAGGGGATGAACCAGTGAGCCGGAGCGGGGCGGGACGGGACGGGTGGGCTGCAGCATGACAGAGACCCGGGAGTGCCCGCTTGCCAACGAGAAACATTTACTGTCCTTGGAGATGAACCAATGTGGAAGTAGTGTCACGGCCGGAGGAAGCAGTAGTAGTGCGGCAGTGACCGGTGGCAAGCTGAGCAAAAAGGACGACCTCCCGGAGAGAGGAACATGGGGTGGCAAGTTGGACTTCATCTTGTCCGTCGTAGGCCTGGCCATCGGCTTGGGCAATGTTTGGCGGTTTCCCTACCTCTGCTACAAAAATGGTGGAGGGGCATTTCTCATACCTTATTTCCTGACACTGATTCTCGCCGGCATCCCCATGTTTTTCATGGAGCTTGCTCTCGGCCAAATGCTCACCATCGGTGGACTTGGAGTCTTCCGCATAGCCCCTATCTTCAAAGGTAAGTACTACAATTCATCACACTATTACTGTGGAGATTTTAACTGGTATGACCGGAGAAGAAAGACAAATTATGTACTGCAGGAAATAACTACTAATACTATATAGCTCTTGTAAAGTATTGGACAGAGATGAAGAGCGAGGTAAAGAGCTAAGAAGGGAGTTTTCGTACGTATGTGTGCTAGTAACTTCTTTATCCTAATTCCGAAGTAGCCAATTTGCCCTCGATTAATACTTGTTCATAATAAAATATTCACAAAAATATTTTTCACAAAATATTCCAAAATTATATAATGAAAGAAATTAATATTTTAAATCACGAATTCCAACCCTTACTTCATTGGAACAGAGGTATCCCGGATACTACATCGAAATATTTTTGAAGACTTAAATCAGTTACAACGCCGTAACTGTAGACGGATCGTTTGATTCTTTCGGTGATTTGTGGAATTCTACTTTCAAATGACATGTGCCACCTGAAATATCTGCTACAATAGTTACTGTTAAGTTTTTCGAGAGGAATAAGGGCACCCCTATGTTCTTAAAATAATATTTGATGCTACAAAAGAATTTTCTGCAGAAGTTCGCAAAAATCATGTTGGTTAGTCATTAACCTGTACATTATTTAGTCTGGCGCCATCGATTGTATGAAAATGTATGTTTATATTCAAACCACTATCAAATAGTAGCGCCTACAAAGCATTGGATCAATATCCAAGTGCGATTATTACAAATTGAAGTAAATTTCAGTTGCATTTCTGTTGTTTCATTTGCATTATTCAGACAACATTAACTAAGCATAGCATCATTACTGCAGGAGTATCGTTTTAATCTTTAACAAATAACCTCTACATTTTAGTACTATCATTACTGCCGTAACAGAATTTTGCTTTCATACATATATTGTGCATATAGAAAGCAATATACTGCTGTATTCAGTCTCGTTTTCCCAAACTCCATTTTTCAATCCTTCAAAGAGAATAGTCACAACTCTAAATGACGTTTCCTTTATAAAAAGTGCCCAGACTTTATTTAATATCTTAACAGACTATCGTAGACAACCGGACTTGGCAATCAGAGAAAATCAAAGATTTATTTCTAAACAAATAATTGAATTTAGCGAATTTGCTTCAACAATCAAACGGACAAGACTACAAACAGTTCAAAATCTACGGTATTGTGGTGGCAACATTTTTATTTGCAACAAGCGCCGCTGATCACATCTAGAGAACCACTTCTCAAAAATATTTTAAATAAAGTTTAAGCTCATACCTTGTAAATAAAGTATCACATTCTGGCTTTGTGGGTTCGTAGGATTAAAAGTGCGAGTTGCAGAAATTCAAATCTTTCTTTATTTGCGTAGAAATACACTCACGGTACCAGTATTACGTCACACATACAATTAGAATCTTCCGACGTCGTTGACCACAACAAAGAATTCACTTCCAAAACACCAGTTTCAATTACAGCTCTCGTTACGTCTCTGTTTACAACTGTCTTCACTGGCGTGTCGCCTCTTATATATACCACTACCGATAACACTAGATATTTCCGCAATATTCTGTAACAATGAAGAAATCGAATGTTCTGTAGGACAATCAAGATTTCACTAGAATATTTCATGTACCTCACCTTATCTGCCGTTTATCTCCGCGCTATGTTTATCTGCTTATGCAGGCTCTTTATCTCCGTGATGCACTATCCGTCTGTTATCGCTCCCGCGAACCCTTTTAGCGCGTACTTCACCAGTCGTAATAATGGATTCGCGACAATATCCATAATTAGGTGCAGTGGAAGGTTGAGTCCACTCCTGTAGTTTCCACACTAAGGAACGGTTCCAGCAGCACTAGTAATACATGGTTACAATTCGCAGCAGCGTAATATGTAACTCTTTATCTTAAATATTTTCTTCCTCTGCAATATACTCTTTAATTTTACGCTATGAATCCTTTTATTCCTTATTTTCTAATACCTGAGGCTGAGATATGCAGCCAACTTTGGCATAACCGTTAACTTCTTCCCACTCTCAATTATTATAATTAGGATCATTTCCCTTATTTTAGACACAGCTTTTTTATGACGGGGATGATATGTGCTTCCCCAAAGGTCGATAATATGTTTAAAACCTAGGATGACTTAACCTGTGTTCTGAGAATACCTGAAACATTAGTGGGTAATTTCATGTAATATGTTCCAACTATCAAAGAAGTGTCTGCTTTCTTTTCCATCTTCGATTGTGTTCCATATATTATAACTTAGATTAAATAAATTAAATAAGATATATTATTAACATTATTAGCGGATTAGTGAAAAGTCATTGCAGCAATTTGTTTTCTTGCAGAATATATGAGTGGAGCATAAACTGCTGTTTGTGGCTGGGAAGCTATATGCTGGTTTGTGTGTATTCACCATAGTAGATGGCTCTGAGATTGCTGGTTAGTAGCACAGAGAGCACTGCAATGTCAGTTGTGTGGTAAGCGTCATGAGAGGCAAAAGTAAATTGTTTGCGAGTACGCATTCATCAAAATAGCCGTTCTCGAGAACGAAATGTGTAAGATTATCACAGTGAATTAGTGGAAGCCCTTGGAAATAATGCGCTCCCATACCATACAGTAGCATGGTGGGTGTCTCAGTTTCCGCACGGGTCTGTGACAATCGGTGATCAGTAAGCTAAGTACCACCTGTCAGTGTGCGGACCAAGCAGCTCATACTATCATCAAGCAGCTTCTTGGAGCCTACCGGAGTTAGAACAATTGACATAGAGAAATGCACCATCCACAAAATATTACGGACAGAGAATAATCGTAATCGACGAGTTTTGTGCCAGGGGATACGAACCGGAACTCAAACGTCAGTCCCGAAATTGGTGACATACCGGATCACCAAGACGGAGGAAGCTTCGTCAGAAGTCTTCTCCCATGTATTTTAGGGTAATCGTCACGTGGTGTCGTCATCAGGGATATCACTGTGTGCTACTTCGTTCCATATGATAGAACAATGAACGCAGAGAACTTTCTTGTACGACAATTACAACGTGGATTTGGGTGAAGCGTCCGGATCTTGTATAACCATACTGCAGTCATACTCATAACTACGCAACACCGCGTAAATATAAGTGTGTACGACGGCAGTTGTGATGCTGGGGGTGGGAAGAATTGGAACAATCTACGTACTCTCCTTACATTTTGCCCGGTTGCTTTCATATGCGAAAGGTAAAGAAACCACTGCACGGTAGGTAGCGTCACCACAGGTACATAAGCAATACTGTGAGGTGATAAATGACCTGGTTCACACATGATGCGACAAATGTTGACGCATGGATTCAGTGTCTCCTACCAGCTTGTGGTGAATGTTGCAGTGGATTATTTTGAATAACTTTAGATCCAGTTTGGTTATAACAATTATGTATGTATACTACGCTGAATTTATTTTGCAAAATGAAACCATTATCGTCTTGTTTATTAATATAATAAGTATACGAGGCACAATGTTCGCATGTTTTTCAATGTACACACATAGTTCTCCACTCATCCTTTCATCTGTATATGACGAATTTTCCAACCTATACATATGCAATAAGCTCCAATGACTTTTGCCACGGCCCTCGTATATTAAATTCCGCAATGTACCATAGCGCATCAAAAATATAATTATTTATTTTTGGTTTGTGCAGGAATTGGGTATGCGGCGGCAGTCATGTCCTGTTGGATGAATGTATACTACATCGTGATTCTTGCATGGGCAATATTTTACTTCTTCATGTCACTTAGAGCAGGTAAGTTTGCATATTGTTTTTCTGCTTGTAGACCATAATATAATTGTCTATCTATAGTGCTTGCTACAAAAGTTATCAAACTGTAAAGTGGTTATTCTCAGAAGAATTAAAGTTAAGAGTGTAGCCAATTAAAATTTAACATTTAAGAGCGCTAAAGTGGAATTGGAAATATATCAGGCGTCTTTGAGGATATTAGATTTTCTCTGTTGAATCATTACTGTGTAAACTTCTCAATACGAATATTTTTACAGATGTCCCCTGGAGAACCTGTAATAACTATTGGAATACCAAGTACTGTGTTAACGCATACGAGAGAAGCAATCTTACCTGCTGGGACCAATACTACAACGCTACTGCAGTGAATAGGATTTGTGCGGTCAACCAGTACAACATATCTGTGAAAGACCTGAGCGACCCCGTCAAGGAGTTCTGGGAGTAAGTGTAACTTACAACTTTTCAAACGATTTCCATTGACTTAGTTTGAGGATGATTTATATTTGGTTTAGTTCTGCGGATGTATGGAGATATTATCATGTTTACCACCATGCTTTGAGAGTCCGGTTTCTGTTCCTTAATGTTGTCTGTGTAAGCTTTATTATGGAATTTTCCCGTTATGGATAATGATGCCATTTAGCCATAAGTGCCGAAGGAATATGAGTACATTTGATTATCATTTCGTTTCCTCCTCTGCTTCAAAATTGTTTACAGAGGAAGTATCATACCCTTCATGTCGAAATCCATCTTGAAATTTCGTGAGAGGGAATCCAGATAATAAGGGCAAATCTAAAATCATAATGAAAATGTCAACCTTAAGCTCTAGTAATTGCATTTGAAAACCTAAACTAGTAACGACACGGCACTATGAATGAGCATCTCTGCCTGAGCAACGTGGTACTATGCAATCATTGCTAAATCATCACCACTCCTTTCCACTTGTCAGGACCCTTCACTCTAATCTATGAGTAAAATAATGGTTTCGTGCGTTAATTGGCTGTTTTAGAGTTCAGTTCCTGAGATCTTATATTAAAACTGACGACTGATTGTTGGCATATGGCTCCTATGCTGCCAAATCGCTCCTCTCGTCGACATTTTGAGGTAGTGTTCAGCTGAAGTGGTTTGGCACTTCTCGTGTTGGTGTTTTAGAACGTTTTAAACGCTGTGAAAATCATCAAGGTCCTGTATTCACCAAATCATCACAGAAATGCAACATTACATAACATAGATCGTCATAACCATGATCACTAGCATTATGATTATCCAAAGTAAACTTTATCCTCCACCACTACCAACAGAAGATGATAAATCAAAATTAAGCAATTTCAGCTGCATCAGTATCATATTACCACAACTGTTGCTGTTACTTCCTCTATTTCTTCTTCTTCTTCTTCTTCTTCTTCTTCTTCTTCTTCTTCTTCTTCTTCTACTACTACTGCTACTACAATCACTACTACTATTACTACCACCCCCACTACCACCTAATGCTGTTGCTGCTGCTGCTGCTGCTGCTGCTGCTGCTGCTGCTGCTGCTGCTGCTGCTACTACTACTACTACTACTACCGCTGCAGCTGCTGCTGCTACTGCTGCCAAATCAGATTACGATAAGTATTTTTTGAAACTTCAGTCAACCATTCAGCATCGTTGACAATGTAAAGAAAGTCATTCTGTTATTACAACGATATTCGGTTCCCACCAAAGGGTCATTAGGAAATAAATAAGTCCAAACGTTACAATCACCATGTTTGCACAAGAAGAGAATGAATATAAATCCTGTTATCATCACGAGCACCTTCACCCATATAACTATTGGATATCATAGTGGCATTGCAGATAAATTCAGAATAATTCCACCTTTTATCAGATGTTCCATTACCATTATTATAAAATAAATGTAATATCTACTCTCTAAATTCACCATCACGTAGTAATTTAAAATGCGTAACCTGAAACCTAACATTAATAGTTTACAGCAACATCATGGTGTATTTACTGAATTACAGCGGAATTAAAACTGCTTGGAATTCCCGACATATATCAGAAGCCTAAAAAAATCAAAATGAGTGAAGGTAGAAGAATAGCGGGTCAGATGTACGACATATGGAGAAATTCGAAAACAGGGTAGCATAAGCTGAAATGGTGGTTGGGTGTATGGGTCTAGAGGGCCAACATGTTTACAGCTAGTGTCATACCTCTTCTCTTTGAATTTCAAAAACAACTAGCTCTCATTATATAAGGTTCAGTTGTACTGCAGTATGTTGGTGAATTATGCATATTTGCTATAACTAATTATCGTAATAATCTTTATATTGACAATGCCATTGTCGCTACTATCATGACAACTGTCATTAAGGAGAGAAAAATGATTGATTTCATTTCCTGCTATAAAAATTCCTAGGAGAAATTCAGATATAAATCTACCCTTAAATCTAAATTTTAATGCCGAATCAAGTATTTCCTTAGACTAATTTAAATGTTTTCACTCATCATCTTGAGGGGTAGTTAAATACTTACAAGAAAGCCGCAGTATTATTGCCACACTCACGCAAGTCTCAGCCTGCATCACGGAAGTTATGGACTTTCACTACCGGAAAATATGCATTATTTTAATAAGATCAGTTAACAAATGAGGTTCACATTCAAAGGCAGAGAAAAATCAGTGTTATTATTTAACTTTTAATAGTACAAAGAGATCTATGAAACACTGTTTTCCTGTATCTGTTTAGCTAAACGGCACCTCAGCACATAATTGTGCTCAAATATCGTACAAATGAGTGTTTCCACACTGATTACATTTTCAGCACCACACGTTCATTACCTACATTAAGAAAACAATAGAACATTAGATGCGGCTAAAAGTCACATAATTTAAGTATCCTTTGACATAAAAAGTCGATCTTGGCCTTAAATAGAAAAATAAGCTGGAAAATGATATACAGTAAAACCTCTCTAAAACGAAACGGGGTCGTCCTGGCATTTACCTTCCGTTTACACAGGTTTCTGTAAATCTGTGGATTGTGTTCGAGTACAAAAAAATTACGAAATATTTGCACAGGTTTACAGTGAAGGAATACTATAAATATAGTGTAAATAATAATAGTTTGCTATGTATTATGTTCTATATTTTCAACTTACAAACAATAATTGTAGTTTATCGCCGAGTTTCGCTGTCTGTTTTCAATTTTCCCTTTCCAATCTGCAACTATCTGCATATCAACATCATTTGCTTCACCACACATAGCATTCAAAACAATGTTATGGCGATGTTTGAAACTCTGAAGCTTTGAAATTGTCTTTGCCTAATTTTCTTGCCGTCTATAAAGCTTGAGTCTGAAGCAATAGTCCAGAAATGGAAATTCCTTCAGCGTACGCACTAACAAACCACTCGAACACAGCACGATTTAGCTCATCATACTCTGTAGATTTTGTGATGCGTTTCACATGCCCTGCTGTTCCCTTTAACCATTCGTCTTTAATTTTTATTTTTTCTAAATATCATAAATTCTAGCTTTGCCCATTTTAAACACCACAGTTAATTTTTTAGCTGGACGTTTGATATGTTCGTGTTCTTCAATAACCTTAAGTTTTTTCTCCTGTCCTATGTTTACAGCTCATTTTACAGAATTTGTGTGCAAAAACTATGTTTTTAAAAATCACCAAAGTTCACAGTTTTCTTCCACTGATACTTGATCACTTCTAACAACGGAACTGAGTTGTACCACACCATGTGCCTTGGAAGACAGTTGAGACAGGCGAAGGATTACAGTTTATCATTTTATGGTTCAGGTTCCCGATGAACATTTCCGTTTCCGCGTTAGGTACTCCGCTTAGAGTATAATTTTTCGTTCCGAAATTTATTTTCATATTGTTAGGTTTTCAGGTTTCTGGCATATAGGAGGTGCGTTTTAGGTATACTCCTCCACAGGAGAGAAAGTCTCCGAGGGACGAGACGCAGGGGAGTAGCCGAAAGTCCCCATACCCTCCCTGGACATGTTTATGACACCCCATGCAGTACGGTTACAGACCATTCAAAAACATTCTGACGGCTTCTACTTTTGTGAATGAATCTTCTCGGCTTTAATGTACAGAGTGAATAGGGCGCATGTTTTTTTTAACGGTCTGCTCCTTGTATAGCAAGCGTTCTCTGCCACACACATTCGCTGTCCTTGTCCCAAAGCACATTCCTTACAGGGATTTTCTTTGCGTTGCTATACTATAGGTTTCACTATATATACCAAGTGATCCGCAGGGGAGGGGATCCGTCCCCTTCAGCTGCTGTGGTGCGAGCGCTGCGGACACCTAGCTCTCGTGGCACCTCTGACGTTACTAGAGGAACCTCGGGCCGAACTGCCGATCCCCTCCCCTAAGGGAGTTGTTCGGATTGGGTTGGACTCGAGGGGGCAGTGTTTCCCGATACCCGTGGGTGATCGGGTACGTCTCCGGACGGCGTTGAGGGAAGTCATATATTCCCGCGTACTAGCCTGCATAGCTAGTAGGTGTGCTAGATCACCAGGCGGCCCCACCGAGGGGTTGGCGCGCGTAAGTGTCGTATCCACTTCCATCCCATCTTGTGTTTTCGGACCAGATGGGGGGGCCCTTATTATTTTCTAGGTCTTGCCCTATGGAAAGACCCATGGAGGCGCCGAGCACCCTTCGGGGAGAGCTCGGTAACTCCCTGGTTGTGAGAGGGGGTCGGTCTCACCTTGTGAGTCATCTGCCCCTATTTATTTTTGAATTTATGCAACGTACTAAGCGACCTATGTGACTTACGCTCTTCTTGAATGAATTCTAATGGACGATTTGCAGAACAGATTATCGAGGAGGGGTAGATGTGCATAGGCTTTTTTTTTTTTCATTTATACCCCGCCTTTAACTGCTATGGTCATATCGGCGGCCGTTCTCCTTTGGAACATATCGAAGGTGTTAACTTGTATTCGTTGAGTATTAATCAGTAGATCACGCACACATTCGCACTCTCATTCATACTTCCAGACTCTGGTGAAGGTGGGGAATTATCTTGGTCGGAGAAAAATCCCTACCCCCACCACCGGGAATCGAACCCGACTTCTAGCACGGCAGGTAGGTGCTCCACCGACAAGTCCAGTCCAGCATAAGTGTTGTGTGAGACAGACAGCAATCACTATGTATGTCAATTCCAAAAGCATCATACTCAGACACAGAGAACTGCAGTAGCAGTTTTAGATTTGTTTTGCAAACACTGAAATTTTTAAAATTTAAAGATTTAAAAATTTCATTGTTTGCAAAACAAATCTACATGTAAGCTCAAATCATACCTAGCTATAAAGACACTATATAGCTATAAAGACACTCTTGTATAAACGTGCCATCGTGTATGATAAAGATGTTCTATGAATGTTATACAGTTACATTCAGTTGTGTCTGAATGATTTGGTTATTTTATAGAAAGCTGTAAAACGCGAACATTTCCTATTACAGCAAATAAAAACAAAACGGTTTGCTGGTATACTGATAGGATATACACATCAACATTTGGCTCCTGAGCAGTTGTTTGTCATTTTAAATCTGCATCAAAATGGACTATTTTTGGGATAAAAATGAAAATCCTATTTTTGGGCTATTGTTTTAGTATTCTCATTGCCCCTTCTTAATAACTAGTTCACCGTTTATGAAATGCAACCGGTAGGGCAGGGTATTTTAAGTGTGTAATTTACGTCCTCCAACATTTAGTCACTTCGGACGATGAATTAAATGAATGAAATGATGCTCAATGCGTCCGGGGTCCATGGAGCTTAGAGTTACCCGACATTCGTCTTTCAGGATAAGGGAAAACCCCGTAAAAACTTATCCAGGTAACTCACCCTGACCGAGATTCGAACTCGGGACCTCTTGAACGTGAGGCAGACATGTTACTCTTCAGCCAGGCTGGTCCACGTGGTTTGAATACAGAACTTCCCGAATGCGAGTCGCACACTGATACAAATATGTTTATGGGTGACACACAATTCCACATTGGGACGCCAATTTGATACAATAAGTTTTGTATCAAACAAAGTTCCAAGTTGTCGCGACAATTTGTAACTAAGATGATTGGCAAGGGTTCCACGTTGATGCTACTTTGAAGCTATTATAATGTGTGGCTCAGGGTAAAACAATGAGGTTTCTCACAGGGTATGCGTGGATGTGTGTGAGAAGGAGATTTTAATGACACTGGAATGCCTGTTTCCAACTTATTTATTTACTACTTCTTTTTTTTTTTTTAGAACATCGAAATTGAAGTTGCCGACCAAGTGTTACCAATATCTCTGTTTAGAGTTACTGACGGCAGAATGTTTATTACTTGATAAACTTTATTAGTTCCTCACGTATATATGAACCGACAAATATCCAAGACAGAACATGAGGACTGCCCTAATCGCCCTCACGCCTCAGACTGTTTCAATGGCTTGCAAGCCAGAAAGTGCTCTAATCGGCTCCACGCCGAAGACTGTTTGAATGACCACAGATGCGCGTGGGTGTATCACTTTTACTTTCTGAAAACTCCTTTTCAACCAAAGATCCCTCTGTAGCTATTTTGTCGCCATTATGAATGGTTCAAAGAATACCCTATTCAGCAAGTCAAGTGAGCCCCTTTAGAAATCTGCTAAGGGCACTGTTTCTTACATTGCTTTTGTTATAACAACTCCCCCCCCCCCCCCAACTACTATTCGACTCAACTGGCCTTGCACGAGTTGTAACAAAGAACCAACGTTCCTTTGACATCCATCATGATTCTTTACTTATGGCAAACCTTAATTTCGGTATCAACACGTTACCGAACCCCACTTGTTGCGATACATTATCTTGAGATACTATGTAACTGCAGTTCTGTTAAAAATGCCAATCCATAACAGAGAGAATAACAGTTAAATGCACACAATACAATAGCAAAAATGTTCTAATGTAATGCACTAATTGGGACATAAAATGCAAAACTGCAAAGGCATTCGATCATATAAATGCGGCTAGGAAGCTTCTTCGAATACTTTAAGTAGTAGTATCACGGTTTTCAGTTTGGCACCTTGCAAATAGACAACTAATTCTTTTTTCGTGCTCTCTGTTTATCTATCCCATTTCTTCCTTTACAAAATCTGCTTCGTAATACACAATTTAATACATTTTCGTCTGCATTATACAGAGCGTGCATGCATGTGAAACATATTACTCTTTTGTGTCACTGTCCTGCCCAAGTTCGACACATTATTGAGCTCCCCCCCCCCCCCCACATTCCTCCTCCACTAATTGTTAATATTCAGAGCCATAGCCTAGCTAACACACAAGTGAAGAAGCTTTTCAGAGTTTAGAACAGAAAGTTGGTTTCTACGCATGCTGTGGTTTGCAGAGCTTCATAGAAGAAAAGAATTGTCCACATACATGAGCAAATCCGAATATGCTCAGCTTCCTGGTAAAAAATCTTGTGCTACCGTGGGAAACTTGTTTGGAGGAAATCTCCAGAAAGGACGGCAAATTCTATTTTCTTTTGAAACCCGTCTTTCATGTCAATATAACTGTGAAAGGCAATTATTTCTAGATGCAGTGACGGACTCCTTAATTCCGCTGAAAACGGTGTGCATGTATACGACTGGAAATTTACAATATCTTGAAATATGGTATCAAATTCTTGAATTAGTTTTTCCAATATTTGTTATTTACATAGGTAACTGGCTCATGTATTGCAGACAACTTTGAAAAATGTGCAAGTTGATGGTCTTTCATTTTTACATTCTTGTATCTCCTCTTGTACTCCTATAACATGAACTTCAACAAACATTCTCACGATCTATCTTTACAGTTGGTCCTGCGCCAGGACGTAGTAGGCTAGAGCGTTGTACTTCGGTTCCCTGTACGCGCCCGAGATCGATCCCACCCCTAGGGGTTTCGGATGCAGTATGTCTCCGCTACTTTTTAACATTTATATGGACGAAATTATGAGACAATGGATTAGTAGGCCCGCCTCGGGAGCGTGGTGGTAGCATGTCTGCTTCACGTTCAAGAGGTCCCGAGTTCGAATCTCGGTCAGGGTGAGTTACCTGGATAAGGTTTTTTCCAGAGTTTTCCCTTATCCTGAAAGACGAATGTCGAGTAACTCTAAGCTATATGGACCCCGGGCTCATTTGAGCATCATTTCACCTATTCCATTCATCGTACGATATGACTTAACGTTGGCGGACGTAAATTACAACAAAAAATGGATTAGTAGGATAGGAATATATAACACAAATCTTAACGCAAAGAACTTTGTAATGATGAAGTCCCGGGTGTAGGACCGGTGCCCACTCAGCACAGTGAGGAAATTGAGGAACTAAGCTAGGTAGCGAACCATCGTCGGGCAATGAAGGGCAGGGCAGCTTGAACTATTTATCTGCGCTGTTAGTGGATCTGTTTACTACGAAATAAGTATATGAGAGTGCATGAGTCACCCATGCTGATAGGTCTAATGCTCGTTTCAGTAACTGCAGTGATAGGTGTTATGCATGGGTGAGTTATGGTCAACACTGTGAATCTAGCATCCACATCATATCCGGAAGGCGAACATAAACACAGCAAAAGTGATTACGTTACACACTCCTCAGCCTTTCCTTCTTGTGCTGGGCAGACAGTAGAAAGCCAACTTTTCGGCTGGGAGTGCCGAGATGCTGACCACATCTCCTCCCCGTATCGACTGGATGTTCGCCCACCTCTACCTTGCGTATGTGTGAGTGAGGCCGGCAGTGGGGTTGGCAGGCTCAGGCCCACTTTGGGATGTTACGCCGTGGGTTTACTTTACTTTTTACTTTTACTGTCGCTCTGATATCACGCCAGCTTGTATTGTACTGCGCTTACGTCAAAAACACCGCAGTGTTTGTAACCTAGCTCATTTAGATTTGTTTTGTATTTAGGTAGGTTTTCATAGAGGGTAAAGTGTACCAGCTGTGTTCGTGTTAAGTGTTGCGCTTTGAAGTCACCATACCTCCTATTAAATTTAGCTTTTCCATTTCATATGACAGAATGTGCACCTGTCGTACGCCTACCATGATGCTGAGATTGATTTATAAGAGTGGCCAGTTCACGGTAGTAGTATGGTAGGAGTGTGGAAATGACCAGTGACACGACCAGCAGTAGAGGAACGGACGTTATTTGGTTGCCATTTGAAGCCCACTGTGCTTCTCTGCTAAATAAAACAAGATGAATACAGAGTTCCATATCAAGTAGAACACAACATTTGTATGAACATGAGAATGACATAACACGGTGAGAGCACGATACCCTGATTCCAGAAAGTATTCGTCTCCAATTTTAGAAAGTCTAGCAGCTAAATTAACAGAGAAAATTCGTAATAAAAATAAATGAAATTACAGTTTATGTACTCTGTATCTTTTTCTTCATGTTTCCCATTTCATTTGTTTTATGATTATCTTTTAAAAATGTAGATTTCATCATTATTTTTACTATAAAGTGTTAAACTTAGATACTTTATATACTTAAAATACTTAACAATGTCACCGACATATGAGTTAAACTGACAGAGAAACACATTTCGGAGATCTTAGAACTCAGGAATTCATTCGGCAAAAACTTTGATAATTCCTCACTTTGGCATTGTTTTCTTCCATACATTAAAACCTATCTTCATTACAATTTCAGGTGTAAAAATATCATGTGTTGAACTCACTGCTCTTGTGCAAACTATTCCTATAAATCTTAAATTATCCTTTATTTTATGTTAATGCAGAAAAACGTTTGCAGAAATTATATTATTCCTACTTTTCTTGTAGGTGCAGGCGGAATAAGGGAGTGCAGTGGGCTTTAAGTGATAGTGTAATCTCTTAAAGTTGGTTGCTATGTGATGGCTTTGAAATTCCGTTCTCTTTGCATGCCCGAAAGATAAAAAACTGAATAACGTCTTCCAATTTGAGAAAAGGCTGGCCCCGTAGCTCAGTCGGTAGAGCACCTGCCTACCGTAGGGGTCCCGGGTTCGATTCCTGGTGGTGAGGCTGGGGACTTTTCTCCGACCAAGATAATTCCCCATCTTCCCCAGAGTCTGGAAGTATGAATGTGTGAATGTGTGCGTGATGTAATGATTAATGATGTAATGATTAAAAACCAAAGATAACGAGTTAACTACCTTAGGTATGTTCCAAAGGAGTACGGCCGCCGATATGACCATAGTAGTTAAATGCAGGGTATAAATGGAACAAGCAAAAAAAAAAAAAAAAAAACTATTCGATAATTCAGCTACATGGCATCTGAATATCTCGGAAACGATTGCTATTTGACATAAATTGTGTGTTTACATTTTTTTGTTTACCAGTCATGAAAAGGTTATCCAAAATAAGGACGGCTTTTGAGAACACTCTCAAAAAATTCAAAGTATAGTTTCGTTTGGAATTTAAATATTTTCAACACATGACATTTTAATCAAAATAGTTAAAGCTACTTTTAAAAAAATAGAAATGTCTAAAAATGTTCCACACATAGGTATAGTTTGGGATATGGGGATTTTCTTAAAAATCTTCGTGTCGTATCCTTGCAAGGTGAAGTTAAATGCCAAGTTTACCATTTGCTATTTTTGGTTTTGAGTTATGCTGTTCACAGCTACATAGATACACACATACACGCACATCTTTTTCTTAAAATGATCTTTGTATTTAGGACGCATCAAAACATGTATTTCCGGTGAAATCCTGATATCAAATTTTTGGGTGGAATACAATACCTCCCCTGCTTTCTATTAGGATGTCTCACAAGTAATGTCGGTTTTTTATTTTGGTGCAAAATTTATTGAGCTTTTTTGGTTTGGCAATGCTATTTACCGAGTGTCATGGCTAGTGTTGCGTACATTGGGATCATGTACCAGTCTTCAGTTGTTAATAAACAATCACAAAATGGAGATAAAAGTTTGAACATAGAGTCCTTCTAAAACACTACTAGAAACAAGATTATAAAGGCGCTGTCGCAGCTCGAAGAATATGTGAAGTGGAAGGAGCTATCGTTAGTGAGCGTGTAGCACAACGACGGCTCCAACGTTTCAACAATGGAGACGGAAACGTTAAAGATTTACCACGTTTTGGAAGACCTAAATTCTGGAATATTGAGGATACACGCCAAGTTTTGCGAGAAAATCCGCAAAAAGTATCCCTATGCTCACAGAAGAACGTTGTGCATCGAAAGATACCATACATCGCCCCATTAGGATACCTGGAAAAACATAAAGAAGCTGTAGATCTGTGCCTCGTGAACTGACAGCTCAACAGGGGATCTGTAGTCAGCTTATCCGTAATTCCATGGATAGTAGATATGTCAGGAGAATTGTCACTTGTGATGGATGAAACATGGGTATATTACTGAAATCCTAATGCCTCCAAACAGCGGCTTGATCCTCGCCAACCTGCCAAAGTCATCCTTTAAAAAAATCAGTTCGGTCCCTACGTAATGTCATGGCATTTTGAAGGTGTAATTCACTGAGAGTTTGTTCCAAACAGCCGGGCGATCGATGCGGATGGCTATTCTCAACAACTGGAACGAGTTCATGAAACTTTGAGACGGAGATACACAGCATTAGTTAACCGAAATAGAGTTCTATTGCAATAGGACAATGCAACACCCCATACTGTACGAACAGCCATGGGCAAATTTCAGGAATTGGGGAGGAATCGAAACGCTACAACATCCAGCATACAGCCCTCATCTCGCACCATCAGATTATCATCTTTTTCGATCCATGGCCCATTTTCTACGTGGAAGAAATTTTGACATTGAAGCAGTTCAAGTGGATGTCATCGAATTCTTCGCATCAAAAATCAGAGACGGGTACCATCGTGGGATGATAAACCTCGCTGTACGATGGCTCAAGACCATAGAATCTAATGTTCTATACTGTGAAAGTAAGTTAATTGCTTGTCAGAACACATTACAAATAATTGTTTTTCTTAAAAAAATTACTTATGAGACAGTATATAAACAGAAGTAGTAGAAAAAGGAAACGCGTGTTTGCATGCATGGAAAGTAACTCTGTAAATGGCACACAAGAGAAGGTTGAAAAACACCAGGCCCAACTGCAACTGCATACGTTTGAGGACGTAAATTACAACAACAAAAAATTAAAATATTAACCTCAGCGGATATTAGTGAGTAGTGATATAAAGAAAATAACACTTAGTAAGTTATATTTGTAATTTGTGTAGTAAGTTTTGCTTTCATATAAGGCAATCAATCATTTGCGTTTCAATTGCCTATTTCGAGTTCACTTTGGAGTTTAAGAAGATAAGTACATTTAGTGATGCATAAATATTTTAGTAAACAAGACTACCGTCCATCCATACTAAGCGAGATGGCTCACTCGGTTTCGTCTGTGAGTTTCGGAAGATCGGGATTTGATTCCCGTGGCCGAGCCACCTAACCTATGGGGTTTTTGGGGGTTTTCCAGTCGCCAAGCGAATGCTGGGTTGGTTAATTACATCCCCCGAATTTCCTATCCCTCCATTTCATTTCCATTATCATTTCATATCATCTCTCTTCTGATGGTCTCTTTCAGGGCAGAAGTGTCGGCGGAAGTCCCGACGCTGCATGGCAGGATGATGTGCTAGTGTTTAACACTTCCTCCTCAGCTAGGACGGTCTCCGGTCTGCGGGCCGGCATTGTGGGCCGTTTCAGGACCACGATGGGTGGAATACCGGTTGTACTTACCTGCCGGGGAGTTTCCAAGGACTCAGTTGTGTGGAGCCTGCTCTCTGCACTGTCGTAACTCCTTGTGTCGGCCGCTCTCTTTCTCCTCTTGCCTCATCCTTCCTCCCAGGGATGCCCCTCTTGGGCCATAGGTACAATAGATCAAGACTGATCGCAGTGACGTATCCATCCGTACGGTTCTGTCCTATCCAATCGTGCATGCATTCTCCATCATGACAATAATTTTAAGTTACTGAATTTAAAGAAAATACTTCTAAATCACTGCATTAATACTTAACAAAATTTCTGTAAGTTTGAATTATAAGTTTTACAATGTAAATCAATGGATTCTAAAAATCATTATTGATAATTTTGTATTTTCTTAGCTCATTAGCCTTTCTATATACTTTATTTATAGTTTAAGTCATGACATTTCATTTCTTGGTTTTAACTTATTGAGATCTAGAGATACCAAGTGTCCTAAAGTAAAGAGATGTTATTTTGAGGGATGCTATTAGTAATATGTTTGTTTTCTCCCAAGGCGCCGAACGCTGCAGATATCGGAAGGAGTGGAACATGTAGGAAGCATCCGTTGGGAACTGGCTGGTACGCTGTTGCTTGTATGGATCATGTGCTACTTCTGCATTTGGAAAGGAGTCAAATGGACTGGCAAGGTACAGTCTTGTTGCAAAGTAACCTACTTTAAAATAGAGAAAACGATAAAAATTGGATCAAACCGGTTTGTTTTATATTTAGTATTCTACTCGTCACAAAAACAAAAAACTTGACAGAAGAAACATGCTTCTGATCTCTCTTATTCATCTGCTTGTGCACTAGGCATAACATGAAGGATGTGAAAACGAGAATATATATATCACCATACTTGAGTTTTAAAGAAAGCGAGGAAATGATAAAATCTCAACCATATTCATATATTAGATAGCCGGTATTTCTTATACCTAAAGACTTTAGTAATTTGCTTCTAAAAGGGTAAAGGGTAGGCAGGGGAATACCACGCACACTGAGACCTTCTCAGATCGCTAACACCCCTCGAGAGGAAGGGATAATCTGAGGGAACCACAAGAGGTCACAGACTGCACCGACGCGCGGAAGTCTCTAAAATGTCTAAACACTCCTAGGGCACCAAGGAGAGCAATCAAGTGACCCAATCACCTGGTAGCTCTCTAGTATCCACGGGGATTATTCTTTACATTGTGCATCCATCCACGTTATCGCCCGCCTCGGTAGAGTATATGGTACCATGTCTGCCTCACGTTCAAGAAGTCCCCACTTCGAATCTCTGTCAGGGCGAGTTACCTGGATAAGGTTTCTCCGGGGTTTTCCCTTATCCTGGAAAACAAATGTCGGATAACTCTAAGCTCCATGGGCCCCGGGCTAATATGAGCATCATTTCACGCATTCCATTCATCGTCCCATATGACTTAACGTTGGAGGACGTAAATTACCACAAAAAAATCCACGTTATCTATTCGGCAGGGCCATACACTCACTACGACTGTAAAAGCACGCCTCAAAAATGAGGAGTAAATGGAATTAAGGGGAAATGGTGGAAAGGAAATCTTAGTATGAGAGTAAGCACTCAAGCATTGGTCTAGATAACAAAGGGAAACTACAGAAATCTCAAGTCAATGGGTATCGAACACGCGATCTACAAAATGAAAGTCGTGCACGTCACGGCAGCGCCACCCTCTCGGTTGCTTTAGTCTAAATAATACAAATTCAAAAAATGAGAAATAATAATCACAGTTTTGAATTAAATTCTAAATGTGCAGATGTCGGTTTCTGCACTTCACCAAGGTAGGATCTAGGCATTTAATTTAAGTTTAATTTCGTTAAATTTCGGTTTTTTCTTTTTTGTTGTTGTTTTTGTTGCCAAATGCTAGGCTTTGGCAATGAAGCCACTAGCTCTCTTGCTCTCCAATATTTCTGTGTAGTGGGTCCGGCTGGTAGGGCTTCACAGGTTAAAAGATGTTCTTCAGTCATTTCCTCTTCTTTGTTGCACAGAGGACAATTTGGACTTGTATAAATTCCTATTCTGTGTAAGTGTTTGGCCAAATAACCATACTCCATAAGTAATCTAAATTTTGATACTGCAGCTTTACGTGGGATTTCTGGAATAATTTCTGAATTTTTAATTAAATTGTTACATTTTTTATCTTTGGCTTTGTTAGATATTGATTGGTTTTGTTTGTTTTGATATTTGTTTTAATTAATCTTTTTACGGATTAAAGGATAAGTTTTTATTTTTGTTCTGAATTAAATCTGCACCTATTTTGGCAAGAAAATGAGCTGATTCATTTCCAGCAATTCCACAATGTGCAGGTATCCACTGAAATTTAATTCTTTTCTGTAGTTTTTAATGTTGTTGGATCATTTTGCGATATTCTTTAATTTGGATTGTCTTCATTTTATATGAACATATTGCATATAATGCTAATTTAGAATCAAAAAGTACAACAGCATTTTTAAATTTATCTATTCTGTATAGAAGATGCTGGAGTGAAATATGAATAGCCGTTACTTCTGCATCAAAGTGTGTTGAATATTATGAAAATATTCAACAAATATTTTTGGTTTTGAATGTTATGAAATAATATGAAAAGCTTTCTTTTTGATAGGTCAATGCACTGTATAATTAAACGGCTTCCAGTGATTGCAATTCTTTAAAAATTACAGAGTCATCCTTTCTTTTGGGGGAGGGGGGGAAGAAAGATTTTCTGATCTGAAGGTCTCTTTTGTAGAAAATAGGTAATATATCCTTCTGTCCAGGTTGTTTGAATCCTAGGTGTACTCTAAATTAAAAATATTACTGAGAAAATATTCTTCTACCTTCAAAGTAACATCAACTGGTATTATACGTGTTCTACAGTTGGGTATATCCATTTTTACCATGATAATATTTTCAAGCAATATAGAGATTTAGAGTCTGACAGCGACTTTGAGAGCCATCTGAATTCTATAATGGTGACCAACTTAATGAGAATTTGAGGCAAGTATTGTGTGCTTTGTTTTAGAATGTTTTCCTAAGGTTAGCAAATGCATATCTTTTCACAACAAAGTAACCCATCAGCTATAGTAGAGATGAAGTGACCCATATTAGTTAGGAGTATTAACTTTCTCTAGTAATTAGCATGAGCATGTAAGAGGGGCTGTAGACTACACAAGAAATGTGATGTCCCCTGGAAGGTAGCACAAACTTTACCTGACCCTTACCTTGTGCTTGACACTAACATATATATATATTACAGGATTGCTCATACAGTGCGTTCAATTACCAGATAGCATTTCATTTGATAACATTAGATTTGATGATAATGTATATTAAATGCAAGAGGTATGTAACTGATTGGAAAAGCTACAGCGATAAATTTAGGTACAATGATGCAAATTGGTAATTTGTTGTAGAAGATAGCTGGCTTCTCAGTTAATAATGGGAAAAAATTTAAAATACCGCTTTATATTAGCATTATAATATTGTAACTTGTATCTCTAACTTCTATGAACTATTTAATTGGTAGCTCATTAAACACTCATCATATAAAAAGCAAATATTTCTCTCCTTCTTGCCATTTACTTTGTGTTTAGTTTTGTTAACAAATTAGGGTTAATGTTGGTATGATATGTTTATTTAATGTATAGAACTGAAATTAGTACAATGTTTTCAAATATCAAATCTTGTCAGACAATTTACTATCTGGTCCGCTGCTCAGATATCCGAAGCAAAAGCAACATATCAACATATAATTTAACTCCAATGAATACATACTAAAGCTTATCATTGGATAAATATCTGACCACAAGTTTTATATTATTTATTCCAAACTTAAAATGTATGCACAACTCTACTGTGTTCATTTTGTACAATAGTTTACTTATGGGGAAAAATATCAAATTAGTGCAATTTTATACAGTTATCCTTTCCAAACAGCCTAGTAGTCTAACAGAATCTGTGTGAACTCCTGTAATGTAAAAACAAAATAATACTATATTGGGTAAGCATAACTTGTCTAGTTTACATTTGCCAAAAATAATTATACTAACTCTGCTTAGTGTTGATGTGCTACAGAACTACTACAGGTAGAAGAAACAGTCTGTGCACTGTGGAAAAGAAGGCAAGTAGAAGATATATTAAACATTCAGCAGATTTATTAGCTTTATTGAAAAATATGACTCAGACAAGTAATATAATTCTGTGGTTAACAAAAATACATCGTTACTTTGTTCCTTCATGCATATACCCCATTAATGAATGCAACACTACCTTTTTCTATTTACCATGTTTAGATCTAAGAGTAAGAAGTCAAAATGTCTGTGTAGAGGGCACTGTTGTGATATAGAAACTCTTTGGACTAATTAGTGATATCAGGAGGCTGTGAAAAATGTAGAGAGTAAAAAATGAACAATTGAAAAAGAAGATTAAGAAATACCTTGTAAACATATTTTATTATAATTTGGGGTTATATACATAATTAATAAATATTAATACAAAGGAGCAACAAAATTATAATAAAATATGTTTATTTTATGTTTATTTATTTATCATGTTTATATGTTTATTTTGTTGCTCTTTTGCATTAATATTTATTAATTATATATAACACCAAATTATAATAAAATATGTTTACAAGATATTTCTTGATTCTCTTTTTCAATTGTTCATTTTTTACTATCTTCAATTTTCACTGCCTCCTGATATCACTAATTAGTCCAAAGAGTTTCTATATCACAACAGTGCCCTCTACATCTGAAACAGTTTTATGGGAAGGTTGAATATTTAGAGTAATAAGAAAAACCATTAGAAGTAAAAACCAGAAACAGAATAAGAAATAATTAAACAGTCTTACATCATTAATGATGAAAGATGTCTTTTTTAAATAAACATCAACTTAAATTTGTTGTGTACGTACATTTCCAGGGTTTTATTTTGTATTACTGTAGTAACTTCAGTAAATTAACAAAACCTTATATTCTATCAGTAACATCATAATCATTATGCAACAAATCAGTAAAAAACAATACCTTGGTAGAACATACACAAAATCTACAACAAATTAGTAAAAATATATATTTTTGTGACATGATAACTACCTAAAACCAATCAGTGAGATTAAAAATTTCAGGGAATTATCATGAAACTATAATAAATTATTAAGAAGTAATATTTTGGTGATATCATAACTACCACAAATAATTAAGAATTGATATTTTTGGCACTTTCATTATAACTGCAACAAAGTGGTAGGAAATGATACTTTGGTGGTATTATCTTGATTAATGCAAAGAATCAGTAAGAAGTGCCATTTTGGTAGTATTATCATGATAACTACAACAAATCAGAAAGGACTAATATTTTGATGATGTTTTCATGATAACTACAATCAAACTAATATGCAATAAATGTTTTTTAACATTCAGGTGGTTTACTTCACGGCTCTTTTTCCATATGTACTACTTACTGTTCTCCTGATCCGAGGACTAACCTTGCCTGGAGCTGCAGAGGGCATCCGGTTTTACATCAGTCCAAATCTATCAAAGCTCAGTGAATCTGAGGTAAGTAGGCATTCAAATTCCTTTCTTGGAAATTCATTCAAATATTCATTTGAGCAGGGCATGCTCCTTGGAAACAGCATTGCATAAAAATGTTAAAATCTTAGTGAGTGTATGTATAGTTTATATATGTATTATATATTTACTTCCGAACAATTTATACAAAAAGTTTTTACCATTTTATTTACTTACGCATAACTTGCCTTAGTCTGCCATACATTTCAACGCTGTGGTTATTTATGTATGGTGGACCTTAACTTAATTCATATTACTTTTCTTTATTTCTTGATACCATTTTTCCCTTGCTCCTCTGATAAATTCCCCTAGGATTTTTATATCTTCACAAAATTACTATAATTTTCTACCTTCTTCGTTAGCGCTTTTATCACTACTTTGTAGCTTATCTATTTCCTCTATTACACAATTATGTTAGTCAGCTCTTATTTGAGGTTATTCACACCCTGTCCTGGCATTAAAGTCCCCAACTAAAACTATTTTATATCAGTATGCTTATTATATATTATCTCTATGGCCTGATTTAATTTACAGAATAATTTGGGATCATAAAACTCAAATGAAATTGGTGGGTTATATGCAATACCTAATGCCATCTTACCATCTTTCCTTAGTATACCTGTAGCTAATATCCACAACAATGTACAGTTCACAGGCAATCAATCTGATTTAGGAAATCTATGGTCTTCATATATAAATTACAGAGTTCTGCCTTAAAATTGCTTGGGCGTATGTGTGTTAGTGATTACAACACTTCAATGCAACATATGGTCAGAAAAGAAGTGGAGGAATTCAGAGTCTGTGTATTTAGCATAATGGCCATGTTGCATGGCTGTGAAAGGTGTGCATGCATTAACATTTTGGATCTCAATGTTCATGGTGAGAGCTATTTTCTTCCTTCCTTTCTTTCTTTCTTTACTTACTTTAATTTGATATTCAGGAAACATTTGTTTGAGGTGTTATGCAGAATTATTTATTTAACCAATGCTTAAGCTCTTTAAATTATTTTAATACCATTTACATTTTCATGACTTAAACACTAAAATATGAAAACTTAATACATACTTAAATGAACTATTTAAATCTCAATAACTTACAAAAATGAAAATAATTAATACGAAATTAAAAGATCTAAATGTGGCTGAATTATTACAAAAATAAGTTGCACTGGTATTAACATTAAAATATAATAGGTATATACAGGAAAAACAAAGAAAAGCAAACAAATTATGAGTAGGTACAGGTTCGAAAGAAACTGCTGAAAATGTTAACCTCTAACATCAATCCGTAGGGGACATTGACACAAAAATAATTTCTGAACCCTGTTGAGCATTCCTGGTGTGTTGCAAATCTCAGTAATGTGGCACTTCAAATATGGTTTGGAATATTGCTACAGTGATGAATCTTGTATAAATTGTTATGATCCTGTAAAGAAAAGTCAATCAACTAAATGGGTCCTTCAAACAGACCTACGTCTATAATACTGTTAACAACTTTTAGTCTACACTTACTATTGAGGTCATTTTTTTTTAATTTTACGTCCTCCAACGTTAAGTCATATCGGACGGTGAATGAAATAGGTGAAATGATGCTCAAATGTGTCCAAGGTCCATGGAGCTTAGAGCTAGCCGACATTCGTCTTTAAGGATAAGCGAAAACCCCGGAAATAACGTATCCAGATAACTTACCTTGACCGAGATTGAACTCGGGACCTCTTGAATGTGAGCAGACATGCTACAATCTACGCTACAAAGGTGGGCATTTCGGTCATGAAAGTGTAATTACTATTTACAAAGTAATGCAAAGACTAGGTTCGAAACGACGTCACATTTTTTACCTTCTCCTAGTCCTATTTGTCTGTATTTTAATTACTAATTTATTTATTGTTGCTATTGGCTCTGTTGTGAGCCAAAAATACAAGAATTACAATCCGATAATTAGGGATCTACCATATAAGTTGCGCCGAGCTCACTATATCGGCAGGTAGGAGACGCTCTTGCCCTTCAAAGAGGAAACTACGGGCTATCTTTATCTTAAACTTCAATTAGGGATCATATTTAACATTTTCAGCCTTACTATCTTTACCGTATCTGGTGTTATAAACCATGCTGGCTTTCAACTTTTTAGGAGCCTGTCGAGGATATTAATGTAATGCGTTGTTTCATACTTAAGTCTTATGTTTCACTTTTATTTGTGAAATGTTTAAAACTTGTTTGAATGGGTCAAGCACAATACCGATCATAATAAAATATCTACTACGAACTTTAAATGTATAACTACATGTCTGCCAGTGAAAAACTTGGTGATTATTGCATTTTATAAACTCCTATAACGTTATAAAAATGTTATTTGTATCATATTATCAAATTATAGGCCCCCAAGAGATAAATCAAAAGGTAATAATTTTTTGAGTTAATCACGAAGTATTTGAACCCTACCTAAAATGGCAGAGTGGTGAAGTAACCTGTATATAATTCAGCTAACACTACCTTGCGAGGCAATATACGAATAAGTAACGGCAGACCTCAGACTCCACTTCGGAACTTTACACGGTTCTACAGCTTCATATAGTGTTTCGAGCTCGTTTTGATAGTTTTAACGCAACTAAACAACGTGCTTCCGCCATTCAATTACTGCATGAGCTAAAAACTACCGTAATTTGTAACAAAAGCGAAAGCATTCTACCTAATATTCTGAGCATTTCTTACATGGCTGTACAACGAAAATACGTGTTGGCTGAACATTTAAATCCAATTATTCTCACTGTGTAGATCTGCCATTTTGTGTTCCAATGTTATTGTCAACTGATGCATGTGATAGGTTGTTCCTTTAGATGCGTGTTTAAAGGTGTGTGTGTATGTGTGTGTGTGTGTGTGTGTGTGTGTGTGTGTGTGTGTGTGTGTGTGTGTGTGTGTGTGTGTGTGTGTGTGTGCGAATCAATAAAAGTTTGCAAACTCATACAAAAGTTGCTACTGCAGCTCTATGTGCCTGGGTAAGA
This sequence comes from Mantis religiosa, assembly GCA_030765055.1. Classification (NCBI taxonomy): domain Eukaryota; kingdom Metazoa; phylum Arthropoda; class Insecta; order Mantodea; family Mantidae; genus Mantis; species Mantis religiosa. The sequence goes on along the minus strand of CM060950.1, from coordinate 151,501,007 downwards.
TGTTTTTGGTATCGACATATGTAGTGATTGCTTTCTGTCCCATACAACACTTATGCACTGAGTTATCCACCCCTCCTCTATAAATTGTTCGGCAAATAATTCATTAGAAGGCGTTCAAGAAAGGCGTAAATCACATATGTCGCTTAGCACGTTGCATACATTCAAAAATAAATAGGGGCAGGTGACTCGAGTGATATTACTTGTACATACAAGAGCTAAGCACGTCTATTCTTCTGGGCGGCAAACATTTCAATTACTCTGTTGTTAAAGTTAGGGATTTCGCCAATCTCCTCTTTGTGAATGGAACAAACAGACAAGGAATTAAGCCTATCTTTGCCCATGGTGTTCCTAAGAAGAGGCTTTATTCTTTGCAATGTACTGAAATTTCACTCTGCCTCGGCTGTTGAAACTCGAGTTGTTAGTGCAATTGCAACCTCTTGTGCACTCCGGAAAACACTCCTCAAAGGAGTGTTGCATAAAACATGAATAGAGAAATGAAATGTGTAGTGTTTATCACCCGCTTTTATTACTTGCGGTAATGATATGAGATGAAGGTGGGAGCAGCGGTGGAATGAGATGGCGGGGGAAACCGGAGACCCCAGAGAAAACCCGCCCCCAGCGCCGTGTTGACCACGACAAATCTCATTTTCCGGTCGCCTGGGATAAAAACCGGGCCGCGTTGGCGAGAGCCGGAAGGTCTAACCAATCAGCCAAGTCGCGGCCAAAAGAGAACTGAAGAGTTCACTGACTAAAGGCATATCTTTGAGTGTATCATTATTATAAATCACTGGAAGTTCATATTTTAACTTTTCGTTGGAGATCGTGAGTTTATATAATTTGATGTAAATTTTCTCACAGAGTCAGCATGAAAATTTTCTCCGACTGTAATGAATCTTTTTTGCCAATAAATCCAAAAGTATTGAATCGTCCTTTCATTTGTTTGACCACTGTGTCACACGCTTCTTTGGCATTTGAATTCAGGTTCGCTTTAGAACAGTAATTCTGTCGCTTTCTTGAAGGAGGAGCAAAGTTCCCATCATTCTGGTGTCTTTTACTGTTCTCACCAATTTCAGACACAGCTGATTCAAAATTTTGTAAAACACGATTTCTTACTAAACTGTTACAGAAAGTTCTCTTTTTCTCTTCTTGTTTCGTAAATGTAAAATTATTCAGTTGATGAGTACCTAATCGTTTATTTCAATTTTTTCTTCTAACTTTAATGAATGAAGGTGGCCTTTCGGTAAATAATTAATCCACTATATTCATTTTAAAACTACACTTACCCTTACTGCCAAACAATTAAAATTCCAACACTCACAGGAATGCTAAAGCTTCATGTAACGGGCCACAGCGAGTCGGCCCCAAACGTTGCTGAATGCGATGTAGGAAGAGGAGAGCAGGACAGCTGACTGTCAAAGTGTGTAGAGGGGAGAGGAGTGAACGTGGGCCCATATAATCTTGTCCAATGTTCTGCTTTGCCACAAGAGGACTGGTGCGGTTATTTTGTACAATACAGCGAGTTCCAAACTGCGGTAACAATTAAGAATCATGATATAGTAAATTATTTGTAATGATTATTAAAATATAGAATAAATGTTTTCTTCAAATTAAAAATAAAAGCCTATGTGTTGCTTGATTTTATCGGTGGGGCCCGGCCCCTCTGGCCCTTAATGACAGTCCACCCCTGGCCAAAAGGTATGTATATTTTATCAAATAGAACCTTTATCTATGATTTCTATGCGATAACAAACTCTTGAAAATAGTGAGATTGTGATTTATATGTAGGCAGACTCCATGCTGTTTCCGCACTTCACAGAGAAACTTCTCCAACTCCTGTGAATAGATTAGAAAAATATACATATACTTAATAAGGAACCGAAAGTAAATTACCGTGTTGTTACACAGGAACCTCTCAATAAGGTCAGAATAAAGCTAAAACAGGCGTGCTCAATTGTACAGCACACGCTTCCTTCCCCTACACATGTTGTTTTCCCCACACCAGTGACCAAGGCAGCGAGAGAAAGAGGCAGCAGTTAGAGGAGTTGCTACTAACGTTTAGCATATCTTTGTTCTAGGTGAAGCCAAATCACAAAAACTGGAAGAAATGAAAGAACCTGTTAAATATGACCCTAATGTTGAAAATGTGGTACAGCTATCTTATAAACTGGCGGAACTTATTGGGAAAAAATGAATCCATTTAGAGAAGGCGAATTTATCAAGCAATGCTTGCTAGTTGCTGCGAAGGAATTTTGTCCCAATTTAGTCGATTTATTTACATCAGTCAGTCTCTCTCGATGTACAGTAACGAGACGCATAGAAGAACTGGGTTGTGATTTGGAAAGGCAATTAAAGGACAAAATACGGTCACTAACATGCATTTCTCTAGCCCTGGACGAATCGGTGAACAGATCTGACGAGGCGTGGTTAATTGTACCTATTTCTGTGGGGAGTTGATAATGAATTAAATATCTTAGAAGAAATGATAGATACAGTGTCCCTTAAAAGTACAACTTGTAGCAAAGACATTTTCAAAGTTGTCCATAATGTTGGAAAAAATTCGAGCTTCCATGGGACAAACTCGTGAGTGTTGCGACCGACGGAGCACCCGCTATGAAAGCACGAAAAAATGGTTTCATTGACTGGTTGAGCAAGTTTATACAACACAGCAATATTGAATCTGACATTTTGCCTATACACTGCATAATACATAGGGAGACTTTACGCGCTAAGTCCGTTACGTTTGATACCGAAATTACTGATTCAAGGATTCAGTAAATAAAGAATCGTAATAGATTACATATGAACATTTGGTATATTTGTTAAATGTGAACAGGATATTTAGCAGTTTACCATGAGGTAGTCGGCTCCTAGGGGTTCCATATGGTCGACACTTGAAAGAAGCTAGGACCCTTCTTAGTAGCTGCTGAACGAAACAAATGTAACAAAAGGACCACTTGGGTAGGGGAATTGTGGTGTGAATAACACATTTTGTTGTGAGGAATCGGGGACACAGCTGAACGGATCGTCCACGAAGAAAGACGTGGATGGAGGAAACATCTTTTCTTACCATACATAAGGAATCGCGTGTTATCGCGTAGTATACGTTTCCCATACGTAACTCCAGACATTAATATAGACTGATGCACATTGGTCGGCAACATGGCGATTTCCGTCAATATCATAAAAAGAATCAATTATTAAACAAGTCTTAAACTTGGATTCCAGTGGCATCCTTACTCCTATATCCATGCACACCCTAAGATAACACTCTTGCTTGAGACTGAGGCTAGACCGCACATTGCTTTATAAGTTGCATAACGTTGCCGGAAAAGTGGTTACACGTTAAATAGCTTAATTTCAGTTGTAAGATGTGTAAATCTAATCAGATACAGTAGCCTTCGACAAAGACAATTTCAAAATCACGTGAAAGCTGAGAACGGAATTTTCAAAATTACCGTACTACTGCCTGTAGGTGGCTCTGTAAGGGACCCATGTTAAGATGTTTCTTTCAACAACGTCACCTGATTGCTGAATTTATGGAAAGCAAAGTAAGCATCCAAATTTAAATGCAATAATAGTAATGTCCATACAGTTTTGTACTTCCGACAGTCTTAAAATAATAACTGCGTCTTATATTATTCGTTCAGGGAATTAAAGTTCCTGAACTGACACAAGACGAATGGTTGTGTGACCTGGTATTTTCAACTGATATTTTTGGTTGTTAGGATCAATTCAATACACGCTTGCGGGGTAGAAATCAAAACATAGTGTGCTTAGTGGACGCTGTGAACAGATTTATGGCACAATTGCGACTGTGGGAAGGACAGCTGGTAGTTGCAGATTTATATTGTGACTTTGTGGGTTCGTGACATTAAAAGTCCGGGCTACAAAAACTATAAATTGCTCTTTATTTCCGTAGAAACACACTTTAGTCAAACTGACAGTAGCAGAATTACGTCACATACACAATACAACAAACAAAGTTCACACAGCTGTCGCGCTCACGAGTTCAATTAACAACTCCCCCAGTGGCGGGCCGTGGCTCCTTTTATAGCTTACTCACAATTCTGGAATGATCTCAAACTATCAAGACGGACCTAGATGGAAGACGAACTCTCCAGAAATCCGTCTCGTTCGACCACCGTTTTGGCAAGCTTTTATCTTCGCACTGCACTGTCCGTCTCTTTGAACTTATCGGCCGCGCCGCCTCACCTCAACTATGCGTTCGCGACACTGCTCCCTCCTCAAGGTTGGTCGTCCCGAACAGCACCATAGTAGCGGGCCAGACGATCCAGGTGTACCACCAAAATTTTTCCTCGGGCACCGTCTGGATGCGGTAGACCACATCGTTAATCCTCTTTAACACCCGGTACGGTCCTTGCCATGGGTATGAAGCTTCGGGTAGCGTCCCTCGGTCCGAGTAGGGCGGTGCAACCAGACCAAGTTATCTTGCTGGAACACTTGGCTGTTGACTTGCCTGTCGTATCGGGTCTTCATGCGGTCACCTCTCGACCATGCCGTCCGAATGCGGGTGTAGGGGTGTTGTACGGGTCTTGTTTACCCCAAGTCTTTCCTGTGCCTCCTCATCAAGTTAGACTAAAATTGGTGCCCTGGTCACTTTTGGAGCTCTAACGGCACCCCAAAACGGCAGAACAGTTGCTCCACGAGGCAGTCTGTAACTGTCTTCGCTTCCTGGTTCGGGATGGCATATACCTCCGGCCACTTGGTGAAGAGTCCACGACCACCACCAGGTACTTGTTGCCTCGGTCGGACACTGGGAATGGTCCAGCTATGTCGACGGCGATCCGTTCTATTGGTGCTCTGACGTTGTACTGCTGCACACGACCCCGGGTCCTAGTCTGGGGGCCGCAACTCGCCGCGCACTCATGATATTGACAGCACCATCTCTCAGCATCTGCTCGCAGCCTCAGCCAGTAGTAGCGCTGTCAGAGTTTGTCGATCGTTCGGTTTGCTCCCAGGTGTCCTTCTGAAGTACCGGCGTGCACTTCCTCCAAGCAGGACCGATTGTCAGCATTAGCAATGCTTTCAATTGAGAGGGAGTTTGTTATGAAGATCAGCGACTTCAATGCAAAAGTTATCGATAGATTCGCCAGGTCTAAGGAGAGGAGAGCAGAGTTTCTGTATAAATAGGTGAGTCACTACTACTCTGTATTTTATTTTTCATTTGTGCACCACCAATAATTTAATCCACCAGCCGCCACTGATCTTTAGGTGTTTTATTTCTTTTTCCATCCGTTATATCTTTTGTTGCAGATGAGCGAAAGTGTCACTCAACTTGTTTTCAAAGTTTTCGTGCTTCCTTTCCAGGTTCTCTTCTGTTTTCCTTAGTTCCTCCTTCAGGTTGTTGATTTCCTGTCGCATTTCATTCTCGAATTCTAAAGTTTCTCTCGTTAAATCCTCTACTTCTCGTAAAAATTCTGTTATAATTGGCACTTGGGCTTCATATATCGTATTTACTGTTAGAGGTGTTGTCAATGACTTCATTTCGTCACCCTGCGGCATTTGCCCCTCTTCTTTGTTGCACTCCGTTTTCGTATTCATTCGTTTACTCTGCGGCGATGGTCCCAGTTTTCCCGTTCTGCCTGATTGATGTTTACGTGAGTTTGTTCACTGCGCCTGCAGCTTTCTGACTCCTGCCTAGTCCATTCACAGCTTATGCTTCGATAACTATCCGCCAGATGGCAACTGCGCTCCAGCCTGTCGATTTTACCAGCGTGTGACTTTCTCGTTAGTTTGTATTCCTGCAAGTTCCCTTTTATCCTGCACTTTGCTAATATTTCCACTTTAACGTTATGTAAGTAACTGTATTTCAGAATTGGATTACGTACCTTTTATGCCTTAATACCGCTGATTCGTACACTTTCAATATGGACCGACTGAACACTCAGCACTATCCTTAGGCAGGGTTACCACCAGTACATCCCTAATCTTGGCATTTTGTTAAGCATAACAACATCAAAATCATACTATTATACATTTTAATTACTATCGCCCTTGCACAAATATCCCCATGAACACTTACTTTAAGCTTTTGTTCCCTGTTGCAGTTTACCAAAGGCTTTCCACTAAAAAGCAGCATGTTCATTCAACTGCTGGTCTTAACCCATCGTTAGTCGCGCATGTATCTGTGAGATACATGGCCTAAGTTTGTTTCATTATTATGGTAGTAAATAAAGGTAAGGGCTTGCCGAACCAGGACATGTATTCATACCTTTGTTATTGTTTCCTGCAAGTTTCAACCATTCTCCCGAAACGAGGCAAACGTTATCACGTGTGTGCTGTTGTATCTGTCAGATACATCGTGCCATCTCACATTGCGATTGTCGCTGCTATCGGATCCAACCACGTCATTACTATATAATGCTGATATAAGTGGTTGTGTTGTTGCAAGGTAAATGAGAGTGCCTTTCTTTATTATATGAATCGTAGGTTTGAAAATGAGTCAAGTATATGATTTGGAAAATCCTGATGATTTTGAGGAGGTACATCGCCTTATTTTCGACGATGATGCGCTGCCGATTGAGGATAATTTTGTAGAAACTGATTCCGAATTGGAAGACATAACTGAAACACGCTCTGTGGACACCGATACAGATCACGATGTTGATGAAGAGGAAAGTAATAAAGTGATAGAACATGATGAGTATTACTATTTTGGTGAGCACAAAACACAAGATGATAACCATGAAGATACTGATGATGATAATTATAATAATCGTAGTAATACCACTACCAATAATAATAACAATAATACTAATAATAATGAAACTGTCTAGATTGTGGACAATGCTATAACTCTGAAAACTGAATTTGACTGCTGAAAACTTTTCGTCAGTGATGATATTCTGAATATAATTGTGCAACACACCAACAGAAGCATAGATGATTTCAAAGTGAAATGTGAACGTGAGAGTGATTGCAGAAACACAGACATAAAAGAATGAAAGCCTTTATTGCGTTATTATACCTTGCTGCTGTGTTCCGCGGAGGACGGCAACACATTCACGACTTCCGGACAACAGATGACTTTGGTGCCAATACTTTCAGGATGACTATGTTCGAGAAGCGCTTCGGATTCATAATAAGGTGCATTCGTTTTAAAACAATTGAAAACAGATACCAAAACACAATTAACGTTATATGTATCCAGCAGATACATCGCGACTAACGGCGTCACGAAAGTTGAAGCGCCCAACGGAAGGTTAAGAGCTCATAGTATAGCAAATATAACAGTCACATATGAGCTTTCATTGGTTATTTCTTTATTTTAAAATGTGAGGCCCCCCCAGCCCTTTCTTGCTTTCACTAACAAAATACCTATTGACATGCACAGGAACAAGAAAGACCCTTGTGGAAGTTGCTCTTTGTGAAAATAATGGTTCAAATATACCTAGTTGGGGGCAAAAACAAATGTTAATTAAAATAAGGTATACTATGAAGATAATTAGAAAATAACGTTTCCTCTTATCCTAAACACTGATTTCAGGTCTGGATTGATGCTGTGACACAGATTTTCTTCTCCTATGGACTTGGCTTGGGTACACTTGTAGCATTGGGAAGCTACAATAAATTCACTAATAATGTATACAAGTAAGTATTGAAAAACTGTTCTTCTGTCATTAAGTCCTTCTTCTGTCTTCTGTTCTCTTCTGAAATGAGGTACAACTGAGAGAAACTGTCAGTACTTTTTTTTTAATTTTCATCCTCCAGCTTGAAGTCATATCGGATGATGAATGAAATGGGTGAAATGATGCTCAAATGAGTCCGAGGTCCATGGAGCTTAAGAGTTACCCGACATTCGTCTTTCAGGATAAGGGAAAACCCCGGAAAAAACCTTATTGAGGTAACTCACCCGGACCGAGATTCAAACTCGGGACCTCTTGAACATGAGGCAGACACGCTACCGTCTACGCTATCGAGGCGGGCGTCAGTACTTTGGATATTCTTTTCTTTCACTTCCTAAAAGTTAATTAATACACTCTATTTTCAAGAGAACTCCTTTTATGTCATATGTCTAATATAACAGCTGCTACTAATGTACAGAGAAAGTGGAGTAAGACAGTCATCTTTTGTTTTCAGGGATGCCCTAATTGTATGTTCTGTGAACTCAAGTACCAGTATATTTGCAGGATTTGTTATCTTCTCTGTTGTTGGCTTCATGGCACATGAGCAGCAGAAGCCAGTAGCAGAAGTCGCTGCCTCAGGTAATACAATGATTTTAGACAGGTACTCAAGATGCAAAAATCGCTAACTAGTCTCTTATTTTAAATCTAAGGAAACTAACATTAAAACATTTAAACGTTTTTAACATTTCTTTTACAGTAAATATTTTCATTTATTGATTCAAATATAGCAAGTAAGACCACAAAATACCTTTATACCAAACATTTAGTAACCAGGGAAACTTTGAGATGGAGTGTAACTTTGGAACAACCATGTCCCCAAATTACCCTGATTTGTGGTATTTCTTGTTGTAATACCTACGTTTAAGCTGTTATTTACCTGGTTTTGGTAATACATTTATCTATTCTTCTCTACTCTAAAACTATAGGTACTACCTTTTGCAGAAACCATAGTAATGGAAATGCACCATTCTAAAACAAAACAAAATGTAGTTTGGACACTGCATTAGTTAGCTGATTCATTTGAGATATCACTATCTTAATGGTTCTGTGCCAACTATCCAGAGTAAAATGTTTATGATCATACACAGAAATTCCGCCAAAACTATAAAGTGAAAAAAAAAAGAAGCTTCATATAGGTACTAAATTTGCTATATTGTTGTCCCTTTTTATGTAGTTGGCCGAAGTGCTGTTGAAGTCCAGTCTCTTAGTCCACCCTCCCATATGATTCAAGATCGATTTCTTAGTCATAGAAATATGAGCACGTACCAACTCATTGATGAATCATCTTGCCAGGAGAAGTTAGCCCAATTGTAGAAAACTAGGAACCTATAAGGAACCTATAACACAGTTCCTTTATTCATTCAATTTCCCTACAATTAATCTACCCCTAGCTTACTGATGCAAATGGTACCACAATGGAATAATATATCTAGTGGGCATAAGAATTTTATTTTTGACATAAATGAGACACTGATGCCCGATTTCACCAACAGATGTTAAAATCGACGTTAACAAATGTAATGTAACAATTGTCACAGCGCTAACACTACTGTTATTTTTTTTTTTTTTTTTTTTTTTGTATTTTACCAACCTATCTTCTGAAAATGTTAACAAACACGTGTTAACGCTAAGAGACTTGTAAATATTACAGCTATAGAAGGCTATGGATGAGTCGTATTGTTTTCTGAACGTACTGCGATGCGCTTTTGTTTTCATTTTCGTCTGTATACAGCTGAAAAAATGGCGGGTGAACAAAATCGTAAAGGAAAGCTGTGAGATAATTTATCATCGATGGAGAAAGAATTGTGAATTGAATTGGTGACGAAGTGTAAGGATATCGTGGAAAATAAGAGGACGGATGCAGTGAATGTAAAAGAGAAAGATGTCACGTAGGAAAATATTGCAAACGAATTTAATTCAAATGCACGTGTCACTACTACAAGCACGAAACAGCTTCGTCAGTATTATGTAAATTTAAAACGAGGTACGAAGAAGGACAAGTGACTTGAACGTTTCAAGACGGGAGGTAGACAGTGTATTATTCACATTATTCAGTGCATTATAAAATCGCACAGTTATTAATACTTGAAGCAAAGGCGAGATCGGCATATTCCTTTCGATGCATATTCTAACCTCTCTTGTACTTTCGCAGTAACCATCATAGCAATTTGTTTCGACAGTCTATACCTATGTAGAAAATTTTCTTCTGGTAGCTCCTCAAAATAATTTCTCCTCATAGGCCGTGCTCTATTACGAATGCCATTTAGATGGTCCTAAATATAACAAATCAACATCAACAGCTGCGTTCACGCCCGCCATCTTGACTATTTACAATTGTTAAGGACTTAACAACAGAAATTTGGCGTGTTAGTTTAACAAGATATTTAACACGAATATTAAGCTAACATTTGTTGGTGAAATGCAATTTTTGTTTTAACTATTGCTAAACTCGTGTTAAGTCTTAACATCTGTTTCTGAAATCGGGCGTGAACATCTTAAAATATGTTTCTCTTTTCAGTTGAAATTGAATTCAAAGTTAATATCACAACACAAAATTCGAAACATTATAAGATCTTTGTTACATTTGTGGATGTCAGTGGTGCAGAATGATCTAATTTTTATCATTGATTTGGTCACCCAGGCCACAAAGAGCCCAGGATTCAGTAATAGAATTGGCATACTGCTCACTGGAAATGCTGTGAGTTTAGTGTAACACTAGTCAGTTCCAGAGCCTGCATTTCGGTATTCTTGGGAACATTTCCAATCAAAAAGTTTCTGATTTCTATACCGGTGCCGTACTTAGTTTATGGGGAGACGTAAACAGAGCGGGAAAATGTATTATTCCGCTGGCAACTATGATTGAAGGGAATATTCGCGTTATTTTATTCTCGCGTGGCACACATGTGCACTGTCAACGAACTTCTATGCAAAGTTTTGCTTTGCCGTTTTCGATGTTTGAGTAGCTTATGCTCTAGTACTTTTACGTTAAGATTAAATGCAAAGGTGTGTGTAATTATTTTTTTCCTTTTGTGCGCTAAAAGGTTAATGATTGCTTACAACAATTACTCAAATATTTGATTTCTTCACATAACTTCACCTCATTTCTAAATTCAAAATTAAGACACGGTTCTTTATGCGGAATTACAGTCTAAATAGCAGCATACAGCCACTCTGACAATCACTTGAAAGTTCAACTGGCGTGCAACTGAAAAATATTTTTACGTACCTAATTGGTATCCGACAACAGACGAATTTCTTAAATGACTTCCACTTCCGAATTTTGCTTTAATAATTCCTTCGCCACAATATTTCTTCTCTATTAAAAATTATTTTTTATTCTGTTTCTGTTCATAAATTCAAAACCTAAGTCACGAAGAATGGTGTGGAAGCTCGTTTTTCAAAGCTCGGCTAATCGGTGTCATTGTTCATTGCTTGAAGCACTTTTTTAAGTGTGGTGGCTCGTTTCTTTCAAAGAAGCTATGAACCTTCGATGAATAGAACTTTTAACAAATTCATCATATTCACCTTCCAAAACTGGCTTCTTTCTTTTTTAGTATTTTCCTAGAGTGGAAAGCCGGCCCGTTTTGACAACCTCACTTCGAGGCAGGGGCGGTTCGTAATAAGGGCGCGCGTCCCCCTAAACAATCTTACGGAATAAAATGAACCATGGCCTTGCGACTATTAAGGACAGTTTATTTTTGAAATATGAGAAAACGTCATAAGGTAGTAAAAACTGATGTTTTCATACCTACAGCATATGGCTCGGCGCAGTAGGTATAATGCCGGCCTGCTGCATTTCCACGTAACGGAATGCATACAGTTTTGAAGGTGGTGAGGTAGTGGGGGAAGCACTAGCGTCTGTGCTTATCCGCCGCGATTGTGTCCGCGCCTAGCGCAGTCCGCAGAGTAGTTTTATGGTGTTAAGATGCACGGGTTTCTTATTTTAAGGTTTTTTGAGGAGTTAGGAACATAAACAGAGTGTTACTGGTGGCTTTATAAAATCCAGTGACTAAAGAATGATGGATTACTCTGCAAAACCACTAATGGAAGCGCCATCTTCAAAGTTGACTCTTGAAGAAAAGGTACAATTGAAATCTTTGTGTACACCAACGCCCGAATTCTTGATAGGAAAAGTAGAAATTAAGAAAAATAAAAACTGGGTGTTTGAAAGGCATCTTAATTCTAAAGTACTGTATGAGACATGTGACTGTATCTGTGGCTGCGCAGCTCTCAGATCCTTTTTCTCCTATCCGCGTGTTTTGTTTGTTTTTAATGATGCCAATTTTTGTGGACAGTTAAGGGAATAAGTGATATAAAACATTTCACAGAAACATTTAAATTAAAAAAAAATATGAAGATTCAATGCACCATATGAATAGTGTGTTAGATCTGTCACTCCTAGGAAAACATAACATTGCATCATGTCTTGACTACGTGTTTAAAGAAAATGTTAAGAAACATAACTTTCAAGTGAGTGAAAATAGACACAGTTTATAAGGCTTATTTCATGTGTCACGTTTTGCTCTGTGTTTGGGTTGGCCTACGAGGATATGATGAGTCTGTTACTTCTTCAGATCCAGGAGTGTGCATGGCCTCAATGACTATACAACCGAACTGGATACAGTAATGAAGAAACATTTAGAAATAGCCACAGTATTTAGAGGAAATTCAAAAACAGTGCAGAATGAACTATTAGACTGTATGTTGAAGGTCTGTAGGGAGAAAATAGAGCAACTGATACGGGCTTCTGAGTTTGTGTCATTCACTGTGAATAGAAAACTTACATTTCAACTCACTGTCAGATGGTTTTGGTATTCCTTTATGTATATGAGGAGTCCGTATATGAGAGATTTTTGACTTGTGAATCCTGAAGGAAGAGATGTGGAATCTCTAGCAAAGTGCAAAAGAAATGAAATCAACCCGCTTCTTGGAAATACCAGAGAAAAGCTCATTGCTCAAACCTTTGACGGAGCCAGTGTTATGAATGGAAGGACTGGTGTAGTAAAGGCCAAAATAAGGGAAACATCCATATGCGAACTTTATCCACTGCTATGCACACCAGTTGAATTTAATCATACAAAAGGCAACAAACGCTAATTCCCAGGTACGTGTGTTATTTTCAAATCTGTCGGGATTGCAGCATTATTTTCCAATTCCTCTTTTTGATCTGATATTTTAGAGAAAGTAGTGCAGGCTAGATTGCCCAGAGCTGCATTAACAATATGGTATTACAACATTCGTACCGTCAATGTTGTGTACGAAAGCATAGAAAACCTGAAAGATTGCTTCGAAATTATTGAAGAGAGCTGCACTAATACAATCACAATAAATAAAGCCAGTGGCTACAGAAGAGCTCGTGGAGATCCAAATTTTCTTTTTTAGTTAATTAACAAAATCCTATCTCAACAACTTGTACCAACAACTTCAAAAGAAGAGCAAATATACTGTAAAGTTCTGGAGTGACATCATTATATTTAAACAAGAAATGGAAAAGTAATGACTGAATATTGATGAACTACACAAAAATGTATGTGAAGAATTTCCGCAGCCGCCAAAGAAAAGAAAAAGTATGGAATGTGCAACGATAGGAGATGCCAAGGAGGTGTGTGGCGTCGCCACAACTACTGTTACAGATAGATTTACTTATAATGGGCATCTAGGAGTTGCATCTTTGCTGTGTAACGATTTATTTAAGGATTTTTGTGAACGTTTCCCGGAAGAAGTTTTCACACGAGTGGTGCAATCCTATTCTTTTCTGTAGCAAGGAAAGAGCGCACAGAGTTGGGGCTAATTTACAGACGAAATGACCTAATATTCAAGGAGCATTGAAACTTTTTCAGTCCATATACGAAAATAACCTTTCGTCAGTGTTCAGTGAAGTCACAAAGCTTTTGAAAATTGTCATAACAACGCCGATGACGACTGCGGAACCTGAGCGTTGCTTTTCTACCTTGAAAAGGATAAAAACGCTTTTAAGAAATACGACAAACGTTAGACTTGGTGTCTTAGCAATGCTGCCAATAAAAAAGGAAATTTCAGGAACGTGCAGGATTTTAATGAAAGAGTGATGGGAAATGTTATTAAATTAAAGAACAGAAGACTTGACTTTATATATACATAGGCCAAAAGTGTAATTCATTATTACTGAGCAAATGCAGAATACGAGTATTAATGTGTAGTGTGTGTAATGTGTAATGTGCGCGTGAATCTGTGGAAAAAAATTACACTGGTGACGTGGCAGCTTATGTGACGAACATTTCTTCTGGATTTGGTTGAGTCTGAATGATGTTCTAATACCATCATTTTATATGTTGCATGCATATTAATATATCAGCTTCGGGCAAAAATTGCGTTGGGCTTCTTGTACTTATTTCTGAGGTGTATATTACAACATAAGAACCGCCGTTTCCGTGGGTAATAGGGGTAGAATTTAAAAAAAAAATGGTCTTAAAATTTACAAGTGTAATAATTTATTGTTGTCAATACTTGGCAAGCAAGTATTTCCGCGCTTCTCAGACATTTCGGCCACGATCCGTCACTACTTCGAGGGTCATTGATATTTAGCGCTAAAACACCGATATATACTGTCCACAAATTGATACCCTCCATTGCTAAGGTCAAGTATTTTTCACAAAATTTGCAAACAGGTTCAATATAATTTGTTTTTCCCCACTTTTTAGCGGTTTATCTCTGTGATGTTTACAAATTGCACGGAAAAAGCGATGTTGTACACCTGCTTCCTTATGCTTTTAAACCTCGGAAGCGCTGTGTGCGCTCCGATCAATCCATACAAATTGCGCTTACTATATCAAATAATATACTAATTAATTACTGTTTGACCGTTGCATCTGTAATCATGTGTGTGGTTGTTTATATATTTTGCATTAGATGTAAAGCCTTTAAAAATGAAATGCGAGCTGTACTTTTCATCCGCATAGAGTTACAAGACTAAATAGCCAATGATGTCACACACGTACTCTTGCTTTTGTTTACATCGCCCCATAAACTAAGTACGGCGCCGGTCTACAACAATGTCCATTGTTTGCTGCACTTATATAAGGGACAGCCGAGCAGTGTCAATCACTGAGAGACATAAAATTGCAGTCTTGAGTGGACAGTGCAATGTAGTTCAGCACCAGTTATGTTGTCCTGAATGTGTGCAATAGTGACCGTCCAGTTGCATTTGTTCTGGGTGAGCAACACTAAGTTAGGTGTAACGTTAGTTCTCCGCTAACTTGTTAAGTGACAAATAAAATGTGTTTAGTACAACTGATGTTCCATTTCGTCATGTTGGTGTCAGAATTAGAACCCTTAAAAATTACTCTCTGAAATGGAGAAGATGAGGAGGCAATGAAATGTGGAATGGACAAAATGGGGGTGAAGTAACGATAGTGAATCCCACAATAGATCAAAATGGAATCCGACCTAACGATTAAAGTAGTCAAGCAACTGGCGGGAGAGAGGAAGAACGTAAAGTTTGACTGACCAAAGCATCGCAGAACGCCTTAGGGCTCTCGAAGGAAAAGTAGACGGTGCCGCTAAAGAACTCAACGCCATGGTAGAGCGGAAGACTTAGCACGCGAAATAACATCGATGCCCGTCCAGCAACCCAAATGTGATGGGACATCGATCTGCGAAGTCTTCCGCCGATAATTCGTGCCACACTACCCACAACTGATGTCTGGGGGGGGGGGGGGAGGGGATATCGCACAGCTTATAGCCACCTTCAGGGACGTGTGAACACGATTCGGACGCTGACGGTACCCGGAGACGTCTGAGAGGTTCTCAGATAACCGCTTCGGAAAACACCGCCTGGTCTCGTCTATGGAGTTCGCCCTGGAAATTGAATGAATGAACGAACGAATGAGCTTTTTTTTTTTGTTGTAAATTAGGTCCTCCAACGTCAAGTCATATCGGACAGTGAATGAAATGGGTGAAATGATGCTCAACTGAGCCCAGGGTCCTTAGAGCTTAGAGTTACCCGACATTCGTCTTTGGATAAGGGAAAACCCCGGAAAAAACCTTATCCAGGTAACTCACCCTGACCGAGATTCGAACTCGGGACCTTTTGAACGTGAGGCAGACATGCTACCATCTACGCTACCGAGGCGGGCAAACGAATGAGTGAATGAATGAATTAATTAATAAATCTGAAATCTGAATATAGTATTGCAGTGCATAGGTTACTACACCGGAACATACATTCAAACTTTAACATTTAGTTTATAACATACATTTACCTCTCATACATGCCTTTTCAAATGATATTTCTGCTAATAAAATAGATATAAAAACTAAAATATGCTACAGAAAATTTAGATACTAGGTAAGAGTCAGACATTTTAGACTAAGATACAACAAAAAGTTATAAATCACAATTTTTCACGTGAACTGCTGTCGCTGGAAACCAGCAACCAAAACAATGGATAACCATACAGCTGCTTTACATAGAAACTGCAACTACTTATACTACATAATTTGGTACCCAGCAAAACACGTACCGGTAGGCAGCACATTTTACCATCGCCACTGTACGTATCTACGTACAACTTTATTTACTTATTTTATTTTTATTATTATTATTATTATTATTATTATTATTATTATTATTATTATTATTATTATTATTATTATTATTATTATTATTATTATTATTATTATTATTATTATTATTATTATTATTATTATTATTATTATTATTATTATTATTATTATTATTATTATTATTATTATTATTATTATTATTATTATTATTATTATTATTATTATTATTATTATTATTATTATTATTATTATTATTATTATTATTATTATTATTATTATTATTATTATTATTATTATTATTATTATTATTATTATTATTATTATTATTATTATTATTATTATTATTATTATTATTATTATTATTATTATTATTATTATTATTATTATTATTATTACTATTATTACTATTATTACTATTATTATTATTATTACTATTATTACTATTATTACTATTATTACTATTATTACTATTATTACTATTATTACTATTATTACTATTATTACTATTATTACTATTATTACTATTATTACTATTATTACTATTATTACTATTATTACTATTATTACTATTATTATTATTATTATTATTATTATTATTATTATTATTATTATTATTATTATTATTATTATTATTATTATTATTATTATTATTATTATTATTATTATTATTATTATTATTATTATTATTATTATTATTATTATTATTATTATTATTATTATTATTATTATTATTATTATTATTATTATTATTATTATTATTATTATTATTATTATTAGTATTATTATTAGTATTAGTATTATTATTAGTATTAGTATTAGTATTAGTATTAGTATTAGTATTAGTATTAGTATTAGTATTAGTATTAGTATTAGTATTAGTATTAGTATTAGTATTAGTATTAGTATTAGTATTAGTATTATTATTATTATTATTATTATTATTATTATTATTATTATTATTATTATTATTATTATTATTATTATTATTATTATTATTATTATTATTATTATTATTATTATTATTATTATTATTATTATTATTATTATTATTATTATTATTATTATTATTATTATTATTATTATTATTATTATTATTATTATTATTATTATTATTATTATTATTATTATTATTATTATTATTATTATTATTATTATTATTATTATTATTATTATTATTATTATTATTATTATTATTATTATTATTATTATTATTATTATTATTATTATTATTATTATTATTATTATTATTAGTATTAGTATTAGTATTATTATTAGTATTAGTATTAGTATTAGTATTAGTATTAGTATTAGTATTATTATTATTATTATTATTATTATTATTATTATTATTATTATTATTATTATTATTATTATTATTATTATTATTATTATTATTATTATTATTATTATTATTATTATTATTATTATTATTATTATTATTATTATTATTATTATTATTATTATTATTATTATTATTATTATTATTATTATTATTATTATTATTATTATTATTATTATTATTATTATTATTATTATTATTATTATTATTATTATTATTATTATTATTATTATTATTATTATTATTATTATTATTATTATTATTATTATTATTATTATTATTATTATTATTATTATTATTATTATTATTATTATTATTATTATTATTATTATTATTATTATTATTATTATTATTATTATTATTATTATTATTATTATTATTATTATTATTATTATTATTATTATTATTATTATTATTATTATTTCTAAACATTCATTAAGTAAAACATTAAATATTCCAGTACTACTTCCATTATTAATTTATGTGTAAATTAAATAATTCATGTTGTATTTTATTTATTAGCTATATCTGTAACTTCAACATAGTTATAACTTCATTATGTACATTTTATATTTTATTTATCTATATCTTATTAACAGAGACCGGAACTTTGGCGGAATGTCTTTTTAATTGTGTCAAATCTATCTTCAGTTTGTACGAGTGAATGTGTACGAATTATACCTTTGTAAGTGATGTGCCACAGTTTTGTGGTGCCTTTTCTGCCTTTTTAAATATAAATACCCATTTTACGAAATAAATGCTTTTTGTTGCCTTTATTTCGTTATTTATCTATTATTTATTAATTATGCAACATATCCTTCAGTTACATTTTATTTAAAAAACCGTTAGTCCGTGACAACGAAAATACTTCGCCGAATTCATATTATTGCCTTTAAGTTGCAGATAACACAGGCGTCCTTCATTCAGTTCTTTAATTTCATTGCAGCAATGATCGCTGTCGCGAAAACAAATGTGTAAGTAACAAAATCGTCTTAAATACCGTGTGTTTATTTTAAAAGACAATAATGAATGCGAATCTAACTTCGTTTTTCTTTCAGTTTTCATTGCCGCGTTGTTGCAGTTATTAACAAAATACGGAAATTCAGTGTCGATTTATCAGTAAATCACAAAGTCAAGGATCCGACGTACTTTGTACCGACGATAAAGTACTCGCATGCAAAATATGCGAGCAGTCAGTGAACTACGAAAAGAAGCATTTTATATCACAACATATCGGCACATTAAGTCCAAAAAATACACTTTCCAAGGCTATTAAGAAAAAAATATTTCTTTGCTTCCAGCAGTAATTGCAACATCGAGTGGAAAATCACAATTTGCATTCCACTTATGTAAAGCTTTCCTTATGGCCGAAATCCCTATGTGGAAATTACAAAGTCCTATATTAAATAGTTTTTGGAGAAGTATACTAACCAGTCTGTACCTGGCAAGTCAAGTTTGCGAGAATATTACTGAATGGAGTATTACGATGACACAATGAAAATCATTAAAGATAAAAGGAAAAATAAGGAAATCTGAATATTGTGACTTTGTGGGTTCGTGGAATAAAAAGTCCAATTACACCACTCAACAATGTTCTTTATTTCTACCGACTTACAGTTTAACACTTGCCAATTACACAAAATTACTTGCTGCACACAGTTACAATTTACCAGTTCGTCCGTTACAGCTTCACTTGTACTCGCGATTACATAAACTCCGATGCACGCACAGTCTTCTCATTCACAATCCTTTCGTTCATTAACACGTCACTGACTAACTCTTCTTACACCAAGAACTGTCCTCATTCAAACCAACAACTGACTGACTACACCAAAACCAACTCAACAACTCACTAACTAACTCCGTCTGTCTGTCACATTCTTTATATAGGAATATCGCCGGTTTCTAGTGACCAGGAGAATGTTCCAGATTACGTAATTTCTGGAACCAGGTGGACAGAAAAACAGACGCACAGTTATGTTTCTTTCCGACCGCTGGCTGTCACCACTATAAGACAAACGAGGGAAAGGCGTGGCTAACCGAGCCTCCCCTGTCTTCCGTTGCCAGCTGCTCACAGGGTGTTTCAACGCTCCCCGTTACACTGCTCCCTTCTCAAAGCTGTTCGCCCTCGAACAGCCCCATCGTAGCGTGCGAGGCGGTCCAGGTGTACCACCAGCATCTGCTCGGAGTCTCAGCCAGAAGTAGCGCTGCCGTAGTTTGTGAATCATTCGGTTCGCTCCCAGGTGTCCTCCTGAAGTACCGGCGTGCACTTCCTCCAAGATTTCCGGGACCTTACTCCGGGGAAGTACCAACTGTCCTCTCTGCGCCTTCCCATCGGGTGACTCCCATACCCGGAACAGCACGCCCACTCCGGTCTTCAACGAGTCCCATTGGGCCCAGTGCGACTTGTAGGTGGCGCTCCTCGGTGCGATGTCCTCCCAGGTCGGTCTCGTCCCTGCGTCCACTTCCCTCAAGAGTGGCCCCAAGTCTGCGTCCGCCAGCTGCTCCCTCCTCAGGCCTGCGCTATCCCAGCCTTCAGCAGGCACTGCCACAACTACTCGGACTGCTGCGGCACGCTCCTCCTCTTCCACTCTTGTGCGCTCGTGGCCGTCCTGGATCTGCGATAGGACACCTCCAATGCAATGGTCGCTGGCGTCGGTGTCCACAATGAAGGCGCCACCCGGTTGTGGGAAACCCAAAATAGGAGCACTGCACAGGGTCCCCTTCGGGTGCTGGAAAGCGTCTTCGGCGTCCTCCGTCCACACATAAGGCCGGTTTTCCTCCGTCAGGCGGGTGAGGGGTTTTGCGATGTTGTCGGCCTTTTCCTCTAAATCATTAAGGCGGTCGTCTACTTGACCCTTCCGCTCGCCCAGCTCCGTCACGTCATCCCTCACGCCGGCCAACTGTTCTTCAAACTTGGCGGCGAGAGCCTCGTTCGCCACCTTCATTTCGGTAGCCGGACCGTCATTCGCTGCTCTCATTTCCGTGGTTAACTCGGCCTTCACTTGTTCCATCTTCTCGGCGATGTTGTTTGCCGTCTTCATTTGTTTCAACTCTGCGGCGATGTTCTCCCTAGCCGTCCTGATTAGTTTCAGTTCCGCGGCCAGGTTATTTCTAGTCTCCAGCGTCTCTGTTAATTCGGCCCGCATTTCTTCCATCTTCCTGATGATGTTGTCTTTAGCCGTCTTCATTTCTTTCAGTTCCGCTAAAATCTTTTCTAATGCTGCCTCCATTGTTGTAATGTTCGGTGATGTTGTTTTCCCGCTTCCTGACACCAGTGTGACTTTGTGTTATCCCACTTCTTGACACCAGTGTGACTTTGTGGGTTCGTGGAATAAAAAGTCCAATTACACCACTCAACAATGTTCTTTATTTCTACCGACTTACAGTTTAACACTTGCCAATTACACAAAATTACTTGCTGCACACAGTTACAATTTACCAGTTCGTCCGTTACAGCTTCACTTGTACTCGCGATTACATAAACTCCGATGCACGCACAGTCTTCTCATTCACAATCCTTTCGTTCATTAACACGTCACTGACTAACTCTTCTTACACCAAGAACTGTCCTCATTCAAACCAACAACTGACTGACTACACCAAAACCAACTCAACAACTCACTAACTAACTCCGTCTGTCTGTCACATTCTTTATATAGGAATATCGCCGGTTTCTAGTGACCAGGAGAATGTTCCAGATTACGTAATTTCTGGAACCAGGTGGACAGAAAAACAGACGCACAGTTATGTTTCTTTCCGACCGCTGGCTGTCACCACTATAAGACAAAC
Source organism: Mantis religiosa (assembly GCA_030765055.1). NCBI lineage: Eukaryota > Metazoa > Arthropoda > Insecta > Mantodea > Mantidae > Mantis > Mantis religiosa. Next base: position 151,479,686 of record CM060950.1, on the reverse strand, counting down.
GAGGGAAAGGCGTGGCTAACCGAGCCTCCCCTGTCTTCCGTTGCCAGCTGCTCACAGGGTGTTTCAACGCTCCCCGTTACAATATGTATCGACGAGTCCATGATACAATGAGTAGTTTCATTGCCAGTTTTGTTATTGAGCCAATAGATCATACAGAGGATGAATCAATGAAACCCTTTTTTGCTTACAAGAGTGTCTTGATAAAGTGAACAATTCAACTATCTCATAGTTATTCACCAGTTCATTAAAATTGCTGTGGCCCGAAGAGATTTAATACAACGTCTTACTTTTCATCAGTGACACTGCACCATATGTGAAAAAGGCTGGAACAGCGTTAAAAGTGCTATTTCCAAACATACTTCATGTGACCTATGTAGCACATGCCTTTCACAGGATGTCAGAAGAGACACGATTCTTCAGCAGTAGCAGTAGCATTTCATTTTTTGGAACGAAAATCATAACATTGATCCAAATCCAAAATTATTAAAAGGAGTGATTAACCAAAATAAACTATCAACATGGGAGAACATATTCATATGGAAAAATAAGGACCGCATAATGAACTTTGAAATCCCACCCGTAGATAATTTGACAAAGAAGTTCATAGTTCCACCACCAGAGAGAGGAGAGCAGACAACAACAGATGCTAGTTGGACAGAGGTTGAAAATGGAGGCAATGGCCTTTGAAACTTCTCCCTCAATAATATAAAAAAAGTAAGTGATGAGTGTCAATAAACCAACTACAAATAGTTTTTACAAAAACCTTGGCAATTAAGCAGTTGGCAAGTAAGGCTTTAGTGAACCTCCCAAATAATCACATGAGCAGAAAGCTGCCTACTCCTTCAATGATGGGATGCATAATGCTGAGATATAAGAGCGCCTGATGCTCATCAAGGACAACACCAACCACGAGGCACTGACAGCCACATTGAAGATGGAGGCAGCCAAGATAATGACTCTCACTGTCCCTACCTTGACGACCAGCAGCATTCAATATGATGGAGACAGAGAAGTGCAACTGCTTCCATGACTCATGCAAGGGTTTTGGTGAAGGACTGTCCATACTCAGCCAACAAGTATATGAGAAAACGAGTGAGTTGCAGCATGATGAGGGGCATATCAGGGCTGTCTCACGAACCCCTTGAGCAGGTACTGTCTGCCCAGAATAAGAAGGAAGCTAGAGGAATGTGTAATGTAATCACTTTTGCTGTCTCATTGGTGTTTAAGCTAGCCTTCCAAGTATGACAAGAATGCCAGGTTTGTTTAAAATACACAAGCGTTGTCACATAACTCACCCATACATAACACCTATTTACATTGCATTTACTGCAACGAGCATTAGATGTGGCAACATGGATGACTCATATGAACTCTCATACACTCATTTCCTAGTAAACAGATCCACTTACAGAGCAGATTAACAGTTCAAACCCCTCTCCTCTTTATTCATCTCTTGCCTTCTTGTGCTGGACAGACAGTAGTGTGCCTTATGTATAGGAATGATTAACAGCCTTATTGTGGACAGATGGTTGCAAGGCAGGCAGTAACACATACTGGTGGACATGGGTGCAACCATGACTATGATCACACCTGAAATGGCGAACAGATTGTTGTCAAGTACATCCATTCAAAATTAGAATAAATGTTACAGGAAAATATCCTTTGGCAGGTATAAAGGAAAAGCCTCAAACACAGAAGTTATTGCACATGAGTTCAATTCTGTTTGCTGAGTTGTAAGTGTATCAGAAGATTTCAACTCAACTTAGAAGATAGAAGTAGAGGAAATAAAACAGAAAGTATTGCTCCTAATGAATTGCTATGCTAAAGACAGAAAAATAAATGTGATACTGGTGTCAGCATCTATACAGAACCACAATAATGATGGCATTAGGCCTGCAATGAAAGAGGGGAAGGAGGAAGAAAGAAGAAATTAAACAAAGAAAATAAAGAAAGCTGGAGTTAATGAATTGACAGACAACATAAAAAAAAGAAAATACATAAAAACTACCAATTTGTATGACAAATTCATCACTACCTATGGGTCAAACTTGAAGGCAAGAAGACAATTTCATTGGTACAGAAGTTAAAATGACATTGGTGGCAAGTTCACAGACCCAGAAAGCAAGATTATCAGTGTTAAAAAAATCCGGAAAAATTCAATGAGCTTGCTGACGACATGAAACAATTTAAGGAACAGTAAACATATGAAGGAGTGTGGAGACACCAGCTTCATGAAACTGAGTACGCTCATAAAAAAAAGAGAACAACAGAGGACTTAAGAACTGGAACCTACAGCAACAGATTATGAAGTGACCCTGGCATTTGAATTTTCTGACCACAGCTCTTTACTGCTGAAGAGATAATAAATGGTTGCTAATGACTCAATTACATATGACCCCTACCTCAATAGTGCTCAAGGAAATTCAGAAGGTGCCTAAGAATCACAATGGCAACTAGAGTTAGGAACTTTAAGTATAATCCTGCTTTCAGTAGCTTGGAGGGCAGCATAAAAAATTTGCCTTGGCAATGGAATAGCTCACAAACAAGCTCTAATACTGCTCCCAGCAACTTTGTTTAGCAAGGAGCTGTAAATCCTTTTGTTAAAAAGATTAATCAAACACAAACCTTATATTCAATGATCTCAAGACTATGTCTAAGAAGTGGTAGTTGCCATAGGGATGAAAGCAGCCAAACTGACATCCACCCTACAGCATCAAACACAAGGAGCATCATACAAATAACAGACCATCATAGAGATATTATCACATATCAATAAACTGCATTTATTGGTATATGGCCAGCTCATTTACCCAGCCGTCATGTCTGTGTTGCATGGCAAGAATTTGGAAAGAGAAATAAGGATAATGAGTGTACGTTGAACATTGTCACCTATGATTCTTCAACTGACATTATACGCCCTGAGAAAGGCAGATGACAACCTCATCCTAGAAAGTTGCATATTAGGGAGGCCATGATATCTACTATAGTGGATAATAAGACCTGATGTGGCAGAAGACTTGAAAAAGCCAAGCCAGCCTTAATAACTGTTGAATTGTTGATGGCATCTGGTAGCATCACCGGTATATGAATTTTTACCCTTAAGTACCAAATGTCCATAACTAAGAAATAAGTGATGAAAGAAAGAAGAAGGCTTACATATTATTTCCTTCATCCACCTACAGACTAAAACACATTTATCTGATAAAAGAAATGAGTACTGACATACAAACTGTCAATGATACACTCCTCACCGTGAAGTTCACAGAAAGGACATTTAGGTTCTGAATTAAATACATAGCTGCACACCAGTACTACTTACAAGTGCTTCAAGCCTATGTAAAGCTAGATAGAGTATCATAGCTTAACCAAAGTATAAACTTGAAAGAAGCGTAGGGACAGTGAAGCACAAATTAGTACAAAAGTGAATCGAGAATATATTGACACATTGCTTCACTCACACTGTTTATTCACAGGACATGTTTCAAGAGCTCTTGCTCCTATCCTCAGCTCATACTCGACTAGTGCAAGTTGTAGTGGTTTCTTCTTTCTCCGCATTGTCAATAGATGGCGTGATGTACTTGTCAAAGATGTCCGGTGGTGGAGTTTCAAAATTCATGACTCTATGACGATTTTTGTTAATGAAGATTTTTTCCCATACGGAAAGGTCTATGGGGTGATTAACGTATTTTATTAGAGATGTTTCCAAATTGATGTCATGTTTAGTATTCAAAAAATGAAAAGCCACTGCTGATTTTTCTGTTACACCATTTTTAATGTTTCTTATATGTCTTTAGTTCTGATGTAAATATTTCTTTTTGTTTTTCCTATATAAATTTTAGGGCAAGTTTCACATTTGATCTCATAGATTCCTGGTTTTTCTTTGGTAGTGATTGAATTTTTGGGAGGGCCTTTTAACAAATTTCTGATATTAAACCTATTTTGAGGTGCAAGAGTTATGTTGTGTTTTGAGAAGATTTTTTGGAATTTGTTATAGGCTGATGGGTGGAAGGTGAATTTTTTAAAAAGTTTTTTGTCTTTTTCTCCTGTAGGTTCTAGGGTGGTGGCTAAGAAAATAAAAGAAACCACCACCCTAGAACCTACAGGAGAAAAAGAGAAAAAACTTTTTAAAAAATTCACCTTCCACCCATCAGCCTATAACAAATTCCAAAAAATCTTTTCAAAACACAACATAACTCTTGCACCTCAAAATAGGTTTAATATCAGAAATTTGTTAAAAGGCCCTCCCAAAAATTCAATCACTACCAAAGAAAAACCAGGAATCTATGAGATCAAATGTGAAACTTGCCCTAAAATTTTTATAGGAAAAACAAAAAGAAATATTAACATCAGAACTAAAGAACATATGAGAAACATTAAAAATGGTGAAACAGAAAAATCAGCAGTGGCTTTTCATATTTTGAATACTAGACATGACATCAATTTGGAAACATCTCTAATAAAATACGTTAATCACCCCATAGACCTTTCCGTATGGGAAAAAATCTTCATTAACAAAAATCGTCATAGAGTCATGAATTTTGAAACTCCACCACCGGACATCTTTGACAAGTACATCACGCCATCTATTGACAATGCGGAGAAAGAAGAAACCACTACAACTTGCACTAGTCGAGTATCAGCTGAGGATAGGAGCAAGAGCTCTTGAAACATGTCCTGTGAATAAACAGTGTGAGTGAAGCAATGTGTCAATATATTCTCGATTCACTTTTGTACTAATAGCTTAACCAGCTGATGAATGGAAATTTAATCGTTTTTCCACACTAGCCATGTGTAGGCTAAGATTTGGATAGATAGAGTCAGACTGAACAATTCCAAGCCATGGCCGGGATTTGAATTTTTCAGCCTGGCTCTATCTATCCAGGTGATGAATCCTTATGTAGAAGCTTAACGTTTTACTGGAAATTCTTAAAAGTTTTAAAACTGGATCATAAATGAATCAGCATGAAATAAAAGCAGGGTAAGGGAATTAAATGACATCACACACATTAAAAAAACTGGGAATTTTATAACTGTAATCTATAGTGACTCCTTGCTCATTATTAAATTGTTGATCAGCCTTGAGCAAATGTTTATCAAGTGATGCTATCCCTGCAAATCTTTTGGTCAACTAATTGAGATTGAGATTGTTTATTTACCAATTGTAATAGTTTTACAAGGTTTTGTTATGTGAAGTATACATTAAGTTAGTTACAATGGTGAGGTACTACTCTCTATATTTACAATTTTGACTCTACAGTTTTAAACATTATTTGTTTTTGCAATTTTTATATTCTTCTATTGTATAGAAAGCATTCTTAATGAGATAAGATTTGATTTGTTTTATTTTTATTTGTTCTTTCCCTATTTTTTTTAATCCAGTGAGATAAATGATTGTATAAATCTTTTGCTTTACTTTCAATTCATTTATTATGTAATAAGCCTCTCAGTCCATTTCTAAAGTAATTTTCTTTTGATATTGTGTTATGTTCATGGATACTTGTATTTTTGTCTTCTTTATGGGAGGTTACAACATATTTTAGACATTCATATACATAGACAAGGCAGCATTAGTATACCTAATTACATAAATACTGTTCTGCAGGTGCTTCTTTTTTTTTATATATTTTTAAGAACTCTTATCGCTCTTTTCTGTAGTTTAAATATTTTTAGTATATGTTTCCTCCCTGCTGATCCCCATAAAATAATCCCATAGCTCAAATGTGAGTGCATAAATGCATAATATACTTGTGTTGTGCTATCTTCATCCATGATTTGTTTAACCTGTTTTAGAATATATACCCCTATTGAGCTTTTTGGGTTACATAATGCTACATTTTTGTAGATACTAAACCAAGAACACTTGGAGAACGTGCTCCATTATTGGTTGTTGAGAAAATAACAGAAGTAATACTCATCTATGTAACACTGTATGAAATGTGGGACTACAATAGAAGCAGGTGAAAATAAACTAGATATAATATTATGTAAAAAAGTATTCAATATTTCTGATTAAACCAATTTGAGTACTTGCTGTACAAACAAAATAGCAAAGTGGGGTAGTTCTTTATGTAAACTGCTTACTATATTTCTTAGTATTTCAGAATTTAATAAGTATATAAACAAAATAAATAGATCTGCCAGCACCTGAAAATAAGACTCATTAATGTTAGAGATAGAAGGAAAAAATGCAAATCAATAATTCATATAATTTTTTTTTTGTTTTATTTTCAGGACCAGGGCTGGCTTTCTTGGCTTATCCCTCAGCTGTTCTACAATTGCCTGGTGCATCTATGTGGTCCTGCTTGTTCTTTCTCATGTTACTGTGTATTGGACTGGATAGTCAGGTTAGTGCATTTCCTATACTTACATATTCCATTTTGTAATACAAATATCAGTTCGTTTACATACTATTCCTTAATATACTATATAAATTAAAGGAAGTGAAAATCTATACTACACTGCTTAAAAAAAATGTCTAATATATTGCATTCACATACTTTTTCTACTCCTGTACAAACTATGTGTATTCTTACAAACACTTAGTCCTCTTTCTACTTCATATTAATTAAGATAGACATTATTTTATTGCTAATTTTCTGTAGGTTCAAGGAACTATGGGAGTACAGTAGGCCTTAAGCAATAGTCAAACTTTTAAGAGCACAGCTGGTTGCTATGTGATGGCTATGAAATTTTGCTCTGTTTAGATAATAATGCTCTCAATAGGTAAAAAAATGAATGAATTCCCATTTGAGACAAGTATGACTATTGGAATATTCAAACAATTAACAAGGAATATCTCAGAAATGGTTCACTCCAACCCAACTTCAACTCCAAAAAAAGAAGTATTTGACATAAATTGTACATTTTAGCAAGCTCTACATATTTGTGCAGTAAAAGTTTGGATATCTTTTATAGTTTAACAACCATGTAAATGTCACCTAGAATGAAGAGGTCTTCTAAAAGTACCTATTCCTAGAAAATTTAAGACATACATTTCATTTGTCACGAAAATATCTTAAACAAATGGTATTTTACTTAAAATTGTTTGAGCAATTTTTAAGAAAATTAAACTTTTCCAAAAATGTTCTGTAGTCAGTGGGGATGGGAATTTTCTTTAAAATGTTTATACTTGGAAGATACTGAACTTATATACCAAGTTCAGTATTTAACCGACTTATTGTTTTTTATGCTGTTCATAGATATATGGACCTTTTCCTAAAACTGCTTTTTTAAATACAGGAGACATTAGAATGTATGTTTCCAGCGAAATCTCAGTAATGAATTTTTGGGTGGTAAGCAATACCTTCTCTACCTATTGTGTATACAGTAGAGGAAGTAACAAAAGTCTAACACTTTCCAGAAACAGGATATAAGTTATTATTGCAGTACCCTTCACCCAACCCTCTTTTAAATTCTTAATGTCCTTATTAACTAGATTCTGTAGAGATGATTAACCAAATGGCTGTAACAATATTTAAATAGTCCAGGATCCACTGAATTTGGTTTTATCCAGTATTTATCTTATGGAAGTATGAGAAAACCATAGAATAAGCCTCATCTAGGAAGATGCTGTAGCTGACTGCAAGTAAAATACAGAGCCTTTGTTTGGATTTGTAACCAGAATAATGGGAATTTTCTTGGTACCAAGATATACTCTGTATGGCATAGATGATATTGAAAATGATATCTTTGCTGCCACATATGTATCTCTCACACCTTTTATGAAAATTTGGATTAACACTCATTAATTTTTCAATTAGTTCTTCATGGTCATATAAACAAAATAGGTATATTTCATCCATAAATTAATTAAATTTGGCTCTACAAAGTATCATTAATATTACTCAACAAGCAATAGCAGAAAATAATTCTAAGCACAATATTTCATAGTCTAAGCACAATATTTCATAGTTGCAATTCCTGAACAACAGTTACCTTTTAGGGTTTTAATTTTAAAAGTTTATTGGCATTTCAAGCCAAAGATAGCAAGCTTCCTTACTGTGAAAGGCTTACTGACATATTTCTTTGGAATTCAGTCTAAATTGTCTTTTATGCCACTGAGTTTTTCCTGTGTAAGAACTAAATGATTCAGTTTAGGTTTCTTAAAAGAAATAGATCCCATTTCCCTAAATCTACTCAAAAGATTACAAAGCAGCTCTCTGAGAGTGCATGAACAGCAGGTAATATGTCTGTAAATCACCATTTCACTTTTCTACAATAGTTTGTATTCACATAGAAATCATACATAAAGATTCTGTGTGATAAAGTATACAGACTATTTGGCAATATAACTACACTAAGAAACTACATGACTCAAACACCTGGTCTCACAATGCATCAACTTCTATACAAATACTTTGCATCAAATGATTAGCCAGCTAATGCAGAGAAGGTAAAGAGGAGAGGTAATAGAAGTGGTTAGAAATAGGAAACTGTAGAGCAAGCATTCTCTGTAATACACCAACAAATAAATCCAAATGAATGCCCTGTAGGTAACCATGTGAGTTACTTGGTAGGTTCCCATACTTCCATTCATAGGCAGTTGAGATGTTTTCAGCAATGAACTTTTTGTGTATTTAATATCTAGGTATATCGAGATTCAACTGTATTGGAACACCACAGTGAAGCGAAAAATTATTAAATTTTAGATGAGTCGCATTTCTTACACATCTGCTTCACTTTCGTACCTATGTACTAGGTACGAAAGTGAAGCAGATGTGTAAGAAATGCGACTCATCTAAAATTTAATAATCTAGGTATATGTTCGTGCATTTTTATTCAGTTTGTGGAAACAACAAAAGCTATGCCCGCTTTAAATACATTCATTTCTTTCAAGTATTTTGAAATACTGTTTTTACACAAATGATAATGTTTGTACCTAGCATCACTATTATAGCACTTACTTCTTATACCAGTGTTTAAAAATAAATATGCATTAATATCATTTGTTTGTCCTAATTTATATTGAAATAAACATGTAACAAGAACAAAAATGTATTCTCATTTTAAAGTTTCCTTATAATGTTAGTACTTTACAGATATTCAAGGGCAATATCATATTTGTACATATATTCTGTTACATGATAATACCAGAACTGTATATATTTCAATGTACACTTAGGCTAACATTGTTCATATGTAAATAATGCTAAACTTCTACCTGACAAGTCACCATTTTACTGAACTTCTGCTCACAATTTTGTAGGCCTATGTATCTATCTATGATCTGCAAAACAAGGTGATCATTCAGTAACCCAATGTATTGTACCTAATTTCTATTTCCTACCCAGCCTATGACTAGAGTAAGTGTAAACACATCACACTTGTGCTCTTGAGTAGATAACAGCTTTATTTTTCATGATAAAAGTCTTCCTGCATGTTTAGCCTAAATGCAATAAAATTTTATACAGATAATCAATAATGTTACATTCTGAAGCAATTGTCAAGAAGTACGGTGTCCATTAGAGATTGAACTTTTTGTGCAAATATGACCACAATGTAACAAAATAAACCCCTTTTATTTAAAAATCACCTGTAATGCTTAAGGTTCTCACATTTATAATCTCTTTCTTGAAAGCAATCCTAGAAGTAGCTATTGAATAGAAAGTATATAAATTAACTTATATATTTTATCCAATTTAAAATATGTACATTTTTTCATAAAACTATTTGTAGTCGGTTTTTCACTCTAAGTGACTTACATTTTGACTTTTTTAGGGACTAGTTTCGGGAGCTGTTGCTTTCATTTTCAATGCCAAAGACCCAACTGTCATCTATCGTCATTGCCTATGGTCTTTTTTCTTATGGTGGAGCAATGAACTTCTATTAAAAAGTTTCTACTACAAAATTGTTTTTACATATTAGATGAATTTATAGAAAACTATAATAAATTGTAAATATTAATTATTCTAATTTTTCTACATTTATAAGGTAATACAAATATGTCTGTATTTATATCTGTATCTTAAACTAAGTAGCTTCATAAACTGAGAGAAACAACTGCTGTACTTATGTAAACCATAGTCTATGTACATACAAATGTATATATACCATTGTAAATATTTCATATGCTGACATGTACAATAACAATTTACATTGTTCTTAAAGGATGAAAATAAAATAATAATAACAAAAAAAAAAAAAAAATAATAATAATAATAATAATAATAATAATAATAATAATAATAATAATAATAATAATAATAATAATAATAATAATAATAATAATAATAATAATAATAGTAATAATAATAATAATAATAACAATAATAACAATAACAACAATAACAACAATAATAACAATAACAACAATAACAACAATAACAACAATAACAACAATAACAACCATAACAACAACAACAATAACAACAATAACAACAATAATAATAATAATAATAATAATAATAATAATAATAATAATAATAATAATAATAATAATAATAATAATAATAATAATAATGACAACGATAACGATGACGATGACGATGACGATGATGAGGATGATGATGATGATGATGATGATGATGATGATGATGATGATGATGATGATGATGATGATGATGATGATGATGATGATGATGATGATGATGATGATGATGATGATGATGATGATGATGATGATGATGATGATGATGATGATGATGATGATGATGATGATGATGATGATGATGATGATGATGATGATGATGATGATGATGATGATGATGATGATGATGATGATGATGATGATGATGATGATGATGATGATGATGATGATGATGATGATGATGATGATGATGATGATGATGATGATGATGATGATGATGATGATGATGATGATGATGATGATGATGATGATGATGATGATGATGATGATGATGATGATGATGATGATGATGATGATGATGATGATGATGATGATGATGATGATGATGATGATGATGATGATGATGATGATGATGATGATGATGATGATGATGATGAAATTATCAACTGGTGGGATTCCATTGTTTATTACTTGGTCTTTATATTTCCATATTAAGATGTATGTACTCCCAAGTTAAGTTTGTTATGGTTTGTCACACTTTAATTGCTTTGTTTTTGGGTGAATATCATGGTTTTTTGTTCCAAAAGTGCAATGCTGAATTGCCTTCCTGTTTCAGTTTGATGTTTCTAAAATGCACTTTAATTCTGGTACTTAGGTTTCTTTTAGTTTGCCTTATGTAGAATTTTTTACAATCCTTACAACTTATTTGGAATATCCCGCATCTACTGATTGGTGGGATTTGACTTTCTGTTTTTGAATTTAACAATTTTAATACTGACTATCTGTTTGTAGTTGCCAAGATTATATTTTGTTCTTTAAAGATCATTTTTAATTTACTAAAGATAAGATAAGATGCTTTATTCACCTTTCAATTTATACATAAACGTTTTTGTTTGGTACGTAAATCCACATATGCTGTTTTTTTCTTTTTCTTTAGTGAATGTGGTTGCTTCCTTAATGGTTGGTATGCTTGGGAATAATCATGTGACATCAAATGAAACCAGTCTGTCATTTTTGTCTAAGTTTATCTCTTTAAGTTTTTATTAAGTCTTAAGATTTTTTTAAATTTGCACTTTCAAACTTTGGGAAGCTATTGAATTTGTTTAGTAGCCATTTGGCCAAATTATATGTGGGGGCATTTATGCTACTAGTGATAGGTTTCATGGCTTTTCCTGTTTTATATATTTTTGGTAACCTATTTATTCTTGATAAAGTTGGATTATCTACTCTAATTTTGTGTAATTCTTTTTTTTTTTTTTTTTAATTTGCTTCATTTTAAAGTTTTATTTTTAGTTATATGTGTTTGGAGGAATTTAGTAACAGTGACATCAAAATTAATCTCAGAAACTATTTGTAGTTGGTTTATTAATACTCGTCACTTACTTGTTTATATTAATGAGAGACTAGTTTCAAAGACTGGCCAGTTGGAAAGAGATTGAAAATGGAGGCGAATGCCTTTTAAACTAGTCTCTCATTAATATAAACAAGTAAGTGACAAGTATTAATAAACCAACTACAAATAGTTTCTGAGATTTTATTTTTAGATTCAATGCAGTAATTTAATGGGCTGATTCATCCTTTTATGTAATTGTTATCCTGTAATAGGTCTTCCATCTTCTTAATATATTTAGCCTTTTCCAAAATTACTAATTTATTTCCCTTATCTGCTTTAATATGTATGACTAGTTTGCTTTTAGATGACCTAATGATGTGGCTATTACAGGTTTCATTCCTGTTCTGATCTATTTTGGAGCATTTGTTTTTCACTATGTTTTGATTTTCTTCATTTAATGTTTGTGTGGCAATTTGGATGTCTGCTACTTGGTAGGAGTAGTCCAAACATGTTTGTTTAGACAAGTTAACCACATTGAAAGCTGATTTATTTGCTTGATATGTTAGGTTTTGTTTTATTTTCTTTATTGGTTTTTATAAATTGTTTGTCTTTCTGCATAAATTTTCAAGTTTCTCATTTAGTTTGGCTGTTTTGGCAACAGCTCCCAGAACTAGTCCCTCAAAGAATCAAAATGTAAGTAGCATAGAGTGAAAAACCGACTGCAAATAATTTTTTCAATTAATTTGAATGTCATTAACTTTAAAGAGAGTCAATTAAAGACACTAGACAACACTTACTTTTAAATTTTTCCGGAACATGTTTCAGAGGCTTTGCCTCTATCATCGGCCGGCTCTCGACTGAGCGGCCGATGATAGAGGCAAAGCCTCTGAAACATGTTCCGGAAAAATTTAAAAGTAAGTGTTGTCTAGTGTCTTTAATCGACTCTCTTTAAAGTTAATTTATCATAACAACACTGTTTTCAACACTTCCAAGAAAGGAATTGAATGTCATTGTTGCTAAATTTCTCTAAACACATATAATGTACATTTATCTTGAATTTTTGTGCCTTAGTTCTGTACCATGGAAGGCTTCATTACTGCTATGGTGGATGAGTGGCCTGCACTGTTGAGGAAGCGTAAGGAAATCTTCATTGCAATTGTGTGCATCCTATCCTATCTGGTGGGCCTCTCCTGCATTTCACAGGTAACTCTTCATTCAGGATCACTCCTGCAGACAAACATAGTATATTAGTGCCTTTGCAAATTTTCATATTTGTGTAAGAAGAATTGTTATCTGGTGGCATGATGGACCTGGTGGGCCAAGGACTACCTATATGCAGTGCTGCCAACTTTGTCATTTTAAGGCTAGATTTAGCCTTTTTGAAGTGGCAGTTAGCAACTGTTTTTGGAAAATGCTACTGCTGCCATTCCTAGTCATTTTGTAATATACACGATGTTATTTTTATTCATTATTTCCCGCCCTCCTATTGATAAAGAATAATGTCATAGTTGACTGGTGAGTCTATCTTGAAATCATAGTGCCCTCTATGGAGAAGAAGCAGTCATTTTTGCAGAATAGTAACCAAATTACAGTGCTCTCAATGTGATTGCTCTGGTAATTAATACAACCAGCTTCCCCTGGATATGAACAAAGACCACTGCGTCTTCATGGTTGAATGCTACTTTCGTACTGGCATTAAAATTGGTACGACATATAAATATAATTTAAACCGCTGCATAGAGGAGTTTATGCAAAGCTATCCAGCATTCAGACAAGTCCCTCGGAGCCTAATGTTGTCAAAAATGTCCAAGTACCGTCAAATTGACATACTTTTGTTTGCAGCATAAACGTCTTGCGTTTTATCAGTATACAATATAAATTTTTTTCATTCTCATGCTTAATTAAAATTTCTATTAATGTTGGTATCCTTATGTCTTTTAAAACCAATAGGTGCATCAAACATTTCCAAGATACGGGATCAGTTACTGGCAAAAAAAAAAAAAGATACTGGATGCTATAAAGTGACTGGTCCCAATCTAGAAGCAATAAATAATGTTATGACAGAAAGGCCTCAAGCATACCTTCTCGCAATACAGACAGTGTTTAAGGGGAAGAGAGAAATGAAATATAAGAAAATGGACACGTAAGACTATGTACTAGAGATATTTTCTTGTTTAGACTTGGATAAAAGCTTTTTTATTTTTCATTCCTAGGACATGTTCTGCTAATTTTCTGGTTTGTAATGAAGTTACATTGTGAGGAAACTGTGGGTGATAGAAAAGAATTGAGATCAAATTGAAATATTTCTATTTTATGAGACAGGTTTACAATATGCATATATGTCTACTATAACAGAAAAACAGATGTTAGTTGTGAAATAAGTGTTCATTGAACTATCATTTCATATATTCTTCATGGTCTACTTTTATGGCTGCATAATTAGCTTTGCAGTGCACTGCATTGCAGTATATAGTTATTTTATAAACAGTTATCGTATCTAAGCACCAGGTGAAACTACGTACCTTTATATTACGCAGGCAGATCCACCTCTCAAATAGTATATTTACTTGCCGGTAGAGGCAGGCCTCAAAGCTGCTGTCAACACATCTAATACGATCACTAGCCGCTCGGGGAATCATATATCAACTCACTCCATCAGCGATGCTATTGATGACATCAAATTTTGCGCGATAAAATTACAGATAAAAGTGAATACCGTGTATTTCTAGCCATTTTATTACTCTATAATTTTCAAAATAAAAACAAAAGTAATATAAATTTTCATATTATTATGAATATATTTTATTTTTGTAACATTCCTTTACCTCTGAGATTCAATATTTACCATGTATGGATCGTGTATCAACATTGGACATCCCTGCAGATGCATACCCATGCAACGACATAATACACACCATGTTATCTCCTGTATCATATAACATGTGTTGATTCCCTATCTGTAAAAAGCCAGATAGCATGCCAGAGCTAAGAGCTTCCAGAGATATTCCACATCTTGCAATTGCTTGCAAACGCAATACAAGTCACAACAGTGTTGTGTGAAGTTTCTTGCTTATACCGTGTGTAAGCAGTGAGCATTGAGTGAATATGGTGCACTTTCTAATTGCATGTGATAGCTAATTATCACATAACCACAAACCACACTATATACAAACTTACAGAAAGGATTGGGAGAATATGCCAGGCTTTAAGAAATGGATACAATCAGTTGCAAAGCAGAAATAAGAGCAAAATGATATTTAAAATGATTTTATGTTCTAAAAAATGCAGTTCAGTATCTATTTTATTTAGTAGCAAATGTCAAACTAAAACATTAAAAACAGTTGCTGAAATCAAGGGTAGCAAAAAGGCTGAATGGTGAAGCTAGTTTACTGTTTTGCATTGCAACATATTCTGCAAAGATGAACACTGATCTTCTGTCACAATTATGTAATAACACATTCTCTTTTAGTGACAGTAAAACAATTGATCTTTGAATAGGAAAAAATGTAAGAGAATAATTATGTATATGCTTGCCCTATACTTCTCTGATCTATTAGTGAAAGATATATGCAAGCTGAAATTCACTCTTATTATAAATGAATTGACTAACATTTCAGTATTCAAATTACTAGTAGTTGTGGTGCAATACTACAGCACACAAATGACTGAAATAGTGCCCAAATTTTTGGGTGTTGTTGAGATAGAAAAAGCAGCTTTTGTTGAATTTGAAACTTTATCCTAAAAAACTTTAGAGGCTTAGATCAGACAATGCCAGCTTTACATGTGGTCTTAACAATAGAGTACATGCTCAGATGAAAGAAAGAATTTAAATATAATTCCATTGTTCTCATGCCTTGCATTACTCATTCACTGCAATTGCAATTTCTCATGCCACAGAGGAAACTCTGCCCAAAAACTTGAATTTGTTAGTTGTGAAATCAACTTATGGAATAGAACCCCTAGTGGTCTACCGGGAAACATACGAGTCAGTTAGAGAATTTAATGTCATATCAGCTCATTGGCCATAGTAGCTCAGTGGTTTAGAGCAACCACAGGGAGAGTGGGACATCCATGGTTCAAATCCTGGCTATGGCATTCAATATTTCAGTCTGGCTCTACTGATTCAAAGCATAATTGTTGTTTTTCATATGAAATACCAAAATAAGCACTGCAATTTGTTGGTACAAATGCTGCATAAATGAGGGAGACCAGGGATATCTGCAGAATCAGCAAGGGAAATAAGACAGAGAACAATATTTATGCTTTTAATTTTTGACATAGGTATTAAACCTATGAATTATTATTTAGCCATTTATGGCCTTTTTATGGCTATGTTTTACCATTTTCATTGAGTGATAATTAGCAAGATTGCCTATCTGTACAATGCAGACATGTATGGTCAGTTAACAGCATGCTATTTGCAATCAAAAAGTTGGTTTATGTGACCGACAGCTAAATACAATCTTACTCCTCAAATCCATAACAATAGGAATCCTACATATAGGGCAAAGGATGAGCTGGTATTCATGCACAATCTGTGGCTGGAAACAAGAGCACTATCCACCACAATGCTCTTATACTAGTGAATTAATTTATATTTAACTCTCAGGGGAGATATACTATATTAATAATAATAATAATAATAATAATAATAATAATAATAATAATAATAATAATAATAATAATAATAATAATA
Source organism: Mantis religiosa (assembly GCA_030765055.1). Taxonomy (NCBI): domain Eukaryota; kingdom Metazoa; phylum Arthropoda; class Insecta; order Mantodea; family Mantidae; genus Mantis; species Mantis religiosa. Next base: position 151,463,132 of record CM060950.1, on the reverse strand, counting down.
ATAATAATAATAATAATAATAATAATAATAATAATAATAATAATAATAATAATAATAATAATAATAATAATAATAATAATAATAATAATAATAATAATAATAATAATAATAATAATAATAATAATAATAATAATAATAATAATAATAATAATAATAATAATAATAATAATAATAATAATAATAATAATAATAATAATAATAATAATAATAATAATAATAATAATAATAATAATAATAATAATAATAATAATAATAATAATAATAATAATAATAATAATAATAATAATAATAATAATAATAATAATAATAATAATAATAATAATAATAATAATAATAATAATAATAATAATAATAATAATAATAATAATAATAATAATAATAATAATAATAATAATAATAATAATAATAATAATAATAATAATAATAATAATAATAATAATAATAATAATAATAATAATAATAATAATAATAATAATAATAATAATAATAATAATAATAATAATAATAATAATAATAATAATAATAATAATAATAATAATAATAATAATAATAATAATAATAATAATAATAATAATAATAATAATAATAATAATAATAATAATAATAATAATAATAATAATAATAATAATAATAATAATAATTCATCTCATGCCTTCTATAAGTAATAAAAAACAGCTTTTTCAAGTGAGGCATTTTAAAGTGTTATTGCACTTTTCAAAAGTTTCTTGTAATATTATAGCCTTAATTTCAAATACTGGTAACAATATTATATAGTAGTATTGAACTAACAAATGTTAAAAATCTCTTGGAATGTCCTACGATATTGGGAGCTCTGATATTTGCTGTATTATGATTAATAAAAGATGTAGTGCTGATCTGAAAATATCTAAACTATATTTAAAAGAAAAATTAATTACTTAATTAATGCATTACTGAATTATGCCAAGCAGTAATGTTGTATTAGAAAAAAAAACACATATAAATAGAGTAATTCAAAGCAGAGTTACTGTTTGTGTTTTATGTGACACATCAGTTTCAAGGGGTTTAAACTCACAATGTAAACTTAAGAGTATTCTAGTTTTAGTACGACACAGACCAGATTCCAAAGTGCTTCACAAAGTTAATGCTTAGTTGACCTTCTTGTTTCCAGGGTGGTATGTATGTATTCCAAATTTTGGACTCCTATGCTGTAAGTGGCTTCTGCCTGCTTTTCCTTATATTCTTTGAATGCATAGCTATCTCTTGGGCATTTGGTGTAAACCGCTTCTATGATGGAATTAAGGACATGATTGGCTACTATCCCTTCATGTGGTGGAAACTGTGCTGGACTATTACAACACCGCTCATATGTGTGGTAAGTTATTATTGCATAAGGCAAAATATGTTTCAAAATATTTTGGGCTACAGCAAAATAGATGTTTATGAAAGGGCAAAAAAGTACTTATAATTATAATACTTTAATCTCAATGGTAACTATATGTGCTCTTTATTTTCTTTATTTTCTGCTTTTCGATCACTATTGGATTCGTTGAGAAACTTTTGCCTTTCTTCTAAAATTACTGCTTTTATCTTATTTTTCGCTCTATAGTCTCATCAAATCAATTGATTTGAAATTTTCTTACAGTTTCTCTCCACAAGTTTTAATACCCATTTTAGCCTTTAGGTTCTTGGCTTTTTACCACATCAGAATTTTCATAATCCTTTAGTTTGTAATTCCTTATTTTCCAAAATTAACTTTCTCTGATGAGCTCATACTGGCATCTCAACTTCTTCTATACCCAAGAATTCAACATTTACATTTACATGAGAGATAGAAAATGACCTGAGTTCACTTCTCATACTCAGTACAATATGTACACACAGATTCAGTTTTAATTGATTCCACACTCAAACCTGTTAAACAGAACTGCTTCAAGTACTGCCATGTCAATGTAAATCACACAAAACCTTACTGAAACCAATTAATTTATTTAATTTATGATGAAAAACTTCAGTTCCTTTCTCTCTGAAGATAATGTTCAGCAATTTCGCAAATCCATGCTATCAGTTGTTACATTAGAATATACGATGGATCAAACATAAACCAGAATAGTTTAAAAATAATTTATTGAAGCAATGTAATAGTACATCACTTTTCCAAAACCAACTGGCATTTCTTTATTTATTCATCAGTGAAAGAACAGGTAAATATCTCTAGCCAGTTGTATAGAAAGTATTTTATTTGTATATCATCATTGTCATTGAAATGCTATCCTCCAAGTGCCTCTTTAAGTGGTCCAGCATATGATAGTTACAGAGAAATAAATCTGGTCTGTAAAGAGGACGTTCCAGAGTTGTCCAGTGAGTCTCTTTTGACTTTTCACATGTCATCTTGTCAAATAATTCTGCTATTTAAATGAAATTGCGCTTCATCACCCATTACCAGCCCATGTCATTAGTAAAGACATTGAGAAGGTTTCCACAGAATCTTACTCAATTTGGTTTATTATGATCATTTAGTTCTTGACCACAGCCATCTTATAAGAATAAACAATTACATCTTTATACAAACTGGTACATGATAAACATAAGGCAGGAGTGTATTTTCTGGTTGAGCAACTAAAAACTCCTTATTGTTGCCTGCCTGACTCTTCTGATGTTTTATAATTCTCACACTATCTATAGCACCTTTCTTCTTCATTACAGAATCAGTTACTTAGAAGTTGTTCTTCCATAATTTCACTGTGCTCCTCTAGGATGGAACATTAAAATGTCAGAAAAATAATTGTATAATGATTAATGGGAATTGGATTTTTTTTTTTTTTATATAAATTACGTTTTCCAATGTTAAGTCATATCGGACGATGAATGGAATAGGTGAAATGGTGCTTAAATGAGCCCACGGTCCATAGAGCTTAGAGTTACTCGACATTTGTCTTTCAGGATAAGGGAAAACCCTGGAAAAAACCTTATCCAGGTAACTCACCCTGACCGAGATTCGAACTCGGGACCTCTTGAACGTGAGGCAGACACTCTACCACCATGCTACCGAAGCGGGCAATATTTTTAAAAGTGTATGCATTACAAAAGCATAATGTTCTGCATTCTCTATGGCAGTTTTAAAATAATGGCAAACACTGTGCATAATAACTCACTTATAAGCCATATTTACCAAAATATAGTAAATTAAAGGTTGTCATAAAAATGAAATGTGTAGTTTAAGTTAATTGATGAAAATTATTCATTTCTTCACACTAGCCGTATATGTGTGGTGTTTAATGCCTGCTTTTACTACATGCAGCACCACAGGCAGTGGCACTGATGATGCATGAGATGAAGCTGGAGCACCGGTGGAATGAGATGAGGGGGAGGGACTGGAAATCCCAGGGAAAACCTGCCCCAGCACCATGTTGTCCACACAAATCTCACTTTGCAACTGTCTGGTATTGAACCCAGACTGCTTTGGTGAGAGCCGAGTAGTCTAATCACTCAGCCACGGCACAACCTAAAGATTGTTAGGTTCCCATGACAATATACTGAAAAATATGCATAAATTATAATCTAAAACCTATTTAAACATGTAAACATGCATTATAAGGTCATTTGTATTTTCAGTAAAAAATGGAAGTGGAAAAAAACAAGACCCACAATCATTATACAACATATTGTTTAAGAAGTGATTTTAGTTAGAAAATATAAAAAAAAAAATGTGAAGGTCCAATTTTGTATGCTAAACTGCCAAATGGCATTAAACAAATTGAAATCCAAATTGAAAACAAAATTTAAAATATTTCAAACAACAGTTGTTTACATTATTTAAATTACTTGTAAGCAGTTTTTAATTTTTTTTTTTTTTTTTTTTTTTTTTGCATCTCTTTATCCAGTCTAAATTATCCTGTTTGTCTTTCTTTTTTACTGTAATTTTAACATAGTTGGGAAAAGCATTATGGTTGTAAAAATTCTCTTACAGTTTTAATTTTTAACAAATGAAAGTACTTGTGAAGATATCAGAAATATTTAAACAAATCTACTGACAGTCACTACTACCAACACGATCATTATTATGCATGCACATGTTGGTGATGCATATACTAGACTAGTCAGCACAACATATATTAGTTTTTCAGATTTATTTGTCCTTTACTGCCAGTTAGTTTAAACAAATGATATTATTAAAGCAAGCTCTTGGGTATGGAAGTGAACTTCTACTGCATATGTTTCTGACTTTGTAAACGGGTTGATATACTGCAGAACTATTTTTCATTAAGACGTTTTGTGCCTTCTTTGCATGCAAGATGTAAAGTGACCACCAGCTACAAAATTTGCATGACTGAATGAGACATAAACTGGAGGGATACCCGGTGGAACCTTATCATAATAATATTGGGCATTGTGTCAATGATTTTCTCTGTTCTATCTCAGAATTCCAGTTTATCCTGAGACAAAATGTGATAAAAAGAATGAAAATATTAAACATACCCAAGATTACTAATCTGTTGTTATATTTTCACATATTCCTATAATGCTTCAAATGTTTTGTAGTTTTCATTACAAGGCTATTATTTAACTTTTTTGTATTATTTTCTTAATTATTTTGTATAGATCGGTTCTCATTTACTGCTTTAAAGAGTTGCTATTTATGACAAAACACCTTCTGTCAAAAAACACCTTCCAATTACTTGAGTTACCTCCTAGTATATATGCTGAGATTAGATTATGAGTTTACAAGACATGCAAAAAGCATTTCAAAATGTAAGTATTGGTATGATGCAAGTACAATACAAGTCCATTTTCACAAAAGTAATTTTGAAACTGTTGACATGCATGACTTCCACTCCTCTTTTGCTAATCCTCTCTCAGAAGCAATGGTCACAAACTTGCTTCAAGGTGCTGACTTCATGAGCAGGCGATTCACTGACAGGAAAGGCCAAATAAATCTGAAGACCCACTAGTTGATGGTATTCTATGACCTACAAATCTTGACAACAGGCATCAAATAATACTGGTGTATACTAGACACCATACAGTACCAAAGCAAGAAAGTCAGCTTACAGGAAACACTAGTGCTACTAGAGCAGAGGGCTGGAGCTTTCATATCAACGGTACAGAGAGATGGAAAATTAGGAGCAAAATCTTATTTATATATTTGTTGGAGTTGGAATAGCATCAGAAATGTATGTTTCAAAAACAAATTCTGTTCAATAAAAGTAAACAATTACTCATTCAAAGCAAAAGGGAACTAAAGCCCATTCAAGTAAGTATTCATTCATTCGTTTGTTCGTTCGTTTGTTCCTTCCTTTGTTCATTTGTTCGTTCATTCATTCATTCATTCATTCATTCAACCCACTTCACTTAACTGATTCAAATTCAGTGTTCTCCAGTGATCTATTTTTGGATTCATTTGAACTAAATTCTTGCTGTGAACTTTAAACATTATTAGTATCAGAGATGGTATAAAACATAAAGTTAATGTTTTATATTGATAAGAAATAGCTGTCACAAGTTTCATAATAGTTCATATTAGAACATTACTTACTGTGTTTAGAGAAATTAACTCTAGGGAATTTGTGGCCTATAAAATGAAAATGCAAGCAAAAATGTGAATACATGAAGATGGTATTGCTATGAATTAGAGGTTTGTTCCTTCATTAAATAAGCCTCAGAATTTTTCAAATATTTTCTGTGTTACTAGGAATTATTTATTTATTTAGCATTTAATTTCTGTACAGAAATATTTGCTTTTTCAAGATACAGTACAAACAATACAAACTAGAAATTCAGAAAATACAGAATTAATTCTGCATGCAATAATCAGATTAAATTGTATCAATGTCAACAAATACAGAAAACTTACATGAATTGTCAACCATTAGTATCATAAAATTATTCTCATGTAATCATTTACTCTACTTAATCTGGTATCTAAAATATTCAAAGAACTCTTGAGTACTATAGAAGCACTGATTTATTAAAAATGATTTCACATCTCTTCTGAATCTTTTCTTATCATTGTTTTTTATTTTCTTTAAGATTAAGTTATACATGTGAACCCCTTTATGAAGTACTGAGTTAAGTTTTTTATTTGATCCTGATCCCAGTATATGTAATTTAGTATTATTCCTAGTATAATGTTCATGAATAGTGTTATTTGTTTGAAAATATTGTATGTTGTTGTTTATAAAGCATACGGTTTCTAAGATATACAGACATGGCAGAGTTAGTATATTATTTTCCTTAAAATATTTCATACAATGAGTCCCTTTACTTAGATTAAACATTCTTCTTATTATTTTCTTTTGTGTTACAAATAAATCTTTTATTTCGGTAGCTGATCCCCAGATAAAGATACCATATGCAAGATAAGACTGCACATATGAATAGTAAATCAGCATTAATGTTTGTGTATTACAAATTTTCCTTAGCACTGATATTATGTAGTGGGCTTTATTAATTTTTGCAGTAATATACTGAATATGCGGCTTCCAGGTTAAAAATTTGTCAATAATTACCCCCAAAAATTTTGTTTCATTGGTATATTGTATTACCTCATTGCCAAAAGCGATTACAGGAGCTATATTAGCTTTATTTCTATTTGATAGTGAAATATGCATACTTTGTGTCTTTTTAATATTAAGTAGTAATTTATTATTAGTTAGCTAATGCATCATATTTGTCATCACAGTATTAGCATAATGTTGCAATTCAGAATTATTGCAGCCTTTGATAATTATATTAGTGTTGTCAGCATATAGAATAGTTTCTGCATGGGGAATATTAAGTGGAAGGTCATTAATATATACTAGAAAAAGCAGTGGTCCCAGGATAGAACCCTGTGGAACCCCCATCTCACAATTTCAATATTGGAATTAATATTATGACCATTTAATTCATTATTAACTACAGTATACTGTCTTCTACCCTCAATGTAGGATTCAAACCAATTATGAGATACCCCTCTTATACCATAGGCTTCAAGTTTGGATAATAGAATATTATGGTCAACCAAATCAAATGCCTTAGACAAATCCATAAAAATCCCAATAGTATAATTATTTGCCTCAAACCCTTCTTATGTTTGTTTCATAAAGGAGTATAGTGCATTAGAAATTGATTTATTTTTCCTAAATCCATTTTGTTTATCACTGAATACATATTTTTCAAGAAAAGGAGATATCCTGTTGAACATAACAGTTTCCAACTATTTAAGAAACTATCTAGAATTTCATTAAATAAATGTTAGCATGTAATTATAATCAAATTACAAACTTATCTGCAATGTTTCATTTAGCTTAGAGGTAATTACACATTCTGTGCATACTACCATATTCTAACAAATGAATGCAGCATGAAGGGCTACCAGGTTTTATTCATAAAGTGTTGCAGACTGGTGAACAGTGTGTACCACATGTGTGTGCATGTGTATCACAGCAACATTTATATTTAATTAGCTGATGCATATTTTCCAGCCCACTGCACTAGATGGTCTCAGAGCTGTGTGTTACCAGCCAATCATATGTTACATTGCTCAAGCTTCTTGTGTTAGTACTCCAAGATATTGTGTGTATACAAATGCTTGAAAACAGACGAGTCTGGCTGAGGGAAAATTTAACAATTATTCAGATTCATTTTGATATAATGTTCAGCTAGTATTCATAAAATGTTGTTAATTTAATAGAAAAGCATATTTTCACATAAAACTAAAAGCCAGGGTTCCTTATTGTGGATCATGGTAGTTTATAAGTGTTTCACATGTAGGTTCTCCTGTGACTTATCATTTTTTGAAGTTCTCTCAGACTAAATTTCCTGTGTCACAGAACAAAACTTTAATCAGCAGCAGTTCTTAAGTAGGTCAGAAATCAGGAACTGTACTCCTTTATTTCATTATTATGTATTATTCTTAAAGAAAGATTAATAAAGCTCTCCCCTAATCTTTGAGAGAAAAAAAGAAAGAGAAATGAAGCAAACTCCAGCTTTCTTTTAAATTGTTGGTTGGCAAAAACAGTCAAGGAATTCAAGAAAGAAAGAAAATATCTTTATAGAGCTATTCTATTGGCCCGAAAATAAGCCACTCCCACGTATAAACTTCACCTTACATTCAAGAGCGAAAATGGAAAAGAAAGGTTTATGTTACAAAATAAGCCTCATTGAGATTAAGGTAAGAAATATTTATTTTCTTGCACTTACCATTAGGTAAAAATGTTTTCCTAAAGTTTTGTATAACACACAGTCATGTATTGCATCATTATTCACTGTCATCACTGCCAGTGTTCACTTCATCATTCTTACTCTCAGTATTTTCTTCATTCTCCTCCCTTAGTTTATCCTCCTGCCACAATATGTCATCCTTAGTACCATCCAGTGCATTTGATATGCAGCATTTCTTGAATCTCTTGATGATGGACTCTGAGGATATGGTGGACCATCAAGCAAGAATCCATTCACACAGAAGGATAACCGAAGGTTTGTTAATCTTACCAGATGATGTAAGGGCATGATCTGCTTCCAGGAGCCAATCTGAATATCGTTTTCAGAGATAGCCTTTGAAAGGTTTGTTTACTGTTACATCTAGCACCTGTAGTTTTGATATCATGCCTCCATGTATCACGATAGGATCTTCTGTAAAATAAGTTTCTTCTTTACATTGTACCTAGATGTCCCTTTAAAACATCCAAAACCAGCATGGCTCGCTTAGCAAGCAGTACTCCAGGTCTGTGATTCTATACAATAGTCAGCCAGTCAACCATCAGCCCAGTTGTCATCCAACCTTTTTCCTAGCAAAGAATCACATCATCCTCAGGAAAATTTTCCTTAGGCATAGTTTTTTACTTGAGAATCACATAAAGAGGTAACTTTCCTCCATCGGCCATAACAGCTAAATCACTGTTATTCTACCCTTCTCGCTACCGGTTCTACTTAATGGGATATTTTTCACCCTTTTCATGTCTACTGTTGTATTGTTCGGCATGTCAAAATATAGAATGCGAGTGATGTAGTCACATTTCAATGACATACCACTGTAAGTTACCAAGTTTCTCCTCAAAATCTTCTGGCATCCTCTGTACTAGTGTAGTAGTTCATTGAAGAGGGAGGCCATTTCTCTGCCTAAACCGACAGCACCAACCCATATTCACATGGAATAGTGGTATGTGTAAGACTTCTGCAATCTTCATGGTCTTCAGTTGGATTATTTCTCATCACATAGGCATCCCATTTTTCCTGGGTCTTCCGGGTAGGACCGCGTCTTTGATGTTCCTCTGGTCGATGTTTCGTCCCAACTATGTGGGGCTTCTTCAGGAGTTGCTATGGAGCTGTCAGAGAAGAAGTCCTGAACAAGGCCCACATAGTTGGGACGAAACGTCGACCAGAGGAACATCAAAGATGCGGTCCTACCCGGAAGACCCAGTTACAATGGATACCAGCCGCCGAAGCCTACGCACTGAGTTATCCCATTTTTCCTCTTATTTTGCATGTTGGAAAGCATCCAGCTTCAAGTTGTGGATATTTACCTCATTTCGCTCCCCTAAATGATTTTCTTGCTGAAACTGCTTCCTTCCATCTTTCTTCTGAAGCTACCCACCGTTGCACATTAGATTCATCCAAACCATACTTTCTGCCAGCCTCTCTGTTGGTAGTGGTTTTGGTATAACATACAACTGCAAATTTGAAACTCGCATCATAGATATATCAAATTCCTTTTCTTCATGATATTGTGACTTTATGGGTTCGTAGAATTAAAAGTCCAATTCACAGAAATTCAAATCATTCTTTATTTGTGTAGAAATACACTCACATTAGCACTATTACATCACATACACAATCAAAACCTACCAAGTTCGATGACCACACAAACAGCATTCTGATTAAATCAGCTCTCGTTACAACAACTCTACAACTGTTTACTCCTTACTGTGTTTACTACTGTTCACGACTGTTTACAACTGACTCTTGGTGAGTCATCACTTCCTTAAATACCTCATCTGATAATTTCCAGACTGTTCCAGAACAATCAAGAAACTGACTAATCTCTATCAATCAAGATGTCACCAGAAATTTCCATTTATCTCAGTTTGTTTGTTTCCGCAGATCTTTATCTGCGTGCTATCTTCATCAGTTACTTTGTGTAAACAAGCCGCGTTATCGCTCCGCGCGTACCTTTTATGCGCGTCGCCGCGACAGTGCTCCCTCCTCAAGGCTGGTCGTCCCGAACAGCACCATCGTAGCGGGCCAGACGATTCACGTGTACCACCAACATCTTCCCTCGGGGCACCTTCTGGATGCGGTAGACCACGTCGTTAATCCTCTTCACCACCCGGGACGGTCCTTGCCATGGCTGCTGAAGTTTCGGGCAGCGTCCCTTGGTCCGGGTAGGGCGGTACAACCAGACCAGGTCACCTTGCTGGAACCCTTGGCTGCTGGCTTGCCTGTCGTATCGGATCTTCATGCGGTCGCTCGCCTTCTGGATGTTCTGACGAGCCATCTCATGCATGTCGTGGAGATGGTCCACCAGGTTCTCCACATACTCAGTTGCTGGCTGTTTTGCGTCCGGGGGGCTCCCAAAGACCAGGTCACAAGGGAGGCGTAACTCTCGGCCGAACATTAAAGCTGGCTGGTGTCACCCCAGTAGTGCCGTGTGTTGAAGAGCGGTAGGCCAGCAGGAACAGTGGCACCTTGATGTCCCAGTTTCGCTGATGGCTGGCCAAGACCTTCCTCAGGTGTTCTTCTAAGGTCTTTATGTACCTTTCGACCATGCCATCCGACTGGGGATGAAGAGGTGTTGTGCGGATTTTGTTAACCCTAAGTCTTTCTAGCGCCTCCTTCATTAGGTTGGATCCAAATTGGTACCCTGGTCGTTGTGGAGCCCTAACGACACCCCAAATTGGCAGTACACTTGCTCCACGAAGCAGTCTGCGATTGTCTTTGCGTCCTGGTTCGGGATGGCATACACCTCCGGCCACTTGGTGAAGTAGTCCACGACCACAATCAGGTATTTGTTGCCTCGGTCGGCTATGTCGACGGCGATCCTTTCGAATGGTGCTCCGACGTTGTACTGCTGCATGCGACCCTGGCTCCTAGTCTGGGGCCGCGACTCGCCGCGCACGCGTGGCTGACAGCACCATTTCTCTGCGTCTGCTCGGAGCCTCAGCCAGTAGTAGCGCTGTAGAAGTTTGTCATTCGTTTGGTTTGCTCCCAGGTGTCGTCCTGAAGTACCGGCGTGCACTTCCTCCAAGACTTCCGGGACCTTACTTCGGGGAAGTACCAACTGCTCCCTCTGTGTCTTCCATCGGGTGATTCCCATACTCGGAACAGCGCGTAAGTGGCGTATCCACTTCCATCCCGTCTTGAGTCCATATGACCAGATGGGGGGGGCTTGTTAGTCTCTAGGTCTTGTCCCATGGAAAGCCCCACGGAGGACGCCGAGCGCCCTTTGGGACAGCTCGGATAACTCCCTGGTCGAAGGAGGCCCGGGTCCAGTTCCTACGGGTTCAGGACTAATGGGAGTAGAACCTCTGGGCTAAACTCGGAACAGCTCCCGTAGGGGAGGGTCCCCTTCAGCTGCCGTGGTGCGGGCGCTGCGGACCCTTAGCACTCGTGGTACCTCTGACGTTACTAGAGGAACCTCGGGCCGAACATCTGAGCCCCTCCTTCGGGAGTTGTTCGGATTGGGATGGACTCGAGGGGGCAGTGTGTTCCCGATACCCGTGGGAATCGGGTACGTCTTCGGACGGGGTTGAGGGAACCCATTAATTCTCCCGGGTACTAGCCTGCAAAGCTAGTAGAAGGTGTGCTAGATCACCAGGCGGCCCCACCGAGGTTTTTCGGTAGTCTTCACCTTTGGTGTTGGCGCGCGTAAGTGGCGTATCCACTTCCATCCCGTCTTGAGTCCATAGGACCAGATGGGGGGGCTTGTTAGGTATCAAGGTCTTGCCCTATGGAAAGCCCCACGGAGGACGCCGAGCGCCCTTTGGGACAGCTCGGATAACTCCCTGGTAGCAAGAGGCCCGGGTCTAGTTCCTACGGGTTCAGGACTAATGGGGTGGAACCTCTGGGCTAAACTCGGAACAGCACGCCCTCTCTGATTTTTAATGAGTCCCATTGTGCCCAGTACGACTTGTATGTGGCGCATCTTGGTGCGATGTCCTCCCAGGTTGGTCTTGTCCCTGCCTCCACTTCCCTCAAGAGTGGCGCCAAGTCGGCGTCGGCCAGCTGCTCCCTCCTCAGGCCTGCGCTATCCCAGCCATCCGCAGGCACTGCCGTGACTACTCGGACTGCTGCAGCACGCTTCCTCTCTTCCACTCTTGTGCACTGGCCGCATTCTTCTGGGCAGGGTCTTCGGGACATGGCGTCTGCGTTGCCATGGTTCTTCCCTCTTCGATGTTCAGAGGTGAAGTCGTACTCCTGCAGCCTCTGTACCCAACGTGTTTTCTGGCCTTCCAGGTTCCTAAAGCTGAGCAGCCATGTTAGGGCGGAATGGTCAGTCCTCAGGTGGAATGGCTGACCGTACAGGTACTTGTGAAAATGCTCCAAGTTCTTCACTACCGCCAATAACTCTCGCCGGGTGACACAGTAGTTCTTCTAGTTCTTGGCTGAAGACGCGCTGGTATCGTCTCAGCAGTTATCGAACCTTCTTGAGCTGTTCTGCGGTCAGGTGGTAGGTCGCCCTCTCCAATAAGCCTTCCAGCCGGGGCCCCAGGTCTTGCGTCGGCACCGGCTTCTGTGTCTTATCGATTGCTGATTCGCTGACCACGGGTTCGCACGTCCCCAGCTCCGTTCCGACCTGGACGTCGTGATCGGTGTCTGCCAGGTTGAGCAGCTTCACTGGCACCTTCTCTCGGCACGGCAATAATATTCTGGTTACACAGAGTCCGTGCATAGGCGTCTTCTGGTCCAGCATCATGTTCTTCGTCCGCTGGCCTTCCAGTCGCACCGCCACCACCACCTCGCATCTCGCAGGGACCACCACGTCTTGCTTCAAGACGACCCTGCAGATTCCCAGGCGTTCTTCGGGTTGCCGGAGTATGACCTCTTCTTCATTGAGCCGCAGGACCTTCCTGCTGACGTCGACCGTCGCCTCGTGACTCCTGGGGGCACCCAGTCCTCGTATCACCTCCTCAGCCATCTTCGCGACGAACACCCACTGACGCACGGCACTCCGTCCCAAGGTCAACTTCAGCAGGGCCTCCTCCACAGGCAAGGTGTTACCCGATGCCATCATAAGCTGGCATGGTCGGCTCGGCTTCCTCGTCGGCAAACCCCTGGCTACGTCAGGTCTAACGACGGTCATGGCTGCCCCGGTGTCTACGAGCACGTGCCACGGCTTTCCTCTCACCCAACCGTCAGTGATGAGGCTGTCATCCATACGTCGGCTGACAGCGCGCAGTGTCACTCGAGGGGGTGGTGGTGATGGTGCCGACGTGCTCCTCGCGACGCCGGGCCTTACTCGTTCTTCTGGCTGCTCTTCCTGGTGTCGGTCATCTTTGCGGTTATCATTGCGGTCAAGTTGCTATTTGCAGCTTCCATCTTCGTTGTTAATTTGGTCTTCATTTCTTCCATCTTCTCAGTGATGTTGTTGTCCCACTCCTGACAGCAGTTGTGACTTTGTGGGACAAAAAAGTGAACTTAGCAAAAAAGAAGAAGCTAGTAAAGGAAACCACAACCCTCTCAGCTACAGAAACTAATAAGATTTTCAAAAAATTCACTTACCATCCATGGGCCTATGATAAATTCAAAAAAGTCTTCAAAAAACAAAACATTCAACTAGCACCAGTCAACCATTTCTCCTTAAAAAGCCTAATTTGCTCAAACATCAAAGATGCCATTCCATCTAACAAAAAATCTGGTATATATCAAATTGAATGCAATGACTGTAGTCAAATTTATATTGGAAAAACCAAAAGAAATTTAGAAACAAGAGCAAAGGAACACTTTAGAAACATAAAATATAAACAATTAGAAAAATCAGCAGTTGCCACACATTTTTGGGAACAAAACCACAACATAAATCCAGAACCAAAACTACTAAAACATACATCAGGAAAACAATAACTATCCACATGGGAACAAATCTTCATTTCAAAAAACAGGAACAGAAAGATTTGTTCAGAAAGTTCCTTGAAACGCCACCAAAGGAGACCTGTGACAAAATATCGTCAACTACACCAATGAGAACTAGTCGATGGCCGGCTGAGGATAGAGGCAAAGCCTCTGAAACATGTTCCGGAAAAATTTAAAAGTAAGTGTTGTTTAGTGTCATTAATCAACTCTCTTTAAAGTTAAAAATAAACAAGCTAACTTCAGAGGTATTAGTTTACAGTCCATTCTAGATAAGATCTTTACTGGAATTCTAGCAAATAGGTTGCAAAATTGGGTTGAGAAGGAGAATAAACTATCGGAGTTCCAAGCAGATTTTAGACCAGGCAGGAGAACATCGGACATCTTTATTATTAAAACAATTGTAGAGAAATATCTGAACAATAAAAGGGGAAGGGTATATATGATATTTATTGTTCTAGAGAAGGTATTTGATTCTATTGACAGAGAAGCACTGTGGATAAAATTAAGCAGTAAGGGAATAAGTCTAGTATTTATAGAAGTAATTAGGAAGATATACCAGGAGAACGAGTTATGTATAAAACTACCAGGCAACAAAGTAACTAAATCTATATCGAGGAAGACAGGAGTAAGAAAGGGATGTAAACTTAGTCCAGTATTATTAGCTTTATATCAATGGCATTTTAGAGTAGATATCAAGTTGTAGGGTACATTCACCAGTTATTAATAATAAAGAAATCCCAGAGCTACTGTTTGCAGGCGACCTAATAGTTGGGTCCATATCAAGTGGAGGGCTGAGAAGAGCAATTGAGGCAGCCAATCCTTATTGCAATAAATGGGGATTGAAAGTGAATGAAAACAAAACCAAGATTATGGTCTTCAAAAAAGGATACAGGTTGCATAAGGATGAGAAATGGGAGGTTAAGAGAAGAGAAATAGAGGTAGTAAGGAGATTTGATTATTTGGGGAAAAGGTTGTGTTCAGATGGCAGCTGGAAAGAACAAACAAAGATGTCTGTGGCAAAAGGTAAAATGGCCATGAGGGTGATAAGATCATGCTACAGTAAACTTCCAGATATAAATGTCAAATGGTTGGAGAGGATTTATACGGTAGTAGTAGAAAATAGAATGTTACATGGATCAGAGGTATGGGGAGTAGATGAGGCTTGGAGAGACACTGATAGAGTGCATAGATCCTTTTGTAAATATATATTGGGATTACCAATAGCATCACCTTACGGGGCAGCACAATTGGAACTAGGCAGGCATTCTATTAAAATTAAAATCTTGTCAAGGGCAATGAAATATTTATACAGAACCACTAACTTGGAAGATGGGAATATTATTAAAGAATGTTTTCATATTCAAAGGAGAAGTAACTGGGGTGGGTCTTGGGCACATAAAATGAATGACGTGCTGAAGCAGATAGGTATGGGTCATTCTTAGATAAATGCTGAGTAAGGGTATAGAGGCTTCTGGAAAGAAGTTAAGTTAAGATTAGAAGATATTGACAGACAAGACATTTTTGCCAGTACAAGTGACAAAAGCTGACTGAGGTTACATAGAGAAATAAAAACAACCTGGGGGAGGGAAGGATATATAGACACATGTAATAAGTTAGGGCGAGAAGGTTTTGCTTGGGCAAGAACAGGAGTGAGAAATTTGAAAGGTATAGGTCAAGAGAGGGAGCTAGATAAATGTCCATTGTGTGGAGAAGAGAATGCATATTTCCATTGTATATTATACTTTAGTCAAACAAAGATATGGAGAGAGCAGGCCTGGCTATGTAAATGGGACAATTTGGGGGGTGAAGTAGTAATTAGAAAAATTTTGTCAGTAAAAGGGGAAAAGAACAGGAGAAATATAGGGAATTATGTAGGGAAAGTTAAAGAGAAATGGCTAAGAACAATTAAGAGAAAAATGTAGAGTAGGATAGGTGAATTGGCAAAAGCGTAAAACGGAGTAGAGAGCCTCCAATACACAGAAACCTAGGGTTAGGTGTATGGGGACCGAATTATTATTCAATGGTGGGCAACATGGTAGGATTTTCAGGATCTAGGAATATATGGCATTTTCCAGTATGGATTTTATAATTGTATTCTTGATTTTGTGTTTCCATTTGATGATGTAAAAGGAAAGATGCGAAATAAATTACAAATTACAAATTACTGAAATTAAGGTAGAAAGTTTTACATTTTTCCAAATGTAATCTCTCTACCACATGTGTAAGGTGGAGATGGCACAATGATTTTATATCCTTTAGTGCGGTAGCCAAAACTGGAAATTGAATATCGTGTTTAAATTTTATTTTCTAAACGTTTCTGCTTTGTAACGACAATTCTAAACAAAATACTCAATTGTAAAAACTATTTGTAGTTGAGATCTAACTGTATTGGAACACCACAGTGAAGCAAAATAATTATTAATTTTTAGATGAGTCGTATTTATTACACATCTGCTTCACTTTCGTACCTATTTTGAGGACATGTTTCGCAAATCATCGTTTGCATCTTCGGCTCTTATGCGACTAAAGCTTGATCCAGTGGTGTGGGTAATTCTGGAGTTGTTGCTGCCATGGAGGTAAGGAAGTTCACATTTGAAAATTTCAACGAACATTTCGGCAACAAGAAAGAAATAAAACATTTTCACTAAATCAACAGATGGCAGCAACAACTCCAGAATTACCCACACCACTGGATCAAGCTTTAGTCGCATAAGAGCCGAAGATGCAAACGATGATTTGCGAAACATGTCCTCAAAATAGGTACGAAAGTGAAGCAGATGTGTAATAAATACGACTCATCTAAAAATTAATAATAAATATTTGTAGTTGGTTTATTGACACTCATCACTTACTATTTTTATATTATTGAGGGACTAGTTTAAAGGCCATGGCCTCCATTTTCAACCTCTCTCCAACGAGCATCTTTTGTTGTCTGCTCTCCTTTCTCTGGTGGTGGAACTATGAACTGCTTTGTCAAATTATCTACTGGTGGGATTTCAAAGTTCATTATGCAGTTCTTATTTTTCCATATGAATATGTTCTCCCGTGTTGTTAGTTTATTTTGGTCTATCACTCCTTTTAATAATTTTGGATTTGGATCAATGTCATGATTTTCGTTCCAAACGGGCCCAAATGACCCAGTTGTCGACGGGCCCTAAAACACCACACACTCACTCACTCGTTCCAAAAATGAAATGCTTCTGCTGACTTTTCTTCTTGTTTCAATCTGATGTTTCTAAGTGCTCTTTGACTCTGGTGTTTAGATTTCTTTTAGTTTGAGCTATGTAGCATTTTTCACAATTTTTACAACTAGTCCCTCAATAACATAAAAATAGTAAGTGACGAGTGTCAATAAACCGACTACAAATAGTTTTTATATTTGAAACTAGTCCCTCAATAATATAAAAAAAGTGACGAGTGTCAATAAATTGACTACAAATAGTTTTTACGATTAATTTTGACATCACTGTTACTAAATTCTTCCAAACACACATTAGATACTCAAAACTCAAATTTTTAAATGTGATGCCAGGATACCTTAACAGGAACACTGTTCTTCAGAAATTTCCAAATAATTGGAACCATTTACATTATAACACAATGCATATCCAGCAGATTGAGTTAATTTAAAATAAGTAGATTAAATAAATCCTAACTGAAAATATGGTTCCACAATATGTGTCTAAATTAGTCAACAAATTTTAGGTTTGGAGAACTGGCAGGAATACTCGAGATCTTTTAGGAATAGTCCTAATGACTTCTTTTGTGCCTTAGAAAACTTTTTGAACAGCATCTTCTTTCCCTCATCCACTAGGTGGATCTGGTAGCCCTTACAGTTCCTGGCTTTCAGCTTGGCAATTGACCCTGTCATTCCAACACTCTGAAACTTTATTCCAATGTGTAAGGACTATGATACAATGAAGCACAAAATTAATATAATTTTGAGTCGAACTAGTACTCAATGCTCCACTTATTGCTAGTGTTTACCTAGAACGTGTTTCGTTAGGATCTTCCTAACATCATCAGCTTTTGTCGACTAATAGATGTTGGTTTGGTGAACTCCTTGGAGGTGATAGGTGCGTCTCTGTCTGTATCTTGATGAACTTGAAGTTTGGGTTTTCTTCAAAGGTAGTGTCGAAATTAAACAATTTTCTTTTTCATATTTCTTTATGAAGATATTTTCTCACATGGTTAACGTAGCTGGACCTTGGACACTTTTTAATAAGTAGATTTCTTGTTCTATATCATGATTCTCCTTCCAAAAATGGTACGCTACCGCCGATTTATCTATTTCTTTGTTCCTGATGTTCCTAAAATGCTCTTTAAGCCTAATGTTGAAGTTTCTTTTAGTTTTTCCAATGTAAAAGTTGTCACAGCCTTTGCAGTTTATCTGGTACACACCTGATTTTTTGTCTGTGGGTATCTCCTTTGTATTATGTGATTTCAAAAGGTGTTGTACACTAAATTTGTTCTGTGGAGCCAAAGTAATATTGTGCTCTTTGAAGACTTTTTGGAAAAGGTGTGCTCTGGGATGATATGTAAATTTTCTGTAAGAAGTTTTATTGCTGATTGGGGAAAGAGTAGTTACTTATTACACAAATATAAATATTTGTAACAAAAGGCTTCACTTATCTTAAGAAAATGGTGTTAATTCTTCTCTCTAATGGAGATCGATTTCAAAAACAGATTGTTTTCATCATCAGTCAACTTCGTAGTCAAGGATTCCAGTTACCATGTTTTTCTTATGTTTTTTTAGTATTACCAACATCTGAAAACGGAACAAACCTAAAAACAGAATCAAATGCTAGTATTTCAAAATTCATTATCCGATTTTAGTTAATTGATGCAAATTAATCATTTCTTCATACTAGCCATATATAGGCTAAGGTTTTTGATAGATAGAGTCAACATGAAAAATTCAATGCCATGGCCGGGATTTGAACCAAGGATCTCCTGGCTTTCTGGTAGGGGAAAAAAATTCTCTGGGGAAATATATGAGTCAAATGGAGAATTTTCTCCGGGGAAATATACGAGTCAAATGGAGAATTTAATGTCAGGACGGCACATTGGCCATGGTAGCTCAAGGGTTACTGCCGTTAGCGATAGCGTACTATTTTTGGAAGGAGAATCATGATATAGAATGAGAAATTCACTTATTAAAAAGTGTCCAAGGTCCAGCTACATTAACCACGTTGGAAAAAATCTTCATAAAGAAATATGAAAAAGAAAATTGTTTAATTTCGACACTACCTTTGAAGAAAACCCAAATTTCAAGTTCATGAAGATACTGACAGAGACGCACCTATTACCTCCAAGGAGTTCACCGAACCGACGTCCATTAGTCGACAACAGCTGATGATGTTAGGAAGATCCTAACAAAACGCGTTCTAGGTAAATACTTGCAATAAGTGGAGCATTGAGTATTAGTTTGACTCAAAATTATATTCATTTTGTGCTTCATTGTATTATAGTCCTTACACAATGGAATAAATCTATTTACCAAACCAAAATCCATTAGTTGACAACAGCTGATGATGTTAGGAAGATTCTAACGAAACGCGTTCTAGGTAAATACTAGCAATAAGTGAAACATTGAGTATTAGTTTGACTCAAAATTATATTAATTTTGTGCTTCATTGTATCATAGTCCTTACACATTGGAATAAATCTATTTCTTTACAAGTTCTTATTAATAGAGTTGTTGAAAAGTGCATCCATTGACATTCCTTACTCCCTCATACCTTCTCAAACCTGTAAAGCATTCTCCAATTTCAATGCTGCACTTAAAATGCGTAGTATAAGGTCAACTGCAGATTCACAAATGACTATGGACTCATACAAAGAAATCAGGCAGAGTAATCTTAGCCTAGCAATACAGTTCATTTTGATATATTCAGTTATTTTCAAACATAATAAGACAACAATATAGTGCATTCTTAGAATGAGCAAACAAATAACTCCATCATAAGGTTTTACTCTTTATAGCAGCTTTCCCTCTCCTTACAACTCTATCCCATTGTAAATAGCTGCTAACTTCCTGACATGAGATAAAGTTTCACAATCCACAGGTCCCTTATTGGAAAGTATTTTAAATACAGCTATTTATGTGACCAACAAGTTTGTTGGACTAATAAATTTCAACCATTTATTTTTGGGTTCTTAAATGTCTCCTATTTATATTTATATTTATTCTCTCTCTCTCTCTCTCTCTCTCTCTCTCTCTCTCTCTCTCTCTCTCTCTCTCTCTCTCTCTCTCTCTCTCTCTCTCTCTCTCTCTCTCTCTCTCTCTCTCTCTCTTACACACACATGCACACACAAACACACATACATACACACACACATAAACACACTCTCTCTCTTTCCATGGCTGAAAAATGAAACATAATATATAAGACACTACATTTTCATCTCAGACACCTATAAGCTTAAAAGATGAAAAATATATTTTAAATTATTTTGATAGCATTTCTATTTATACGATTTTAAGCTTGTTTCCTTGTTTGACTCAGGGAGTATTCATCTTCAACATTGTGCAGTGGACACCTATTAAGTACTTGGATTATGAATATCCATGGTGGAGTCATGTACTAGGTTGGATTACTGCATTATCCTCAATGCTCTGCATCCCAGGGTATATGGTTTGGCTCTGGGTGAAGACTCCAGGAGACACAAGAACGGTAACTATTATCAATAAGTATGATTGTCATAAGTATGATTGTCATAAGTATGATTATCATAAGTATGATTATCATAATCAGTGATCATTAATTCTCTATAATACTAAGGTAGTTCAGAATGAATGTAACAAACTTTTAGGTAATACAGACCACTCCAAAAGAAAAACAAGCAAACCTGTACTATGCACAAAATTTACCTTGGAATTAAAGATAAGAAAAAAAAATTAAAACACTGGTCCACTACAATACCCAATCTCAATCCTCTGGGTCATGCACCTGGAAAGCTGTATATGGAGCCTATTACTCCAAAGGCAGTGATAAACAGAAAGTAAACTGTTTTCAAGAATAAAATTTTAAGGTTGTCAAACATTACAGTTTGCTTATTTATATTTAACTGGATATGCTTTGGACACACTCATGCTCAACTTCAGCACTGGAACAACTGATGGATAACGTTGAATGGCCTCTTTGTGTTGTTGATGTGGAGAAATTTGATGGTAAGATGAATTTTCTCAGTTGATGCTCATGAATTTGTGAGAAAATCTTAATTTTTTTATTATGAGCTCCTTCCCAAATCGTTAATTCTGCTAGTACAGAACTGTGCTCTTCTGCAGTTTGGTGACCAGTTTTATTTCACTGTTGGAGCAAAAGAAATGGATATCTGCTGCTGATTTTTCAGTACTTATGTTTTAAACTACTATACCCAAGATGTTCTTTGAATTTAACCCCCTATGGGTTTTTCCATGTAAATATGTGTGTACTATGAATGAATGAATGAATGAATGAATGAATGAATGTGTAGTGTTTAACGGCCACTTTTACTACATGTATCACTGCAGGCAGTGACACTGATGATACACGAAATGAAGATGTAGCAACGGTGGAATGAAATGGCTGGAGAAACCAGAGATCCTGGAGAAAATCCGCACCACACTGTGTTGTCCACCACAAATCTCTCTTTGTGATTCCTTGGTATCGAACCCAGTCCGCCTTGATGAGAGTCAAGCAGTCTAACAGCTCGGCCACTGCACAGCCTGTGTGTACTATGCACAAACTATCTGATACAGGTCTATTTTTTCTGAGATGGGCTCCTGGCTTTAACAGACATGCCTATTAGGTTTTGAATATTGTATCTACTATGTGATGACAATTTTATCTTGGATTCTTTAAATATTTTCTGGATTTTATATTTGCCCAGATGTAGTATGTAATGGTGATTATTGTCCGATATGACTTAAAATTGGAGGACATAAATTAAAAAAAAATAATAATAGTGATCATTTTATGTTTTGAGAATGTTGGTTTATCAGATAGAAGCAATAAAACAGTTAAAACATTTTATTGTTTTCTACGAATAAACCACCACTCTAAAAAACACCCAACAACAACAGAACAAAAGCAAAGTTGAACCTCCAAAGACAAATCAGCTTACGGTTCCACTATTATACTGTGACTTTGTGGGTTCGTAGAATTAAAATTCTGAGTTGCAGATATTCCAAATGTTCTTTATTTTCATAGAAATACACTGTTCAATTCTCATGTAACAACATTACGTCATATACACAACACAATCTACCAAGGTCGATGGCAATAACAAACAGCGTTCTGATTACATCTGTTTACAACATCAGCTCAGCTGTTTACTGATTACGACTGACTCTTGGCAAGTCGTCGCTCTCTTAAATACCTCATTGATAATTCTAGATATTTCCGGAATAAATAATAAATTGAATATTACACAAATAAAAATATTTGTAACAATCTCCACTTAACTTAAGAAGTCGATAATTCCTTCTTCTTTAGAAAGATCAATTTCAAAGGCACATCGCCTTCGTCTTCAGTTTACTAAACTCGGTTACCATGCTATTTTAAATTAAATTTTTTTTTTAATTCGTTTTCAGACATTCGTTTTCTAAATCTTTGTTTAAAACATAAAGTAGTTCCTATATTTGTTAGAAAAACTATTAAATTTGATAATAATAGTATTCATCAAAAAGCAGCGGAGAAAAAAGTAACTCAAGTTGAAAGAAGCTTACTTTTTAAAAGTTTAAGTAATATTAAACTTAAATTATATGATTTACATCTTAAATTAACAAAGATTTTAGGTTATACAATATGGCTTAATTTAGAATCCAAATTATTTCACATTCTTAATATAAATATGAAAACAAAAACTGCTAAATTAAAAAAGACATTATATAATTTGCATTTGAAACAAAATAAATTAAACCCAGTTATTAAAAATAATAAAGATAATGTTGTTAATTTATCAAATTCTAACCTTAATGAAAAAGAGTTAAATATTTTAAATCAAGGTTTAAAAATATGTAGATTTTTCAAACAATATAGATGATTATATTGCAGATATAGAAATTGCTAGTGAAGATTTAAATTAAAATAATAAATCTTTGATTAAATTAAAATGTAGTAAAATATTGCAAAATTAAGATAAATACAAACCAAAAAGATATAATAATAATAAACATATTATTAAATCATTAAATCAAAAAGATTTAATTTTCACCAAAGTGGAAAAAGGTAATAGAATTGTAATGGATAGAGTCAACATGAAAAATTCAATGCCATGGCCGGGATTTGAGCCACGGATCTCCTGGTTTCCGTCCAGTCGCTCTTAACCTTTGAGCTACCATGGCCAACGTGCCGTCCTGTCATTAAATTCTCCAGTTGACCCATATATTTCCCCAGTAGACCACTAGGGGCTCTCACATCCGAGATACACCGTTTGTGGCAACTTACTATCGTAAGTACTTGAGTCCCAGGCTTCATCATTTAACTTTTATTATTTTAGTTAATTGATGGAAATTAATAATTGACTCTATCCATCAAAAATCTTAGCCCATGTGTGGAGAAATTATTAATTTCCATCAATTAACTAAAATAATAAAAGTTAAATGATGAAGCCTGGGACTCAAGTACTTACGATAGTAAGTCACCACAAACGGTGTATCTCGGATGGGAGAGCCCCTAGTGGTCTACCGGAGAAATATATGGGTCAACTGGAGAATTTAATGTCAGGATGGCACGTTGGCCATGGTACCTCAAAGGTTAAGAGCGACTGGACGGAAACTAAGAGATACGTGGTTCAAATCC
Organism: Mantis religiosa; assembly: GCA_030765055.1. NCBI lineage: Eukaryota > Metazoa > Arthropoda > Insecta > Mantodea > Mantidae > Mantis > Mantis religiosa. The sequence continues at coordinate 151,439,313 of CM060950.1, read as the reverse complement.
CGGCCATGGCATTGAATTTTTCATGTTGACTTTATCCATCAAAAATCTAAGCCTATGTACGGCTAGTGTGGAGAAATTATTAATTTCCATCAATTAACTAAAATAGAATTGTAATTTTAGATAAATTAGATTATATTAATAGAGTAAACCTTTTACTTAGAGGTGAAGATTTTATAAAGATTAATAAAGACCCTTTAAAATCTTATATTACAAATTTTAATAAAATACTTAATGAAGTGAGTTATATCAAAGAAAAACATTTTGTAAAGGTTAGTAATCCTGTTTTACCTAAAATTTATGCCCTTCCTAAAATTCATAAGCCCAGTAATAAAATGAGACCTATTGTTAATTGTATAAACTCACCAACTTACAATTTAACAAAATGGTTACACAAAAAATGTAGTAATTTTGATAATTTTGTATGTTTAAGTATTAAAAACTCTTTTGAACTAATAAATAAGATTGATAGTGTTGTATTATCTAAAACTGATAAACTTATTTCCTTTGATGTAACTGCCTTATTTCCTAGCATTCCTAGATAAAAACTTTTAATTTATTTAAAAAAGTGGTTGAATTCAATAAATTTGCATGAGGACTTAATACTTGATTTTGTTAAACTTACTGATTTTTGTTTAGATCAAAATTTTTTCACTTTTAATGGTGATTTTTTTCAACAAACTTCTGGGTTAGCAATGGGTAATCCTCTTTCACCTTTTCTTACTGATCTTTTTATAAGTTTTTTTGAAATTCAAGTCACTAAAGCTTTTCCTTTAATTTTTAAAACATGGTATAGATATGTTGATGATATTTTTGCTATTGTTCCTGAAAAAAAATTAATGATGCTTTAAAATTACTAAATTTACAAGAAAAAGCTATAAAATTTACATTAGAAACTGAAATTAATGGATTTCTTCCTTTTCTAGATTTGAAAATAACAAGAAATAATAACAAATTAGATTTTGGTATTTATAGGAAATCTACTCATATTGATAATTACATAAAAAATAAAAGTTTTAATCTTTTTTCACATAAATTTACTGTTTTTAATAGTTTGATATATACCTTAATAAATATACCCCTGAATAAAGACAAATTTAATAAAGAATATAAACATATTATTAATACTGCTTTAATTAATGGTTTTAATAAAGATTTTATACAAAAGAAGATTGAAAAGTTTAAATATAAAAAAAATGTTAATGATATTTCTACTCTTAAAAAAATAAAAGATGATTATACTTTTAAATTTTTTTTAAAGAAGTTGGTATAACTTTAGTTCCTCAAAATAAATCTAGTATTAAAAATTTATTACAATTTTCTAAAAAATATAAAATTCCTAATAATAAAAAATCTGGTATTTATCTGCTTAATTGTTTGGAGTGTGATCAGGTTTATATTGGAAAGACGAAACGTAGTTTGGAAACCAGAAAGAAAGAACATTTTCGTAACATTAAATATAAACAAATCGATAAATCGGCCGTAGCAGATCATTTTTGGTCATTTAACCATGAAATAAATCACGAAGTTAATTATTAAAACAATTAAATGGTCCCATGGATTTAATAGTGTGGGAGAAAATATTTATTTTAAAAAATAAACATTGTGTAATGAATTTTGACATACCGGCAATTGATTCTGTTTTTAGGTTTGTTTCGTATTCAGATGTTGGTAATGTTGGAAACGTGACATAATAAAAGAAAATAGCATGGTAACCGAGATTTCCTTAACAATGGAGTTGGTTTAGTAAACTGAAGATGAAGGCGATGTGCCTTCGAAATCGATCTTTCTAAACAAGAAGGAATTAGCAACTTCTTAAGTTAAGTGGAGATTGTTACAAATATTTTTATTTGTGTAATATTTGTTGCTTCACTGTGACTAGTTTCATTTTCTGTGTGATAAGAAATCGAATGTTCTATACAACAATCAAGATATCACTAGAATGTTCCATTTACCCCACTTATCTGTGTCGGTAAGTCTTTCATCTCCGGCGCTATGTTTATCTGCTTAGGCAAGCTCTTTATCTCCGTGAAACACTATCCGTCTGTTATCTATTTGCGCCGAAACTTTCATGCCCGTTGCGGTGACACTGCTCCCTCCTCCCCGGGGTAGGGGGAAGCAATCCTTTCGGGTGAAAGCGTTCAACTTCCTGTAGCCCACGCAGAAGCGTAGCTCTCCGTTCTTGTTCGTCACCAGAACTACAGAGGAACACCAAGGGCTGTCAGACTCTTCAATCATTCCCCTCGATTTCATGTCATCTACCATATCCCGTACCACCGCTTGTTTTGCCAGCGGAACGCGTCTAGGTGGTTACCGAATAGGCCGGTCGTCTCCGGTTTCGATGCGGTGGAGCACTCGGTCCGTGCGGCCGTAGTCGCTGTCGCCTTGGCTGAAGACGCGCTGGTATCGTCTCAGCAGTTGTCGAACTTTTTCCAGCTGTTCTACGGTCAGGTGGTCGGCCGCCCTCTCCAGTAAGCCTTCTAGCCGAGGCCCCAGGTGTTGCGTCGGCACCGGCTCCTATGTCTTGTCGATTGCTGTCACGCTGACCACGGGCTCGCACATACCCAGCTCCGTTCCGGCCTGGACGTCGTGATCGGTGTTTGCCAGGTTGAGCAGACTCATTGGCACCTCCTCTCGACACGGCAACAATGTCCTGGCTACACATAGTCCGTGCACAGGCGTCTTCTGGTCCAGCATCATGTTCTTGGTTCGCTGGCCTTCCAACACGCCGTCACCACCACCTCGCTTCTTGCGGGGAAAACCACGTCTTCCTTTAAGATGATCCTGCAAATTCCAAGGCGCTCTTCGGGTTGCCGGAATATGACCTCTTCTCCATTGAGCCACAGGACCTTTCTGCCGACGTCGACCGTCACCTCGTGGCTCCTGAGGACATCCAATCCCAGTATCACCTCCTCAGGCACCTTCGCGACGAACACCCACAGACGCACGGCACTCCGTCCCAAGGTCAACTTCAGTAGGACCTCCTTCTCCACAGGCAAGGTGTCACCCGATGCCGTCACAAGCCGGTATGGTGGGCTCGGCTTCCTCGTCGGCAAACCCCTGGCTACGTCAGGTCTAATGACGGTCACGGCTGCCCCGCTGTCTGCGAGCACGCGGCACGGCTTTCCTCTCAGCCAACCGTCCGCGATGAGGCTGTCATCCATACGTCGGCTGACGGCGCGCAGTGTCACTCGAGGGGATGGTGGTGATGGTGCCGACGTGCCCCTCGCCACGACGGCCCTTATTCGTTTTCCGGCTGCTCTTCCTGGTGTGGGCAGTCTCTCTCCAGGTGTCCCGGCTGTCCACACCCCCAACTCAGGCCACTAGGTCTTCGTCGGCGTCCCTCGACTGGTCTTCGGTCTCCATTATAGCGGATACTCCTTATTCTGGAAGTCGGGGTAGCCGTCACCTTGGCCACCTCCATCCTCAATGCTGCCGTTAGCGCTTCGTGGATAGTTTTGTAATCGCCGAGCATTAGGCGCTGACACATCTCCGTGTCTCGTACCCCGTCGACAAAGGTTAGGCAGCCTCTCGGAATACGAACTCGGTGGGAGGTCAACTAAGGCTTTACTGGCCAGCTGCTCGATTGCCAGGGCAAACTCCTGCAGCGTCTCCCCTGGCTGCTGTGACCTTGACTTCAGCTGGCCGCGGTACACTGCGGCTAAGCGGTGGTTTTCAAAGCGGTTCTCCAGGGCCTCCCAGAAGTCCTTGGGCGCCGCCGCTGTCTGGACCGCGTTCAGGACATCTGCGGCCCGTCCCTGGAGACTGACTATTAGCTGTGCGGCCTCTTCCTCTGGTGACCATTTGTTGTGTTTGGCCACCGTGTCGAATTAACGGCGGAAGACTTCGAAGGTTGTCGCGCCGTTGTATTTAGGAGGTTTGACGCGCGCAGATGTTGTATCGCGTCTCGGCGCGTCGACCTTTAAATCCTTTAACCTCCTGCCGACGATGTCCTCCACCATGGCGTTCAGGGACTTTGTGTTGCTGTCGGCCTTTCCCTCCAGGTCGTTAACGCGGCTCGCCAGATCTTCGACGCGCTCGTCCACTTGACCCTTCCGCTTGCCCAGCTCCGTGATGTCATCCCTCACGCCGGTCAGCTGTTCTTCAAATTTTTCGGCGAGGACCTCGTTGGCAGCCTTCATGTCAGTTGTTAATTCGGTCATCTTCGCGGTCATCGTCACGGCCAAGTTTTTATTTGCTGTCTCCAACTTCTCTTCCATTTTCTCGGTGATGTTATCGTTAGCCGCCTTCATTTCTTTCAGTTCCGCTGCCAGGTAGTTGTTTGCCGTTTCCGTCTTCGTTGTTAACTCGGCCTTCACTGCTTCCATTTTCTGTAAATTCTTTTCCAATGGCGCGTCCATTGTCGATGTTCCACTTCCTGACACCAGTTGTGACTTTGTGGGTTCGTAGAATTAAAAGTCCGAGTTGCAGATATTCCAAATATTCTTTATTTCCGTAGAAATACACTGTTCAATTCTCATGTAACAACATTATGTCACATACACAACACAATCTACCAAGGTCAATGACAAACAGCGTTCTGATTACATCTGTTTACAATATCACCTCAGCTGTTTACTGCTTATGACTGACTCTTGGCGAGTCGTCGCTCCGTTAAATACCTCATTGATAATTCTAGATATTTCCGGAATAAACAAGAAATCGAATGTTCTATACAACAATCAAGATATTACTAGAATGTTCCATTTACCTCACTTATGTGTGTCGGTAAGTCTTTCATCTCCGGCGCTATGTTTATCTGCTTATGCAAGCTCTTTAACTCCGTGAAGCACTATCCGTCTGTTATCTATTTGCGCCGAAACTTTTATGCCCGTTGCCGCAACAATACAGAAACTGTCTGGCATGCCTCTGTAGTGTGGAGGTGGCATGTCTGCTTCACATTCAAGAGATCCCAAGTTCGAATCTCAGTCAGGGTGAGCTATCTGGATAAGATTTTTCCTAGATTTATCCTGAAATATGAATGCTGGGTAACTATAAGCTCTATTGGGCCCTGGACTCATTTGAGTATTATTTCACTCATTTCATTGTCCAATATGACTTACATTGTAGGACGTTAATTAATAAAAAAACAACAATAAAAAAACTAAGAAAAGAGGCTGACTGACTCTTACCTTAAAACTGATGACAAGAATTTTAAAATTAGAAATACTAACCATTTTTCAAGACCGATCACATAATACATTTCACAACATTTTGCTGCATTCATTTACATGATTGAGAAAGTAAAAGAACTTTCTGCAGTGAAGGAAATATTGTCAATATCTTGAGTATAAAGCTGAAAAATAATTACAACCATTAGTAGCACAAAAAGTTCTCAAATTTTAAACTTCAGATGAAGTAAGCAGAATGATGCCAGGGGAGAAGATCTTTGTTAACTTGATAGAGAATGGCTAAAAGGTACAAAAACAAAATAAAGTGACATTATGTGCACTGAGAGAAACCTATCAGCATGTTAAGGATGAATATCTAACAATAAAAATTGCATTTTCTGAATTTGCAGAGCTAAGACCTAATCAGTTATTTTACCCGAATCTCCTGGAACTTATAATGTGTGCATTGGTTCTTACCATGGAAATGTTAAGTTGATGTTTGGCAGTGCAAATGTTTGGAACTTGCTAAAGAGAGCAGAATACTTAAACAGGATCTAAAAATATCTAAAATAATTACTTTAAAAAAGTTGTCTTTTCAGAATATAAGAGTACATCAATTCTAGCTCCTATAATGTTAGAACTGAAGTTAAAAATTAATAATAAGTTAAATCTGCAAATTTATATGGCCTAGAATAATGAACATATAACACATCTTGCCTTATTCAGTATTATTGCAAAAGGTAACCAGCAACATGTGCAAGTTCTCGAAAGTTAGGGAATGCCAGTTGTCGAAAAGCAGGTTTTTGTACTGTGAGAAACTCCTTTCCACATCTGCTGATACAACTGCAGCATACTTTAAATATCTAAATTACTGGCAATGAGATCTTCTTCAATGCAAAAAGTATCAAATGTTTCATTGATTAGCACTTGAGAAATACGAGACAAAGTTTTGTATCCAGTGTTTTTATCAAAAATACTTTCCACTTTCTTAAATAATTTTCTTCCAACTTCTTTCCCTACACTTTTCAAATAAGAAGCAATTTTGTTAACTAGAGACTTGCATCTTTTTCCTGTGCATGTGCAATTCTTTGTGTTAAGCAAATGAAATTTGCCTTTAGGAAAGCCAGGTGTCCTTCAATTTCATTGTGTGAAAATAATTATTTTAGCTGCATCAATTCCAATAGCATCATCACGATTCAATGTTTTGGTAACAAAGTTTCACCATCTCAATCCGTGACCCATTAGCTGACAACAGGCTCTGTTGGGAGTGGAATACTGGGAACCACTGAATTGAGCAGTTTAGAAGAGGAAGCCTTGACAAAATTGTTCTTTGTCTTTCACACAAGACAATATACTTGAGAAAAATGTGCTCTAACTTTTTCTACTACTCAATGCATAGCTTGTGCTAAGCAAATAATGTACACTATTTTCAGATAAAAATTTTGTAGTGACTTTGCTGCTTTCACAGTGTATAGAACTGCATCACTTATAAAAAGTAAGACATCATCATTTCTGGTACCCTCAGGCCATAACAGAAACATACATTTTTCAAAGAGTCTGTAAATAGTGGAGTGATTAACAGTTTCTAATACCTCACTTGTAAGAAGAAGCACCTCAACTGGTTCATCGATCTCCAATATACCAATGCTTATGTTAGCCACATAATGATTTTTCCACATCACTCAGTATGTCAATAGTCTCAAGAACTTTCTTTCCATATACTTTTCCCCATATCTTGCATAGTAGTGTTGTTGTATCATTGCGACAGATAATTCTTCTGAAGAGTTGATTCATCTGGGATAGAACATCTGAAATGCAGTTCTAGTAAACTCTTTGTTCAGTGTCCAAAATGGGATGTTTGTAGAAATCACAGCTTCATAAAAGTCTCTGTAAGAATGATGATTTATTTTCCTTCATGGATACACTTTGTTACAATAAAAGTAGCAAGGATTTCTTCTTTCTTGAAATTGCACTGCCCATTCTTACTGTGACCCACATATTGATCAAGTGAATTTTCTTTCAGCTGATACCTTTGTTTTGCACATCTTACAAAATAACACTTCTCCATCAATAGAGAAAACATCAGATACATTTTGTCAAAAATTACAACATTTAGATGGCTTTATTTTAAGGATGATTGAATGAAACTATGAAAACTGAACTAACACCAAACTTCCCTCTAAGAAAATCTGTGAATAACTAAATCTGTGTCAATAATAATAATGGATAAATGCTTGCCTTAGAATTTGTACACTGTCGAGCAGCACATTGGAAACTGAAGTTGTACATTGTCAAACAGCACTTTGGAAATGGAAGAATTGCTTGCTATGACAACATGTACGTTTTCAACCCACTGATCAAATATCCATTTATTTTCTTTGATTAAAAAGAAATGTTAAATAATTTAATAATTTTAATTGATCTAATTTCTTGTAAAAAGAAAGAAAAGGAAGTAAAATGAAAAAATACCCAAATGACTTAAGGATTGAAAGAAATGACCTTAAACTTCAAAAACAGACAATATTATAAAAAAATGCCCCATAAAATTAATATTTTTATAACCAGAGTTTTGTGTTTAGGATTTTAATATTTGAAGAGGAATGCGTACTGTATAAAGAAAAAAAAGATGACATCATAAAAATCTATAAATAGTAAATAATATATAAATAATAATATATAAATAATATACCAGGTGAGTCAGTGGCCCCTTATTCTCGAGTTTTATGCAATCTGCATTTTATATTCCAACATGAAAACATCGGCCCCATTACTAGATTATACTCGCATATTTAACATGGATGTTAAACACTCAATGAAATTAGTACTAATATAGATGTTATCACATCGCCTGTAATATATTTGTAATTAGACAGCTGACGTTTCCACGTCTGCAAATGTTCACTGGAACCAGCGAATACTATTTTAGATGGAATGTTTATCTCACACGTTATTAGGTAGCTCAGTTAGAAAGAGCACAGAAGCACATTCTCATTTGTCTGTTGTGACAGTGCTTCGAATTCTCTGCATCCTCTAATTTTTTTGCTGAGTAATACTCACAATTGAGGAGCGTTGTTTCAAAACTCAATAGATGCACAAAATGCATTTCTGAGAAAAACAGTTTTTTCTATTTATTGGCAATACTAATTGGTTAGCATAGCAAATATATTAATCATTAAATTCTCCTTCCTGAAACTGCCTCATTGAATGTGAAAAGAAACAAATACTGTAATTTAACTAGTGCAAATTTGAGGTTTGAGAATGCAGAGTTTCTTCAAAAACTGATAGATGCGGATTAACTTTTCTGCATGAGCGAGAAATTAACACATGAAGTTTAGCTAGTTTTGTCATTTATTATCCCAATTTGCATTTGGAGTATGTGTCAGTGTGTGGTGTACGGAATGAAAAATTAAAGAAGTTGTAAAATATGTATTTATTATTTAAGTTAATTGATGGAAATTAATCATTTCTTCAAAATTAGCCATATATAGCCACATAAAAAATGCTCCAGAATGAGCGTAGATTAGGCAGTGACAAGAACGATGCGTGCCTCACGCTGTCGGAGTTCGCAGGTATAGGTCACACAGCATGCTGCATGCTGTAGCTGTTTGTGAACATACCAACATACTCTGCAGTAGCTTGCGCCTATTAAGAATATTTTTGGCTTATGAAACCGCAATAAAGAAGCTATTCTTTAATTATTGCTTATGAGTGTTTAACGTGTTCCGAAATTCCGTTATAGCAGTCCATGAGGCAAACAAGCTGGTGGACATTTGCAACTTAAACCTTTTAGAGGGAAACTAATGTTAGTGAAATTGGGGATGGAAGCATTAAATGATAAAAAGAACAGAAAGCAATATCAAAGAATTGTACATAAAGTTAACCAAAAACTAAATGCCTCATGCAATGAGACAAGCATTTTATTTCACTGCGTTTGATGATAATAAATTAAGCATTTGTAATTGAAAACGAAGCTGTTGATTTGAAGTAACTGGCTGAAAGCACTTTACAATTAAGATCATAGCAAATGAGCAATCTTGGAACTGTCCGAGTCATTATCGACTTTTTCAGGAGTAACTGCCCTTTGCCCCATTACCTGAAAGCGAGGCGAGGATCACTGACAACGAGCAGTGCTTTTGTTTTCGTGGCTGGTGCGTCCCAATAACAGCTTTTGAGGTCCGCATACCAGAGTTCCTGCACTGCCTAATAACAAAATCATGTAATATTTAATGCCCCATAAAATACCTAACAGCATTTTGAAGCTGCGACACCAAAATTCGGACTAGTTAAGTTATAAACTACGAAACGGCTATATTTGTTCGGTGTCATTTTGAAACAACCTGTATATGGCTAGTGTGAAGAAATGATTGATTTCCATTAATTAACTTAAATAATAAGAGTTTAATGATGAAGCCTGGGATTCAAGTACTTATGATAGTAAGTCGCCACAAACGGTGTATCTCGGATACGAGAGCTCCTAGTTGTTTACCAGGAAAATATATATGATTCAACTGGAGAATTTAATGTCAGGACGACACGTTGGCCATGGTAGCTCAATGGATAAGAGCAAATTGATGGAAACCAGAAGATCCATGGTTCAAATTCCGGCCATGACATTGAATTTTTCATGCCGACTCTATCTATCCAAAACCTTAGCCTACATACAGCTAGTGTGAAGAAATGATTAATTTCGATCAATTAACTTAAATAATAAGAGGTTAATGATGAAGCCTGGGTTTCAGGTACTTACGATAGTAAGTCGCCACAAATGGTGTATCTCGGATACGAGAGCCCCTAGTGGTTTACCAGGAAAATATATATGATGTTGGCCATGGTGGCTCAATAGATAAGAGCAACTGGACGGAAACCAGGAGATCCGTGGTTCAAATCCCGGCCATGGCATTGAATTTTTCATGTCGACTCTATCTATGCATTTATATTTTGACGATAAGCAGACTGGTAGATTTCTTAATCTTCTTTCTTTGCAGCAGTTGTTCCACATTTTTCAGATATTAAGTTATGCAGGTAAATATCCTCTCCTTGATTTTGCTCATACATAGTGCCTTTCTCTACATCTGTACTTCTTAATGTCTTGCTTTATAGCAGCAGAAATGCCCTTCTGTAATATTCCTGTTCTGTCACCTCCTCTGGTTTCCTTTGGTGCATTCCCAGATAAGTAAAACTTTCTAGCCAGAAGAGATAATCTATCTTTTGACACTTCTGTGATTCCTTGGAAACTTGCAGTGAATACTGACAATACTCGGCAATCATTATTTCTCACACTGTATTTAATGCTAACAGTCTGCTTCGTATTTGGAGCTTCTTTCTTCACCACTCTACGATTAGGAGATGTAATACGCATACATTTCATAAGGAATTTATCTTGAACTGTTATATTTAGCACAGAAAGACGATGGTGAAATCCACTTATAAGTCAAATCAGCTACATCACAGAGCTTATGCCTTTTACTTTTAGGATTTCGTGGAGTGCACTCAAGACCATGTGAACGTGAAATTGCTAGAGTATGAGCTTTCCTTGACTTGCATTTTAATTTCCCTTCTTTGTTTTTGCAATTTCTATCTCCCGCATATTCTACGACTGGTACAGTTTCACAATCTGAGCTCCTGTCCATTGTGCATAGTACAGTGCAGTGTGTCAACTAAGAGTAAAAATGCCATGTAAGTATCACAAAGCTTTCAGAAATAAATGGGAAATCCAGGCAGACAACCTGAGTTCACTGTTATTGCCAACAGTGCAGCAGTGTACAAAAGCTTGGAGAAATGATTGAGATTTCCAAGAATTGCAATAGTGAGATGGCAGTCACTGCCAACATGTGTTTCATAGAATTGAGGTTGCTACATGCTGAACCATAAAATAATAAAATTGCATCTACTGACTTTTGCTTTAACTGAGCAAGTGCATCTATCGAGTTTTGAAAACACTGCTAATATTCCCTACCTTCCACAAAGAACATGAATCGAATTTTGCAAAATCTGATTTCACAGAATGATGCAGAAGGTGAAAATTCTGCCGATACTGTATATAACTCAATTTCATAAAATTTTGCATCTATCGAGTTTTAAAATAATACTCATAATTGCTCATTTTGCAATTATTATTCTGAAAACTGTTATTATTTTTATTTTTAATTGTCTTATTTATGTTTTATGGCATTGTTTGATGTTTCTTTATTGGTAACTAAAGGAAGTTGGTAGTTGTTTAAACACACCTATAGGTAGGTGTAATTAAAATAAGGATCATTTTTACACATTTGAACACAGAAAACATGGAAATTACAGTATCAGAGTTTAACATGGAAGTTAAACACTATTTTGCAGACATAGAATTATTGTGCTATTAAAAATGTCGTTCATGATGCTGGAATGATCCTTTTTCTCCTGGAACACGACTACTGAAACGAAGCAAGTGCTCAAACTGATGACCTTCTTAGGTAATGCATGCCCTCAGGGACTTTATCATTAAGTTATTGTGAATTTGGTTTGCAAGTTTTGATGAACCTGTATTTACAATGCTGAGACTCGAACCTCTGTCATTGGGTGCTAGGGCACAGGAGACGTCACAGTCCCCCTGAGCTATTTCGAAACTTTCCTAAGAGCACGTTCTGGGTGCAGCAGTACGACTTGTATGCCTGCCGCTATACCTTTGCTACCTCATGATTTCTCATGCTTGATTTAGCCTTTAAAGACACTAATCATTTGCTGGGTGTTTAGTATTATCTCATAAATGGCAAAAGCTCTTATACATGTTAACTGAGATGCACGAGACGTAGTTTAAGCAAAAATGTAAATAAACCGTTGTTTAATAATATTTCTGTTTTGACTGTACAAGTCCATGATGAATGAGGCGTGTCTTTAATTTTCCTAATTTTTGGCAGCCAACCCCTGCTCAAAGTACAAGAATCTGCCATTTTCTTTTTAGCTGACATTGTTAAAGTACTCATATGATAGATCCATTTTTCCCAAGGCGTCTACTGAATTATTTTGCCATGTATATTCTAATAAAAAGTTTGTAAATTCACCTGGAAACCGGAATTCGCTCTCAGTAAAGGAGTCATATGTTTTTGAGGTGTACTTTAGCGAGCAGTACGTTTTGTCCCTTAAACCACTATTCCTCAGATTTTTGCGCATTTCTCTTTCTAAGAACGTCAAGCAATACAGTTTAGTAAGTGCAAAACTGGACTAAGGCTCACATGCCGTTTAATGGGTGGCATAACTTCCAAAAAAATAAGGCACGGCTGACTCACTGGGTATAAATAATAATGATGATAATAATAATGATAATAATAATAATAATAATAATAATAATAATAATAATGATGATGATGATGATGATGATGATGATGATGATGATGATGATGATGATGATGATGATGATGATGATGATGATGATGATGATGATGATGATGATGATGATGATGATGATGATGATGATGATGATGATGATGATGATGATGATGATGATGATGATGATGATGATGATGATGATGATGATGATGATGATGATGATGATGATGATGATGATGATGATGATGATGATGATGATGATGATGATGATGATGATGATGATGATGATGATGATGATGATGATGATGATGATGATGATGATGATGATGATGATGATGATGATGATAATAATAATAATAATAATAATAATAATAGTAATAATAATAGTAACAGTAACAGTAACAGTAACAGTAACAATAACAATAACAATAACAATAATAATGATAATAATAATAATCATCATCATCATCAAATTGTGAACTCTATACAATCAACTTACTCCGGTTTCATTATAATCTTACAATTAACTAAACCATAAAGCACCATTTCTACAAATATGACAAGTATTCAGAGTGAAATAATTACAAATTGTGAACTCCCAAAAATCAGCTAGAAGAATAGACTCAATTTAATGTACATAGTGTCTAGAACAGAGAATAACCCAATCTAAAATTGTTGTAATGTTTACAATTACTAATTCAAAATAGGACATGTAACTATAAAGAATGTAGTATTACTATGTAATGGAGCATGCTGTTGATATCAATAACGCAAAAAAAAAAGAAAAAATCATCATCGTCGTCGTCAGTCCTGGAACTGATAACTTCCCTACATACTTGTAAGAATGGTTGCATGCAGAAGACGTACAACATTATATTATTATAATATAACTATTACAAATAAAATTATTATATAAATTATTAAGTATAATATATTTAATTAAATACAAATATAATTATTATAAATATTACATAATGTTACAATATGAGTCCAGAATAACAATTAAGCTACAATGCACCCATTCATTTTCTGTTTCAAGCACTGTAGTGAAATGTATCATCCAAACTTTGTTTCAATTTTTGAGTTTTTATTTATTTGGACAAGAAAACATTCCCAATATAAGGTTTATATAATTTACCTAAGATGAGTTGGCACTGGTAACACTAACTATCACCTTTTTATTCTCTGTTAACATGTTTCAGGAACATGTGTTCCCACCTTCAGAATACATCCGACTCATATATTCCATATATAAAAATAAGGTTTATGTTTATCACTGAGCATTACATAGCGGCCATCTTAAGGCAAGATTCAGCAATTCAAATAAGATCCCTGATAGTTTAAACTACATTCATTTATTCCATTTACCAATAATGCAATAGTAGCCAGACATTACTCATTTGAGTAAGTAGAGTCCAACTGAAAAATTCAATGCCCTAGCTGGGATTTGAACCCTGAATCTCCTGGTACAACTACTACTAAGGGGATTTTAGGGCTTATTTGCCCATGGGTCACCTGGGCTTATTTTGCCCTATGGCGGTACTTTTTTATGCTTACAAGGGTTATTTATTTACACATGCATACAGTTAGTATAATTGTCATTTATATGCTTCTTTGTTTTACCTTTTTTATTTATTTTATTTTACTTTTATAAAACTTTTTTTATTTCTTTTTTATTCTGAGGATCCTGGTCTCTGTCCACTTGCTCTTAACTACTGAGTACCATGGCAAACATGCCAGCATGACATTAAATTCTCTAACTTACTCATATTTTTCCCAGTAAACCACTAAGGATTCACATATAACCTTAGCCTACATATAGCTAGTGAGGAAGAACAATTAATTTCCAGTATTTATTTTATCCTGAATGGCAAAAAGTATGCATTTAATTTGTAGTTAAACTGTCTACCATAGAACAAGATTGTAAGTTTGAATGTTTCTCAAATGTAAAACATGGCATCCAACAACAGATTGCTAATGTTACTGCTGTTACTTTCCAGTTATGCTGTACTGCAATCCTGGTGCACATATCTTGGTAGTTATTTTATTTAAAATGAACTATACAGGATTCTGTCTTGGTTTTACACAAACATATACAAAAAACATCAGGGAATTTATATTTTTAAAGAAATTTTGACAAGGGGGTTACTACGGATATATGGTTTCTAAAGGTTTGGTCCTTAAAAAGTTATGTAAAATATTTATTATAACACTTATAATAAATTAAATGTTAAGCAAAATATTACATGATATGATACAATTTGATATGATTTATTGAGTACTAAAACAAACACATCTTGGGCTGTACCCACTCCTGAGCTGGACCCTGGCTCCTTTTCTAATAGGGCAGCCCTTCCATACAATTACATACTGTGACTTTGTGGGTTCGTGAAATAAAAAGTCCAATTACACCACTCAACAATGTTCTTTATTTCCACCGACTTACAGTTAAATACTTGCCAATTACACAGAATTACTTGCTGCACACAGTTACAATTTACCAGTCCGTCCGTTACAATTTCACTGTACTCGCGGTTACGTAAGCTCCGGTACACATTCAAAGTTACGTACAGTCTTCCGTTGCACAATCCTTTCGTTCATTAACACGTCACTGACTAACTCTTACACCAAGAACTGCGACTGTCTCCTCACTCACTGACAAAACCAACTCACTGACTGACTAAACCAAAACCAACTCAACTCACTAACTCCATCTGTCTGTCTGTAACTCTCTTTATATAGGAATATCGCCGGTTTCTCGTGTTTACAGGATTGTTCTAGTAACAGAAAGATCGAGAAACAGGTGTAGAGAAAACCGGCGACACAGTCATGTTTTTTCCCTGACCACAGTCTGTCACCACCACAAGACAAACGAGGAGGAGGTGTGGCTAACCGAACCTCCCCTACCTTCCGCTGCCAGCTGCTTTACAGGGTGCTCCAGCGCCCGCGTTTAGGTATATGTGTTTGCCCCTTTTAATAGCCAATGCTTTTCATTTACTTCTCTATCCTGCACTATTTTTTTTCCTATTTGGAAATTTTTGTTTATCCCTGTAAAATTATCATCACCTGCTTCAACTTCATATTATATTGTTTCACTGTGTCTGTATTCACTTGCACATCACCCCATTTCTTGCATCTCCTCTCCCTATTACAAATTATTTAACTTCATTAGCAGCTTTTTGTAATTTTTCTTCCAGTTAATGTATCACTTCATCACACGTTCTCGAATCCTCTCTTCAGCTTCTCACAACCATGTTCAAATCTTTCTTCCCTTTCTGCAATTTACCCATATTTTTGCCTTGCTGATATTTCCCTACATCTCGATATCCCCTGCCTAATTCTCACCCCTTTTCTTAACGATTGAATCTCTACACTTGTTTTATGCTGCCTTTTCCTGATCCCTTATACATCCACACTTGTTTCACTCTACTTTTCCCTGATCCCTTGTATCCCCACACTTGTTTCACTCTGCTTTTTCTCGATCACCTCGATTCCCACATTTATTTTACTCTGTACTTGCTGCAATACAATTTCGTTGTTTCCTATTTTATTCTTCACTGTGCCAACCACCATTTCTGAGATTTCCTCCTCTTCTCTTTCATTTGCACTATTCCTCACTTCCTCTCCATCAATGCACACTGCATTTACTCCATGTGTTTTCTGGACATGTACGTGGATATCAAAGTCAGCTTGTTTGGGTCTGCTGTGTCAACAACATTCGTATGCTCTGCATCTTAGATGTTGCTTATGCCACTTCTCTGTTCAGTGTGCTTTTGAACGTAGAGAGATGTGCTTGTAATATTCTTTAGTATATTGCAATTTAAACAAAAATGTAAGCATTTACAGGATAATCCACTTCGCTATTGTAATTCATTTACAAAATTTGAAGATGATCAGAGACAGGATGGTCAAATTTTGTGAAAAAATGTGTGACTTGACATGGAATTACTCATACAGGAAACTTGTGCAAGCTGCACACTGGCTAACAAGAAAAAAAACAGTTACAAGTTGGAAAATATTCTGAAAGAACTGAAATGCATTAGATTAAAACATGTTGAAAAGTGATCAATAGTTGTCCAATTTTTTTCATCTAACCATGGAATAAAACCCATTTCAAACTATGGAAGAGCACAAGCAATGCAACACAACTAACAATCTGGGGGAAAATCCATATAAATAGATAGAAAACAATATAAAAATCACATCATAAACTTCAAAATTCCATCTGAGATCAACTCAGCAGATTTAGTACACTTAACAAAACAAAGAGTCCCTTCCACATCATGCACCAGTTGGTCCAGAGCTGAAGATGGGTACAAAGCATGACAAACATTTTCTTATTTGAGTTTGATTTATGAGTCACTACGTTTACACTCAAACTTAACTTACTTGTATAATTGAAACGTTTTCAAGACCATTCGATCTCATCTTCAGTTGGTCATCAAATAGCTGAGGATGAGATCGAATGATCTTGAAAACGTTTCAATTATACAGCAACAAGTAAGTGAAGTTTGAGTGTAAACATAGTGACTCATAAATCAAAGTCAAATATGAAGAATACTTCACTGTTAATAATGCTTCTGCTTTTAATATTTAAAACATTTTCTTGTCTGATACAGTGAAACACAAAATTATATTTATTCATGACAAACATGTTTGATTAAATACAAGTGAAGCACAATGTGTCACAATTACAGAATCTCCTCTACAACTGTGTACAATTTCTAATATTCACATATATTTATTAACCTATCCATTGAGAGACCAAACGTTTTAGCGCTGTGTGCGCTAGTAAAAGGAAGTGCAAAATTTAATGGCATATGACCACTGGCCAATACTTGCATAGATACTGTATGCAAATGTAGTATGTACCAGCTGAACTATGTACATAAGAGCACATTTTACATAACAGACATAACACTGCCCATGTTTCCATAATTAAAACACATTAAATATCTTTAAAATGTTAAAATTCTGACTATATTATCACCCAATTATCGGAAGGCATGACCAACTGGTCGCTAGGTGGGAGACAGGAGGCATTCAGACCACCCCTACCCATTTATCTTGTGGCCCTCACTGAAGGGGATGGTTAGAAAAGATCACGAGCCACTGTACCGTCTCTTTCCCCTCCCCCTGATGTCTGGAACAATGGGGATGATAGTTCAAGCTGCGAAGCTTCGAGATGCAGCGATCTGCCTATATAAGCGGCGCATTAGACGACTCAGGCAGTTTTCAGTTCTCGGTTCTTGGCAAGTAGCCGTGAAGAGCGCAGTGCTAGTGAACGGACTGGAAGATTGTGTACGTATATCAGAGGAGTTCTTAGTCAGCTCTAGAGAGAGTGGTACGTAACTGTGAGTGTTGCATAATAATGAGGGTGGAGTGGACCTGTGACAGACGAACTGGTAGATTGTAATTGTATGCGCTACGTAATTCTATGTAATCGGCAAGTGTACCAACTGTAACTCGGTGGAAATAAAGAGCATTTTAGTTTGTGCAACTGGACTTTAAATTTCATGAACCCACAAAGTCATAATATGTTAAACTAGGAAAATCTTTCTTCAAAATTGAGTCACCTCCTTTCAAACTTTGTGGGTTTTTTCTTCACAGTGAAATAGAGGTACACTGCCTTCTTGTTTGGATGAAGCTGCTTCACTATAGATTTATAACATTGTGTATGCTACTTACACCACAAACTTCCACAGTCAATTCCTGAGTTTCTGACAAATCTAAAGTTGCCTTAAATTCTGGATTGGAGAGGTTTATATAAAATGTATACCTTAAATACAATTTTTATGCTCAACAAATTAATTACTTCACATTTGTTAATAGGAAAATCATTTGTCCTAGCTTCAATGGACATGTTCACACACTCATATCATGAACACAGGGGAAAGAAGAGATATAATACTTTTAAAAATATTTCAGCTTAAGTTAAAAACACAACTTAACTCATGCTAGGTCACTTCAATAGTAAAATAACACACTGAAAACGAACTGATAATTAACTCATTCCTTTTCAAACTGTACTGTGTGATGTACATGTTTAGGCTTTCACAGCTGGTGTTAATCCAATAGAATGTTGTTTCTGGGGTTGAAGGCCATGGTCTAGACTATGAAAACATATCTGACGTTTCGCCCATAACTCCGTCGGGCATCTTCAGAGATTCTAAGTCTTGTCTGTTCACAACTAGACTGTTGTTTAGTTGAGCGCCTGATACTGGATGTTCTATCAAAATAAAAATCACACAGTACAGTTTGAAAAGGAATGAGTTAATGTTCAGTTCCTTTTCAGTGTGTTAACTATAAAGTTAACCAGGTTGTGTACATAATGAAGCATTTTAAACTTGGGATCTAGATTTTGTTTCCCTTTATACCTTATACTATTTTTCCTAGTTGTTCTTATTAGTCTTTCCTGTTTTTCAAACCCATTTTTGTCTTACCTTGCCAATAAATTTTCCCATTTATTATGTTTTCTTCTGATCTTAGTTTCAAGATTCTTTTGCCTTTTATTTCAGTTGGTATGTTTTCCCACTTATGCAAAAGAAATTCGTCTGTCCAATATTTCGTTTTTTGACAATCAAAAATATAATACCAAGTACTATCTTCTTTTTCACACATTGCACATCTTCCCATTAAGTACATATATTACACCTATTACACCTATTATATATATTACTCCTATTATTAAGTATTACTCCATGCCAACCCTTCTCTTCTTACTTTATCACAGATGCCAATATATTTTTCTCTGCCCCAAATTTTTTTCAATGTTTTATATAATTTCAGAGATCTTTTGTTATTAAGATTAGCCCATAATTCTTGCTGTTCAATATCTTCAGTTCTTGTTTTTACTTCTTTCCAGAATCCCTTTTCTATTCTTCCACTATCTAACCATAATGAACCCAGACCTATTTCCTGTAAAATCTTTTGAATTTTATATATCCAAGTCTCTCTCCCCTTTATTCTTGTTTGTACTACCAAACACTATTTAACAGTATTCTTCTCATCTAAATTCCATATTTTATGCCAATATTTCAGAATTCTTTCCATCACCTTTCTTTTGTAACCTAATCTTCCTAATTCCATTAAAGCCGCCTCATTCGGTGAGGATCTAGGTAAGCCTAAAACAAGTCTACAAAATAGTCTATTTATAAAATTTATCGCTTTCCATCCTTCATCTGCCCCCCATATTTCTATTCCATATAGCATTCTGCTTTCTAGAGTTGAATCAAACACCCTTTCTAACCGTTTACTTTCATATTTGGTATTTTGTTAATACATGATCTAGTAACACTCACAGCCATTTTTCCATCTGCCAGTGCTTTCCTTTTTTGGTCACTCCATTCACCATTACTAGATAATCTTACACCTAGGTAATCAATATTCTTAATCACCTCAATTTCTGAACCTTCCCACCACCATTTTTCTTCTCTTGTTACTTTGAAACCTTTGTTTACCATAATGATCTTAGATTTAGTTTTATTTATCTTCAAACCCTATTCTTTACAAAACTTACCTGTTGCTTCCAAGGACTGTTTTAAGCCTATACTTGTTATGGAACTTGTTATTAAATCTCCTGCAAAGAGCAGACCTGGTATCTCTCTGTGAAAATGAAATGTGTAGTGTTTAACGCCCGCTTTTACTACCTACGGCACCGCAGGCGGCGACACTGATGATACATGAGATGAAGATGGAGCACCGGTGGAATGAGATGGCGGGGGAAACCGGAGGTCCCGGAGAAAACCCGCCCCAGCGCCGTGCTGTCCACCACAAATCTCACTTTGCGGTCACCTGGGATCGAACCCGAGCCGCCTTGGTGAGAGCCAAGTGGTCTAACCTCTGAGCCACTGCGTGGCCGGTATCTCTTTGTTATTTAAAATTGATAAATTGGTAAATGCGTAACATTTTTACTTATTACTTCTAGAATATCCTCAATAAATAAATTATAGCACTGGACTTACTTTGCAACCTTGTCTAAGTCCTACATTGTTTGATATTTTCTCTGTTATCATTCCCTGATCATATTTTATACTAAATTCATTTTCTTTGTAAATATCTTATATTACTCTTATAAAGTTCTCATTTACTCCTTTTTTCCTCAATTTAATCCAAAGTGCTTCCCTAGAAATTGTATCGAAGGCTTTTTCTAAGTCTAGGAACAGTAAATATAATCTCCCTCTTTTGATGCCGAGATACTTATCTACTAATGTTCTAATTATAAAAATGTTGTCTCCCGTTCTTTTACCTTTTCTAAACCCTAGTTGAAATGGTGAGAATTTTCCTTCTTTCTCTGCCCAATTTTCTAATCTTTTTGCTAACGCTACTGTGAAAACTTTCCTAAGTATTGAAAGTAAACTTATTCCTCTACATATCGAGATTCAACTGTATTGGAGTTTCTGACAAATGCTGACAAATGTTACTGTAAAAAATGCGACTCATCTAAAATTTAATAATATTCCTCTACAGTTTACCAGATTTCGCATGTCTCCTTTACCTTTGTATATTGGGGCTACTATTGTCATTCTCCAATTGGCAGTGCTAATAGGAGAGACAAATATATGATTCATTGTAATCTTTGGACAGTCTGCCTTCACATGCCTTTAATTTTTGCAGTTCGTTTAATGACATATAAATTCAAGATTGAAAATTGTTGTTTGACTCAAATTAATGTTAATTTTATGCTTTACTGTATTCATCTTTTTTGTTATGTAGACATACTGTTCATCAGTGTGAAAAATGACCAAAAACTGTCAAAATCAAATTATTGCTTTAAGCAAGAGTTTGGGGTTTTAATGTCCTTTGACAGCTAGGTTATTTGGCCTTGATTATTGATTTAATGCTTAAAATAGATTTTAACATTTTGTATGAAATGTCAAGCTAATTTGTGATCTTTATATAATACCAATGTAGATTTAATTAATAATAACAGCATATATTTGATCCTCTTACCCCATTGGTGCTTTAATTTGTTCTCTTTTAAGATATTCCCACAATGGAATACTTTATGACAATCCTTTAAAATCGTACCGCAGCTCTTCATCTGTGACTTTGATGCTATTTGATGCCTTTGTAATGCTATGTTTTAAAGTTATATTTTCATAAATTGGAGATCCCAAGTTGGATATGTGATTAGGATAGATTGCCTGCATAAGGATTTTGCCTCATCCTTTTACATAAAAGCTACATTAAATTCAGCAAACCCTGAGGATATTTGTACATTATTCTATGCATTTCATTTAAACCTCTGCAGATTGGAACCGTTAACACAGTATTTTTAAAACAGGCATTATAGAACATATTTATTTTTTTCTTTAGTACTGAGTCATCCATTATTAGTTACCACCTACCCATACTGTGGTAGCACATCCTGTTCTCACAAGCACTTATACACTAACTGAAGGATCCATAATGCAGGTCTTCTAATAACTGGATGATCCATTGTTGTAGGTTTATATACCAAAGCAATTTTTCCACACTTGCAATATGTAGAACAGTTTAAAAAATAACTTATTTATTAATAAAGGTTGATAACTAAGTCTGAGTAATTGAAATGAATTTTTATAGCATTATTATTTTATGAAGAGCACCCTTAGCTCACATTTCAGTTTAAACTTGTGACGGTACACAATATTTTTCAGCAGAAGATTGAGAAATTTCAATGTTTTTATTATCTCTTATAACAATACTTTATTTACCATATTTACTATGACACAATAATTAATACTATGTAAATGCTTACAGAAAGTGAAGCTCTTGGTCCGGATATCAGATGATGTAGCTACTCTGCGAGCAAAAATGACAGGAACATCATCAGAAATTACTTCTCTCTAACTGCTTAATTCATGCCTAAGAATGTTTACTTGGCCTAGCCAGTGGACCTCATGGTTTATTTAGGGAACCAAGCCTAGTCAAATCAACAAGAGGGACACAAGGGAGACTGCTCAGAACAATGGATCCCGCCCGCCCGCCCATCCAAATGAGCTTCACAGGAGAGTGTGGCACTTCATATCAGTATACTTACCTGGACAATATTATATATACATAGTGTGTGGCAATAAACACCACTCTAGTGTTCTGGAGGGGAGAATCAATTGCATATACAGCAATTTTGTGGCGGCTTTGGTCATCACTGGATTCAAAAGTTTCATGGCTAATATTATTCCAGATAGATTAAATTATCTTTCTGGTTTCAACGTTATATTCAGCAGACCCTCATATTATGGACATTAAGTAGAATGTAATCACTTTTAGTGCTTTCTTAGAAACATTGTTGTGACCCAATATCCAAACGTGTGTGTTGTTATTTCCAGCCTTTTTCAAATAATTGTATTGATTTTTATTTGCAACTTAAATAATGTGCTTTTATTTATTTGTAACAAGTGTAAGTCTTATATTTCTATATGCATCACTTTAAAACATAGAACATTAAAATGTGTACATTCATTTCATTGTAGCTTTTACTAGTTGTTCATTAATTATAATGACTACATAACTCTCAAGAAATTTAATTTAAATTTAAATGAATAATTTGCTTCAATCTGCATTTAGTATTTTTAAGCCTATCTTCCATTTATGATCATTAACATATAATCATGTACATTCTGTTATTTGAATCATGTTTGTTAGCTTCATTAATGTCTATTAATGAAGATTAATGTTACATTTGTATACACAGAAAAGGTTCACTAAGAAAACTCTCTTTTCAAGACTAGACTAACAATTAAGACCAAAACATATTCAGATTAATATATCTAATTTTTTATATGACACTTAATGTTTGAAGTTAGTATTCCAAAGAAGAAATAAATAGAACATAAATAAAGTTTTACCTTTTGTTTATTCAAAATGAAATAAAAAGTAGGATAGCTACATTAATGAGAGCAAACTTTCTTTACTTAAGGATTTATATATCTAGTTTTGGTGGAAACCTGTGTAAATTTATGGAAGAGAGAGATCAGAAAAAAAAATGGAAGAAGCATAAAGGAGGCCTAGTAACAATCATCTTGAATTCATTGTAATTTAAAATCTACAGAAGTTATAGATGATATAATCATTCATACTTACTTACATACATAGCAATTTCAAAAACTGTAATTCTCCTGAGTGTTCTTTGTTCCTCATATGTACTCAGGCTTCTTTTTTGTAATATTTATTCTTCTAAAGAACCATTCAGCTGCAAGCTGTATCTCTTTTATTTAACTTTTTGCTACATAAAATAAACATCAAGATACAGTGATCAGAAAAATCTTTATGACTTTGTACTTCAAAAATTCTAAGATTTGTGTAAAGTGGTATCTGCATAATTTCACAAAATTGCTTATCATAAATATTTCATATTCTTGTACACACTTACATGCATATAAGCTTTATTTCTATTTAGTTAATAAAATTACTTCATAACTTGCAACACCAATAAGAGCAGTTCTTTTAGAGAACCATTCTGTTGACAATTAGAAAAGTAAAATTTGTTATCAAGATTTAAATGTATAGGTAAATCTTGACGTATGGAGCCACCAAATCTCCTGTAGCTGAGAAAAGTAAATCACTAGTGCAGGTAATGTTTATAGGTGTATAAGAAAAATGTTATTCTAAAATGGATACCAACAGAGATCACAAAATATGAAATTTTACATTTTAAACTACTGTGCTAGTGGTATGAGTACAAGGATTTTCCAAAATCATATGTAGAATGGAATTTGCTTGGAAAAAATTTCATATTTGAAAATATTTTGGTAAACTGTTAGTTCCTGAAATTATATTTTATAGTGTTTTCATATTTTAGAAAAGTTTCTAAATAGTTTTTTATACTTTGAATATTTATTTTTGATTTCACTGTGTTCATAATTTCACATTTTTCAAACACTATAAGTAAACAAATAAAGAGCAATGTTTACCAGTAAGCTTTTGAATATTCCAAGAAGCATTTCTGCTTGCATTTGGGAACTCTAAAGACCATATGAAAACAAATCTTTGAAAACAAATCTCCTGACATACATATATGATATTATTTGATTTATTAAGTATCAAAATGAATACATCTTAGGCTACCCCTGAGTTGAGCCCTGGCTCCTTAGCTAATAGCCCTTCAATACAATTACATATCAAGCATCAATACATACCATCTAATCTAAACAAAACTTGTTTCCACCACATCTTTTTGCATTTTTAAATGCTCAGTTGTAACATTTAGTAGTCTTTGAGCAATAATTCTCTCTCCTTTTGTCTTATTTCCTGAATTTTGATTTATGAAGTTTTATGCCCTCCATTTGATTCTTCAGTATCTTCACTGTGTATTTCTTCTCTGCTTTCTTCTGGCATTTCTGCAGTTTCTTCTTTTCAGTTCTGTGCTGCGCTTCACAATATTGTCTGTAATGATTCTCGCCATATTTAAAGAGCATGATAAACCTTACTGTCTACACAGTACTTAGTTCAGCTGATCTGCAAGTGTGCATCTAGTGTTCTTACACACATTGGCCTTATCTTCTCTCAAAATGTGTCTAGATTCTGAAAAGATGGTTTCTGTATGTGCTTAAATAGCTGAAAGGAAGAAGTAAGTTGTTTAAAAATACCTCAGTATCTGTAAAAGCACAGTATGAAGAAAAACATAAAAATGCCTGATTTTTCTGACTTTTTCAGAAAGTACAATCAGCCTGAGCAGGGTAAAACTATATAGGTACTCTTGGTGACCTACTATTTTTCATCTCTGAGTATTATAAGAAACCTACATTGAGTAAAAATAGTTGCTGCAGCCTACTTTAGTGGACTGAATAGGATTACCTACAGAGAGTGGTGTTTGATCCTTGGTGTGTGCTTCTGAAATGACAAAATCAGTTCTATTTTGGAAATTTAGAGAGTACAAAACAGAAGAGTTTTATCCATAATGAAGCCTCTTTCCATGGAACACAAATATGCATGTTTAGAATTCGTTTATTATTGAAACAAGTGACAATTCATGATCATGTAGGAATACATGCAAACTGATTAGAAATATTTCTATACTGCTATGAGAGATGAAGAGTCTCAAAATGGGATTGCAGAAGTTAATAAAACATTCTTTAAGTGCTGTTAATGTTGGCAGTTATAAGACTTAAGCGAGCGCTACACAACAGTTTAACATGCAAAAGCACATAGCCATTCATTGTAACAAAGGAGGCAAAAGGAAGCCATTGTGACACCATCATCAAGCCTAAAATATCAGTGACACAAAATGATACTCAGAAAATATGCTTATTCAAAATGTCATCCCAGCTTCCAACAATTAGTACTAGCACTTGAAAGAAAAAGATGGTAACAATTCAGCTGGATAATATAAATAATCATTCTAAAGTTCTTTTAGCAGCTTGAAAACATATGTGGATTCTGATGAGAGATGGCTCAACAGCATTGGCTCCGCTGTTGGCTTTTTGATGCCATTCAGCCTTTACAATACCAGTACAGCTAAGAACAACACAAAAAATAAGTGCATGCAGTGCAGAGGTATTCAGCAGCCTTACAAGAGAAAATCTAAATTATATTTTATCTCACTTTGTAGCAATACTTGATTATTTTATGAAACAAGGACATACTGTATACTAGCATCCTCAAATGGGCAAAACAAATAATGTTTAGGAGTATTATCAGACTCACCTCACACAAACTAGAGAACATAAAGGTGAAACAAAAAATCTGGTCAAGCAAAAATGTTACTAAAATGTATACTCTAATATTTGAGCAATAAATAATCATACTGAAACATGATATACACAACAAATTATAACAATGTGATGTATATCATACTTTGAAATTAAAGAGGAATAACTATACCATAATTTGGAGGTAGCAAGTGATGTGCATTTCAGTTGTTTGAAATTTGTATCAAATGTCAGTAATAACAATCAAATACAGAATGTGGTACAAGTCGGTTAAGTGAAAATGCAAATATATTATTTTTATGTTGCTTACAAGTAGTAGAAAAAACAACTATAAAGATTGTTCAAAGTGACCTCCATTGTTATCTAAGGATTCATAACATAATTTTAACACTGATTTCAGATTTCATCACACAATCTTCTGTTATTACCAAAAGTGTTTTACAATCCTGTTCAATCCCTGAAAATATTGCACATTTAGAGGCCTTATACTAAGAACTTTGTCCTTCAAAACTCCTCACATTGAAATATCACATTACATATGCTCTGGTGTTCTCAGTGGACAATTGATTTTACCACACCTTATAATGCACAGACATTTAATGTGTAGTGTGGTGGGGCACCATCTTGATGCCAAACAAGATTGTTTAATACTGCTTCAAACATAGGGCTGTTGTCTAATTCTAATATAATGTCTTTTCTTAACATTTGAAGGTACCTATTAACGGTCAAAGTTCACTGCATATGCCTGCCCAGATTATAACTCCAGGCACATTACAACTCACGGATTTTTGGAAGCCCAATACACACAATTATGCTTGTTAGCTCTTTCATTTAACTTAAAACATGCTTCATTGGACCACAAAATTGTTGTAAAAGTTGCTTTCACTATAGATCACATACCACTCACAGAATCCACACCGTCAGTCAGGATCATCCTTGTTTAGAGCATGTAGTAATGTTGGCATGTAAGTCTTCATATGTAACATTTTTAACATTCTCCTTACGCTTCTGTCAGAAACTTGTAACTGAATGAATGTTGCGATGAAGAACCTGTCAACTGGAATCTTCGATTTAATTTGTAGATAGCTTGTCTGTATGGTGACTGAGAATATGGATACTTTGCAATGAAAGACTGTCTTATGTCCTCATAATTTTGATAAAATTGCCACCATTTCTGTGAAAGAAACATGCATTGTTCTCCAGACAATTTTTTGTTCATACTTTATTTTTGTTTTAAGCTTTTTGTGTCCAAAATGCACTTGAAAATAGCTTTAAATTTAGCATTAATAATCCAGTGTTGCTACTACTTCTATACAAATTTCCTTTACCCCCAACTATCGAGTTGTTGACAATGGTGCAACCATGTGCAGTGTTTAAATGATTTATGCCGCATTCTGTATTTTTCTTGCTTATATAGTTACTGAAATGCTCTCTTTTGAAAAAAAATGTGATCTCCTGCCAGAAAATATTAAGTAGTTACTGATTATACAGGGAGTGATTGAAATATGGTACATTCTATAAGTCAATGACACCGTTCAGAGTAATTTTTGTTTAATTATATGTATGATAGTGCATTAATAAAATTTTACATTTTTAACTTAAATAGTAGACCAGTGTAATTCATTACACAGAATCAATTGATTCCAGACTGTTTCTATGAAATAGCTCATTACTAAACCAGCCTACAGTCTTTCCTGTTGCACATGTTGTGGTTAACATTTCTAATGCCAAGTAGAACATATATGCTTACATGATAAAAAAAATCATCTTAACAAGGTAGAGACAAATGCTATTTGCAGAGCAGCTTAAGTTAGTCTACTATTCCACTTGTAAACATGGCATTTTATTAATTAAGCATTACAATTAGAGATAAATTGAAAAGTTAACAAAACTTACTTTTAATGGTATCTAATATAATTTGTATAAAGGAAAACTGTATTTACTTTCTTCCTTATCAACTCTACTTTTACTCCTTACTGTAAGATTTGAAAAGTAATGAATGGAATGCGTGATTAATGATGGTGCAGATTTTCCTCAAGTTCTGGGCTTTGAAGATCAAGATATTTGCCTTTTCAGGGTGAAGGAACTCCATAGAACAGCTTTGCCCACACAACTTATCTACAGTAAAAATACCATGCCTGGACATTGGAAAGTAAGCGCATTAACTTAATGTCACTATTGTGAACACCAGCCCAATTAATATAGTTACTCAGCTTAATACTTTCAGTGTAAATATTTTGTTTATTAACACAGTCTATTTGCTACTGTTACTTTTTTCTTATTATTGTAAAACAGTATTTTTTCTACTATCAGATTGAGATAAATTTTGATTAAGAAAAATGTATAGAACTTGTTGTAATGTGTGTTAAATCATTCCAAATATACTGAAAACTATTAATATGTGAAGTCTAATTTTTTTAAAAGCTGTTGCAGTGGTTAAGAATGAACACAGTTTAGTGCTGAAATGCATTTCATGTGTTAACTTTTTTTTAAAACAAATTTAATACTTTCCACAATTTTCCAAAGTAATATTACATACTGGCAACATTTTCATCTAATGTCTGTATCTAATTATCACATTAGCAGAATCACAATTCCAAGTATCTACTGCCAAAAATAATATTTTATCAAAGAAAGAATCGAAAGAAGGAAAAAAGTCCTTGTGAATGTCAAATGTTTACAGTTTTGTGGAGTTGTAGTGTGCCTGTGTGGTTAAATTACCCAACATTCATCTTTGGCATCTGCTATAAAGCAGTAGAAAAATTTCCATTAGATTCCTATAAACAGTGGTTTGGATTTAAAATCCAAAAAGCATGGTGGCAAAAACAATGGGAATAAAAACAAGTCATTAATAAAGTGAACAGATATGATACCTTTTATTAAGCATGCAATTAAATACTATTTTAACTATTATAATAAATTATGCTGGTTGTGACTCACTCCACAAAATTTACGAAATAAACACTGTTGTTAAGTTCCTCTTGCCCATAGTAGAAATATTTTAAGCTTCTATACACTTATGGAAAAATTACTGAGTGTAGTAGGACATGTAAGCATTGCCTTACACTTGCAGAGACACGAAGTTCACCAAGTTCAATTCATACTCAAAAAAAGTTGTATAGAAATTAGACTAGGTAGGGGACCCAGGAAGCCTTGTGTGTTATACTAGTGAAATTTTGTCTGGAAGCCACTAATAACACAGTTCAGTTATATAATGGGATAATTTAATTTATATTAAATTGATTCATTCTGTTAGTGACTGTTCTTGCAGTGGAAGTGTTAGCAAGAGGCATAACTTTGCCTTATTTGTGTCATTTAAACATAATCTGCACAATATTATCCTAATCCAACATGAAACCAGATGAAGATAGCATCAATAATCAAAATGGAAAAGGACAGAAACATTGCAAACTACATCAAAATTTGTAACTCTTATTCCATTTGTACCTCAGACAGATCTAGAATAAGATGAAGCAGACAAAAAAAAAAAAAAAAAAAGTAAACAACCATCTACAATGGAAAAACCAATGACACCACCTCCAATATGTATAGATATCACTAACATGAATGCTGTAATACATTCACTTAAAAAAAGAAAGTATTGGACCTTTTGAACATATTGCCATTGATATTCAGAAAATAAAATTTTGCTTTGATTCAATAGAAGGCTACAGAAAACCTATTGCCTACTTTGACAAAAATGAAACTTAGTATTACACATATCAAAACACAAGCACAGTTTCAGAGTAGTAATATATGGATTACACCCATCCTGTGATGTTACAATGGTTATGGAAGAATTAATGTCTCTAAGATATGAACCACTACAAATGATTCCTGTGCACCATCCTGTCACAAAATTACTGTTACCATTATTCTTTGTTGATCTAAAACCTGAACTTAAACAGTGAGAATACCTACAATGTAAAAAGATTGTATTACACTGTTGTAAAAGTTGAACCATGTAAGCCAAACAGTAGTATTATACAATGTAGCAATTGCTAGGAGTTTGGACACAGCAAAAATTATTGCCACAAATGACCTCAATATGTAAAATGTGAATGGACATAATTTAATATCTACATATACCCCACAAGCAACACTCATTTGACTGAATTGCAAAGGACAGACACTGCAAATTACAGAGGGTACCCAGTGCATTTGAAACTACAAAGTATTTTCAAATAAGTCTTGAATCAGCAGAATAAAGAAGACTCAAACTAAAAATGTGCCTCCTTCTACTGTCTTTAACAGTAATATAAATGACGTCACATTCACAAGCAAAACACCATTTAAAGCATGGACAAATGTTCCCACAAAATCATATGCTTAATTAACACAGAAACAAGTGAATGACAACAAAATAGATATACTACTGTCACTTCTATAACCATTAATTAAAAAACTGACCCATACAATTCTGCATTGTTAAACTGTTAATGTGATCTAATGACAGAAAAATTTGCATATGCACATGGAATTGTAATGGAATTAATAATAAATATTATAAGTTGTTTCATTTTCTTAACACATAGGGTAGAGCAGGGCTATTTTGCTCATTTCAAGTTTGAACCAAAATTAGACAATGAAGGAAACGAAAATGATGTAATATTAAAAGCTAGTTTTATGATTGTTATGGAGTGTATTTCGGTAACAACTGAGTCGTCCTTTTGCAGAAATAATCCATAGAAAAACATTGAATTCAAACATGCACAATGACAAAAATAAAAAAACAGAGGGGCTTTTCCACTCACTCCAGGAGCTATTTCGTTCAAAGTTTCTTCTGATCAAAATTAGAAAGACTTTCCAGAGGCGAACATTTTTTTTCTTCCAGCACCAACACTCACAGCATGGTACCATGTTCCACACTTTTGACATTTAATTCAGTTGCCTTTTAACAGACTTAGATGATAAGTATCTTAGATTGCAAAACCCATAAGGAATATTTTCCTCCTCATTTTCCACAGTAACATGGCAAATGTCCTCTTCATCACTTGCGGGTTCACTGACTTTTTATCCCTTTGGCAAGCTTATTGGATCCTTTCTCCATTTTCAACCTGCGTTTAGCTACAGCACCTTCACAATTTTCATCCAAGGTGAGATGTTTTGTTGCTGACCTCTTTCAGGTTTTCTTGGCACTCTGTTTCATAGGTAATGGTATTATGGCAGTGAGCAGGGATGTCTTCATAACCTCTTCACTTCCTTGAGTGTTTAACCCTGACTGAGAGGTTGTGACGGTGAAGGCTGACTGCTATGCATGAACCTCAGCATTTCCAGAGGATGTCTCAGGAGCATCTTCCAGAGATTGAAAGTACTTGTGAGGCAGATATTTGTGCTCTGGTATAGCTGAAGGGTTGAATGGATAGATACCGGTACAGTTAAATCCTTTCAATGCATTACCAATTGTGGCTGATTTCTTCCATACTTGAGAGAACAATTTTCCAGAATTAAATTTTGAGATAGACGAACTTGAATTGTTTTGGATGAAATATGTAGCTTTTTGGTGATAACATGATTTTAGGGCCTTGAACGCTGTCCTATCGAGAGGCTGCAGAGTATAAGTTGTGTGAGGTGGCATGCTTATGATTTCAGTTTCATTCTCTCTGCAAAAGTCTAGACTCTCCAGACTGCAATGTGAAGTGTGACCATCTAGTACAAGCAAACATCTTCCTCGGGGTCGATTCTTCTGAAAGTGATGTAGCCACTTCAGGAATATGTTCTCGTTTATCCAGAATCAGTCATAGCAATCTCAGTTCTCATGGGCAAATCAATCTTGTAGACATCTCTGAACCTGGCCCATTTAAAATCACAAATGGTGGAACAAAAGCACCAGTTGCACTGCAACAAGCTATAACAGTTACATTTTCATCTCTCTCCACCCTTGACAACCTCACAACCTCTCTTGCTCCTTTAGGAGCTACTATTTTCGAGGGTGTCTTATTTAGGGGTATTCCAGTCTTGTCCATGTTAAATATGAGGTGCACTTTGTTTGAAATAGGATTTAGTTCAGCATAAATGTCTCTCATTAAAGAAAAAAATACCTCTACTGCATCCTTGTTCATTCCTGCTGCCCTTGCCTTGGATAAATCCTGTGTTTTTCTCAAAGAAATGTCTGTATTTCTTCTCATAATGTTCGTAAACCAGTCTTTTCCTGCCACAGCTTCTTGTTTATTCCACGGGTGCTCAATATGCATTTTCTGAGCATATGCCAATTCTGATCTTCTAATTTGCTCTGGTGTGCAGCCAAAGACACGACCAGCTAAATATATTAGTCTTTCAGTCAGATCTTTCTCCCCATTCTCGGTAAAAACCTTTGGATGTCCGACTGCTCCAAATGTATCTTCGTCTCCTAATGTATTGCTTCTTTGTACTTTAACATGGTTTTTAAGTGTGAAAAAAGACAAATTGAAAATACCTGCTGCTCCTCTCAGGCTGAGTTCCCCTTGAAGAAAACTTGAGACAGCATGATCCATATCTTCATCTTTCTTTATTTTTTACCTGTGTCTTTGCATTTATAAGTTCGAACCATCTGAAATACATAAATATACAAGCCTTTCTTCCATTGAGTGGAATAGCCCCAAATGCACTGTTTTAAAAATACATGTTGTAAAGCAGAAGGACGAAAGACAGTCTGCACTACTCTCTAGCAGGACATGCAGTAACCTCCGCCCTGAGACACACATGTTTCCGTTATCACAAACTAGCATTGCTTTAAGCCCTATCCCTGAAGTTCAGGAGAAGAAATATTTATTTTTGCTAAACATACATTGTATTTGCTTACCTTTAAATGAGTTTCTTCTTACCCTTCCAAAACTGGAGCAGTAACCACTAAATTATTGTGCAGTTGCTTCTACACTAACTCATAGCAGTATGGCAAGCATAAGACAAGATGTCAACTATGCTCAATAAATACGCAGTAACCAAATTTTTTATTTTAAGTGGAAGAGCTCCACGAGCAAAATAGCCCCACTCTACCCTATGAAACAGATAGACTTTTAGACATTGACACAAAATTAGCACCCGAAATACACTTCAACATTCATGGTTACAAAACATATGGAACTGATCATCCAAGCTATAACATGAAAACGAGTTTCAGCAAATTTATTAAAGCATGCTTATCAGATAGTGAAATGCCACATATAAATGAATTTGAATAGAAAATCACCTGAATTCAACTGAACTTACATAATTTTACTCAGCCCCAACAAATAAAATTTCTAATGACAACTTTTGGGGAACTATACATGAAATAAAAGCTCCAATTTTAATTGGGGGTGATTTTAATAATAAACATCCAAGATGGGCTTCCAATTCTGCAAATTTTAGAGGAAAATTACTTCATAGTTCTATCAATTTAGTTTAGAGGCTATATTTCCCATTGAAACTACCTCTTTTTTTTTTTTTTTTTTTTTTTGTAATTTACATCCTCCAACGTTAAGTCATATCGGACAATGAATGAAATGGGTGAAATGATGCTCAAATGAGCCCAGGGTCCATAGAGCTTAGAGTTACCCGACATTCGTATTTCAGGATAAGGGAAAACCCCGAAAAAACCTTATCCAGGTAACTCGCCTTGACCGAGATTCGAACTCGGGACCTCTTGAACATGAGGCAGACACGCTACCATCTACGCTACCGAGGCAGGCAAAAAAACTACTTTTTATCCATTGGATGGAGAACACCTGATTTTTGGACTTCTTTATAGGAAAACATGCAATTAATATGAATTTCAAACCTTCAGCACTGTATAACCTAAGCTATGTCCACTATCCTTTTATTACTATAATGAGTCTAAATGGAATAACTGAAAGCAGTCCTCCTTCATTAATGAAATGTCCTTTTGACTGGAACATCTACACCTCAACTATGGAAACAACTAGAGACACTGATGTTGCTGTCACACAAGTGGCAAAGTGAGGAATGATGTTTAGGAAAGCAACTTCTGTGTAACTGTAACTCATGGACTTGGGTTCAAACTTGTATCTGTAACTCATGGACTATGGTTCAAACTTGTTGCCTGCATACAAGTAGCACTTCCACAAATGTCATACCTTGTGTCTCACAGATTATAAGAACTGCAACTATAGGAAGTAAATACCTTCAGTGCTCTAAAGGCAAGATGAGGGCGTCCAATTCCCCAATTATTGAATATATATATATATATAACTTAAAAAAGCAATATAGAAGACTATAGGAACAAAGTATCCTGAATATAAAACTAAATACAACAGGCTTACTAGGGCATTATAAAAGTTGTTACAACAAGAATACTACAATAAGTTGGAGAATAAATTGCAAATGTTTAGCATACAAGATGGATCCTTATGGAGAAAAAACTAACTAAACAGTAAATCCTTTCATGGAAGTGTTGAAAACAGTGTTGTATAAATTAAATTAATTGGGAGTCGATTAATAACACAAAACAACACTCACTTTTAGTCGATTAATAAC
The DNA here is from genome assembly GCA_030765055.1 of Mantis religiosa. Lineage (NCBI taxonomy): Eukaryota > Metazoa > Arthropoda > Insecta > Mantodea > Mantidae > Mantis > Mantis religiosa. The sequence continues at coordinate 151,404,815 of CM060950.1, read as the reverse complement.
ACAAAACAACAACAACTTCTGAAAAGTGAGTGTTGTTTTGTGTTATTAATCGACTCCCAATTAATTTAATAACTAAACAGTATTCACCAATACCACCACGAAACTTAACAATATATTCCTCTTATATCTCTTATATTCCTCTCCTGAAGAAAAGGCTCAGCTTTTCTCAGAACAGCTCAGTCAACAGTTCCAACCCAACCCTAGTCCAAATCCAACATTTTCTAGCAAAGTAGAAGATAATATCTCTCAGCCTCTACAAGTGTCACCTTTCATCTCTTTCTTCATACCTGCACAGGTTATAAATGCAATAAAAGGATCTTCTAAGGAGAAATATCCTGGCTATGATTTAATAGTGCTACCCAACTTACATTTACAATGCTAAACATTTAACATATTTCCCTCAAAAATGGAAGCACGCCATATACTATACTGCCCAAGACAGCCAAAGACAGAAAGGATCCAGCGATAGGTTTATAGGCCAATAAGTCTTCATTCCATCTTCTTCAAAATTTTTGAATGTCTGTTTCTGCCTCTCCTAATAAAGGATGTTAAAGATATTACACCAAATCTTCCAGTTCATTCAGATCACATCACTCTTGCCCACAACAACTATATAAAATTACAGATTCTATTACTTGACCTCTATGAATAAAAGTCAGTCTGCTCAGGGCTCTTCTTATACACAGAGAACGCTTTTGATAAAATTTGGCATGATGGCCTCTTATATAAAATTAAAAAATTTCACTTCAGGCACTTGCTACAAAATAATTAAATCCTACCTCTGTAATCGCACCTATTCTGTAAAATGTGAATGTGTACAGTCAGAATCACATGCAATCAAATCCTCAGCAAGGTGTTCTTGACCGCCTCTATATAACATATATACTTCTGACTTTCCTGCACATGAAACTTGACTATTGCACATTATATTGACAATATTGCTATCCTGAGCAAAGGCACCTGTGAATCGGCAACCAGAAAATGTAATACCTTCTGTGAAGACACTGAAGTCTGGTGCAAACGATGGAGAGTTATTATGAGTCCTTCAAAATCCAAATTAATCAAATTCACTTATAAAGAAAAGTAACTGACCATCTTGTATTAAACTTATAAAGAAAAGTAACTGACCATCTTGTATTAAAAGACACAGTAATACTCAGATTTCAAACTGTCAGATTTCAAACTGATGCACATAGAATGAACACATCACTAATTTAGACAGAAAATAAGGCATTGTATTCACCTTCTGAAGGCAATCATCACAAGAAAATCATCTCTAGCTCTGCAGTACAAGAGGTTATTATACACTTTCCCTCTTTTGACCTTTATGGCAGTATGTTTCTGCAGTATGGGGATCTGCTTTGTCAACACAAATAAAAAGAATTCAAACTCTACAAAACATATCTATGAATCATAAACTGATGCACTGTGGTACTTTCGCCACACCACTCTCCATAGTGACTTAGATATTCTGGAGATATCTGCAGAGAGAGCTATAAAAGACTACACAACTCATTTCTACAACATACTAATCCCTTTCTTTTTCTTTTATTTAACAGCATGCCCCATTACAATGTAATACTATATGCTATACTAATCCTTTGTTACAAATATACCAACAAATCCTACACTAAGTTAAGACTACAGAAGATTGAAAAGAAAATGACATTCAGACCTAATATAATAAAATTAAAAACAATTGGGATTACCGGTGGTTAACTCCCCATATACATGTTTCATGTTATTTAATATGTTATAGGTAATTTAAAAAAAGGCTTCTAAATATATATTGGGAAATAATTATAATACATGATAATTCAAATAATAATTTGGGGAGTTCAAAGAAGAGTTACTTATAAATATGCTAACATTCTATCATGAAACTTGTTTTAAACTATTAGTTTATACACAGAGAGGATTACTTCCTGTTGTAGAGGTAAGCCATCAGTATACTGAATTGGTGAATATTCTGGTTCATAAGCAAGCACATATTTCAATTCCAACACTGTATCATTACTTATACTCAGATACAATATGGTTGGTTTTGCAAAGTATACAACCGAAAGTTGTTTCTGGGTTGTTACACTGTGTTCTGCTGGAGATAGATAATTTCACACATTTCAACCACAACAGTATTGGAAAAGTTGTGCTGCATCCAAAGTGTAGACTGTTCAGTACAAGTATAAATAAAGTGAGAGTGACAGTCAGTGCTTCAGACCAGCACAAGCTTCTCTGAGGAGACTTCAACCATGCCACTGAAGATGACCATCACAGTTATGTACAAAACGCCTGGGATATCTATCTCCAGCATACCACGGTATATCAGTCCGGAAATAACTTTATTATACTGACTTTGGCTGAGAATGCCTACACTCCCTTTGCAATGTGAATTTAGGTATTATTTCCATGTTGTCATGAAAACTAAAATAGATAAAAATATCTGTAGTAACAAAATTAAATTTAACCTTACACACAAAGTAAATGAATACAGAGAGGGAGAGAGAATTAGGCATTAATGTAGACACACATCATAATCCTCTGTTTGTGACTTCCAAGCATCATCTATGGTAGCACTTGTGAATCAGAGACCTTGAGAAAAGGTTTTTCTCAGAACATATATTATTGAAATGAAATTGGATATTTTTGGAGGCTAGATATTTGTATTCTCTGAAAACCATTTTTGAGAATTGATTGATGTGTGAATTGAATCATACTGTTGCAACATAATTCCTTCAAGATAATATTGTTATGTAGAGAGGATGAAAGCATGTTCTAAAATGTGAGAATTGTCCAGAGGGGCATAAAAGTTAATAATCTTCTTGATATAACCTATAATTTATTTGCCATAAATGGAATAATGGAACATCATAATTATAAGGCAAGAATCAGGCAGACTGCAATAAATTAAAGTGAGCAAAATTCTAACAATGTAAAAAAGACAAAAAAAGATTAATGGGGGGATTATTTGAAGGTGACTATAAACAACATATATATATATATATATATATATATATACATATATATATATATATGTGGTAATTTATGTCCTCCAACGTTAAGTCATATCAGACGGTGAATGAATTGGGTGAAATGATACTCAAATGAGCCCAGGGTCCATGGAGCTTAGAATTACTCGATATTCGCCTTGAAAGATACGGGAAAACCCCGGAAAAAACCTTATCCAGGTAACTCACCCTGACCGAGATTCAGACTTGGGACTTCTTGAACGTGAGGCAGACATGCTACCATCTACGCTACCGAGGCGGGCGTAAACATATTTATTTTGAAGCTACGCAGAGTAAGCATATGTAAATACAACTGGTACAAAATAAACTTGAGTCTTCCATTAAACATATAAACCTATAAATAGCAACTGAAACTAATTTGCATTACAAGGAGGAATAAAACGGTTACTTTACATCTGGACATAAGTATTCGAACAGAGAACAGCTACTATTTATCGAAATTTAACTGTATTGGAACACCACAGTGAAGCAAAATAATTATTAAATTATAAATGAGACGTATTTTAATCGTAAGGGAAGCTGATGCACAATAAATACAACTCACCTTTAATTTAATAAGCTAGTATTTAGTTATCCCTTTCTTTGAATTACTGCTGATAATCGTTTGGACATTATCTGTATGTGTTGTTTAGTGACTGCAGAACCCATATTTCTCCACTGTGTTTGAAGAAGTTCTTTCAGATGGTCCTTGCTTCTGATGTGATGCTTCCTCACATGCTCCTCAAGTTCCTTCCAGATGTTCTCTATAGGATTTAAATCTGGATATTGGGGCGGTGTCTTCAAAGTGTGAGGAGTGTTGTACACGATCCAAAGCCTTACAATTTCAGCAGTATGCTTCGGATCATTGTCCTGCTGAAAGTAATAATCACGTTCTAATCCCAGCTTCTCTGCACTCCTTTTAAGGTTGTTTTCAAGAATCCTCTTGTATTCAAATTTGTCCATGATCCCATCTATGAACACCAGTTCCCCAAAGCCAGATGAAGCTGTACAGGCCCCATACCACCACACTACTGCCACCATGTTTTACTGTAGCTAATGTGTTCTTAGGTTCCCATTCTGTATTTGGAAATCTCCACACTTTAAGACGTCCATCACTCTTGTATAAACAGAATTTTCTCTCGTCCGACCAGAGAACCTTATCTCAAAATTCTGTTGGTTTCACCACATACTGTTTAGCAAATTCTACACAATTTTTCTTATTCACCTTATTAACAAATGGTTTCTTCCTAGGAATGTGGTCATTGTACCCAGTACTATTCAAAACCTGTTCAACTGTTCTGGTGTGAACCACAGTGCCAGAATATTGCTTAAGGCATCCTCTAATCTCAGGTGCTGTGACTCTCGGATTCTACTTCACCATTTTAACTATCTGCCTCCTGTCTGGTGGTGAGTTTAGAAGGAGCGCCATTTCTAGGTTTATTTACAAGAGTATTTGTCTATTTGAAGCTTTGAATTATGCAGAACATTGTAGTTTTGCTTCTGTTAATGGTTTTGGCAATTTCAGAGAGAGATTTGTTTTGTTTGTACATATTTATCACGATATTCCTCTTGGCCACTGTTGTCTCCTTACCTTTATGTCCCATATTACCTGTGAGTTCACAATCGACTGAATAACTTTGAGCACACTGTCTCGAGCCATAGCATAAACCCAACTGCTATGTGGTAGGGGCATGTAGCGTACATCCAACCACCTTTCTGTCTGTTCGATTGAGTATGTTCGAATACTTATGTCCTCCAATAAGAGGGACAGCAGAATAAATACAGTATAGATTGTGTAATAAATACATGCAAAGTGATATTTTAAATATTGTTTCCGAGACACAAAAGGTTAATGTTTACATGTTTAACAATTCAACACTGCCAAATAAATATTACAGTATTTATAGAACATGCAATATAACACGTAATATTATTCGAATACTTCTGTCGGACTCTGTATAATTTCTTAGCTTAGTAGCTTAGTACATGGAGGAAGGAAGATATAGGGATCCTTTCAAACTTGCATTATGTTTATGGAAAAGCTTGTCATAAAGAAGCTGGCATTTAATTTCTATTCATCCTATGAATCATATTTTGTAAATTGATACTATAATACAGGCCAAGTCAAGTTATTAATTTACATTTCCAATAGTACAATTATTTACAAAGTTATTTAATGTTACTTTCTAACCATGCATCCAAGAAGCCCCAAAAGAAATATGCTTTCAATTAACCAAACCATACAGTTAAACAATAAAATTAAAGTGTACAATATATAATTTTATGGCAGTAAAAATGTTAGCATAACTTCTTTGAAAGATACTATCTTAAGTAAGAAAGAATGATAAACTGCTTTCTCAGGCATTTAATATACTAGGATAATGAGGAAATAGGTCACATGTTTTAGTGTCCATTACACAAACGGTTAGCAATATTATTTCTATTCTTAGAAAAAAAATGTTGTACACACGTGTACACGTGTGTACCCATATACACACACTCAATAAATGAAGTCACCTTGGACAGAGAATGGCATATAATGGGTACTTTGCTTTTCTTCCTCCATGGTTTAAATTAAAAACACAAAGCTATTCAAGCAGCGGTGAGAAACTTTTATCCAAGAGTTTGCAGAAACCTGCTTCAGATACAGATGCTTAAGTCATGGCTCGTCTCTTTTTGGACAAGTAAAAATATTTATAAGGAATTTAACAGACTAACAAGTCAGTTTTAATGTAATTAGTACAGCTATGCTACATGTATGCATTTTCTCACAAAGGAGTTTGTTGTGGAGCAGTCTGAGTTTTAAGGAGCTCATTGTCAATAGTTAAGTGAATTTAAGTTCCATGAGACTGGAAAATTTATCAATGAAAAATCAATTATAGAAAGATGAATTTACTTACTATAAAGTTTAAGCAAGATCTGTTCACAAACTGGGAATGCGCACTCTTTTCAAATATCAAAAATGCTTATATTTTTTAAGCCTGGATTTTTCTGCTTGTTGAATTTGTTGGCATAAGCATGAACTTCTGAAGCAGTTAAGTCAAAAATTTTATTTCTGCAGTAAATAAAACAATGGTGAGTAAATAAAACAAGGACAGTGCTGAGCTTTTGCGAAACTCCACACATGTTTTCAATCAGTTAAAACAAAATCAATAAATGCAGACTTATTATAGCCCAGAAATAAAAATGCATTTGCAGCATTGCAATTTGCCTTTCTAAACTCTACAATTTTCAAAAATTGAACCCAAATATTAACCATAGACCACCTTTCCCATGAAACACACATATTTCAAATTGTTATCATTTCTTTTGTTGTTGTAATTTACATCCTCCAACATTAAGTCATATCGGACGATGAATGGAATGTGTGAAATTATGCTTAAATGAGTCCAGGGTCCATAGAGCTTAGAGTTACCTGACATTTGTCTTTCAGGATAAAGGAAACCCCCGGAAAAAACCTTATCCAGGTAACTCACCCTGACTGAGATTCGAACTCGAGACCTCCTGAATGTGAGGCAGACATGCTACCATCTATGCTACCGAGGCAGGCTGTTATCCTTATATTTTTAGAGTTCATCTGATACATTAGTTTTAATTAACGTATAATATGCCGAAACAAATGCTTACATGAATCAGGATTGATAAATTCTGAAAAAACAAAAATACTTGACTGTTAAAAGAAAATTTTGCTGCACTAGTTTGTAATATGGCTTTGCTACCTAGGAATAAATTCAAATATTACACATTTTCTTGCACTTTCAATATTTATCAAACTAATTTATATCTGCTCTAGAACCTGCATAGAAAATTTAATGGAACATGGGTCTTCCTTGTTGAGTCGATTTGCTAATACTTCCATCACTAGGACCTGGTGTTCATGGCAAAGTACTTTCGAGAATATTCTTCTCATCGCCAGTATGGTGACTTATTCCTCCTTCCATTCTTTCTCTTTAATACACCTGTCAGCAGGGTGTTCAGCTGGGCTCTGAAGTAAGATTTTGGAACCTCAGCTATTGGTTCTTGAGTAACAACTCTCCTCTCAAGTGAAACATAATGAAACTCCTTTGACCTTCTTGTAGGCTCTGTAATGGGTCTGTGGCAGGATATCAAAATTAATGACTAATATTAGCACTTTGACTAAACATGTAAGAACCATGAACTGGATATCACTTTTAGCAGGTTAATTCATGTTACCTTACTACTAGAATTGAACAGGATGCTTGATAATTTCTATTAAAGACCGATTTCTGTTTAACAAAGTGGTTTTTCCATTTCACCCGACATCAAACCATAAAGGAAGACAATCAATCTTTCTTTGGACAATTTTCCTCCTGAACAATTCTCACCTTTTAAACACAATGACTTATTTGGTAATGTGAGAAGGAATAATCCTGCCTTGTCGCCATTTTCAGGTTTGTATCCTTTGATTATTCAAGGTAATTTAACAATCCAATCGCAATGGTTTCAGTGTTATCATTCGATTCACCACAAAGTTTGTTATAATGTTTCTGATGTTTAAGTTAAAAATTAACAAATATCTGATGTATATATATCTGATGCAGTGGCGGCTCGTGGAATTAAAATGTGGGTGTTCACAAAACCTACACTTAAAATGTACACTAGCCCATCTGCCACAGCTACCACCACTACTACTAGTGAGTACTAGCTCAAATGCCCCACACAATTTTATACAATCTATTAGACTAGAAAGAATGTACAAAAGTGAATCGAGAATATATTGACACATTGCTTCACTCACACTGTTTATTCACAGGACATGTTTCAAGAGCTCTTGCTCCTATCCTCAGCTGATACTCGACTAGTGCAAGTTGTAGTGGTTTCTTCTTTCTCCGCATTGTCAATAGATGGCGTGATGTACTTGTCAAAGATGTCCGGTGGTGGAGTTTCAAAATTCATGACTCTATGACGATTTTTGTTAATGAAGATTTTTTCCCATACGGAAAGGTCTATGGGGTGATTAACGTATTTTATTAGAGATGTTTCCAAATTGATGTCATGTTTAGTATTCAAAAAATGAAAAGCCACTGCTGATTTTTCTGTTACACCATTTTTAATGTTTCTTATATGTCTTTAGTTCTGATGTAAATATTTCTTTTTGTTTTTCCTATAAAAATTTTAGGGCAAGTTTCACATTTGATCTCATAGATTCCTGGTTTTTCTTTGGTAGTGATTGAATTTTTGGGAGGGCCTTTTAACAAATTTCTGATATTAAACCTATTTTGAGGTGCAAGAGTTATGTTGTGTTTTGAGAAGATTTTTTGGAATTTATTATAGGCTGATGGGTGGAAGGTGAATTTTTTAAAAAGTTTTTTCTCTTTTTCTCCTGTAGGTTCTAGGGTGGTGGTTTCTTTTATTTTCTTAGCTTTGTTGAGTCTGTTAACTGTTTTGTCTACTAAATTTGGGTTGAAACCGTTGAATATAGCTACTTTTTTATGTGTAGGTATTCTTCTTGATAATCTTCTCTGTTTAGTGGAAAGTTGATCATCCGAAAGATTAAACTGTTGAAAATGGCATGTTGGTGTCCCTACGCTTCTTTCAAGTTTATACTTTTAGAAAGAATGTATCTATTCCTATCAAATTGCTCATTATTTTGCTGTACTGACAGTCTGTAAGCGCTGCACAGCTGAGCACTAATATTCACACAACCAAACATGGTGAGCTGAATACACGCATTCACTTATGTGAGTGTGAATTTCCGTGCTTCTTTATCTTTTCACTAAGATATACCAAGTTCGCACCTCCTACTTTTGTCCAATTACTCACTTCAGAGCTAAACATAAGGCACGAAAAGTAAAAAGCGCATTTCTAATATTGCAACCGCAGAGCCATTTACAGGTTGTGTATACATTTTGTTAAATTTGCACCTGTAGTCCCGCTTCTGATTTTTGTAACACGCTCAAATGCCAAATTGGACTGTGGACGTCCTAGTCGCTTTATTACAACATTTTCTTCATAAGTCGGTTTATCTATTTTACTTCTTAAAATGGAATCCACTGAGTTCATAGCTACCTCTTGAGAGTAGTTCAACAGTCACAAAGATTCAAAAACCTTGTGGTCAGTCGCTGCACACAACAAAGAATAATTATTTTGCGCTAAAGCACTAGTTGTACTTGATGTACTAGGAAACTCACAATTGTCTCACCTGCTGATCATCTACATATTCCAAATTTATCAGCGTTTAAAACAAAACATCTGTTTAGAAACTCGACCATAATAACACACCGTATTCAAAGCAACAATAGCTGATAGCGCCAGGAGTTGTAAACATTATTTGTCAAAGTATAAACTTGAAAGAAGCGTAGGGACAGTGAAGCACAAATTAGTACAAAATTGAATCGAGAATATATTGACACATTGCTTCACTCACACTGTTTATTCACAGGACATGTTTCAAGAGCTCTTGCTCCTATCCTCAGCTGATACTCGACTAGTGCAAGTTGTAGTGGTTTCTTCTTTCTCCGTATTGTCAATAGACGGCGTGATGTACTTGTCAAAGATGTCCGGTGGTGGAGTTTCAAAATTCATGACTCTATGACGATTTTTGTTAATGAAGATTTTTTCCCATACGGAAAGGTCTATGGGGTGATTAATGTATTTTATTAGAGATGTTTCTCTAATCTCTAATAAAATACATTAATCACCCCATAGACCTTTCCGTATGGGAAAAAATCTTCATTAACAAAAATCGTCATAGAGTCATGAATTTTGAAACTCCACCACCGGACATCTTTGACAAGTACATCACGCCATCTATTGACAATACGGAGAAAGAAGAAACCACTACAACTTGCACTAGTCGAGTATCAGCTGAGGATAGGAGCAAGAGCTCTTGAAACATGTCCTGTGAATAAACAGTGTGAGTGAAGCAATGTGTCAATATATTCTCGATTCAATTTTGTACTAACATTATTTGTATTCAGAGATAGTTGCAGTTAAACTCTATAGATAGTAGCACTTCCCAGAGATGACCAAGAACCCTGTCGTTGCCAATGTGAATTAATGTGCACATTTTAATTGTGCTATGAATTGGGCAATGCCTGTCTGTAGCATTTGTTATCTACGCATGCGCAGAGCGTTAATCGTTACATGATATGCTAGCACAAGTGATGTGTGCTAGCTGCAACGTTGCCACATGCTCATGCTATCGTCATTCTTTTCTTAGCATATTCCTGTAACACAGGCCTTGATATGCAGTTATTTTTTTGCCTTTAACGAACCACTCCCACAGTATTTCATTAATGTTCTGGTTCTCAGTTTTCTTAAGTTCTTTATTTTCCCATTAGTATAATTTTCCCACCACTTCAGAATTTCTATGTTCTTCAGAATCTCGTAAACTTAGTTTTTCCTACACTGAACATCTTCATGATCTGCTTTACAATCAATTTATCTCTTTCACTAGCATAGATCACTTTGACTCTTGTGTTAAGATATAGCACTATTCATATTTTCGAAGCCATGGTGACTATGGAAAATAAACCACCACTACTGTTTAAGCTTAGTAGACCAAGAGTCTACGACAATGAGACCTTTGTTATTTTATAAAACTTGAAACTTTCTCTGTGTATGTCCCTAATACAGGTAAAAACAGTCACTGACTAACAAGTTTGGATAACGATGACTTTGAAAGGTAACAGATAGCAAAGGTGTGAAAAATTTACCTCAAATTCGTTAAGTATCAAGCTCAGTTTTTATATATATCATTTGGAATAATAGCAGAAGTCACATCGTCCATGGTCAGACACTTAGTACAGTTGTGACACCCTAAAATTATATTGAATTACAATTATACTTACATCATAGTACAAAAGCTGAATTTTATATATATTACATGAACTATCAAAAGATGTTTTTTGAGTAGTCAGACAGTTTCCATGGTTCTTACACCTTGTCAGACACACTAAAAGTCAAACGAAGTGTGAACGTGATTACATGCAAGCGGGTGCAAGTGAAATACTGCGTTCAGCCTATTACAATCTTTCACTGCACATCATTTGTTAATCCAGTCACTTGTCATTTATTCTGCATTGGGTAGTGAACTATTATATGAACAGTACACATTTTATTGTTCATATTTGCAGTTTATGATATATATATATACCATGGGAGACATATTAATTTGTGTTGTTTGTAAAAATAAGTGATGGCAATGTAAATTTATATTGAGGAATTAATCCTTAAAGAATTAATCCTTTTAAATACATTACTCCGGTATATGGGTGATTTTTGATTAATTAGAGCCAACTGAAAAATTCAATGCCATGGCCGGGATTTGAACCACGGATCTACTGGTTTCCGTCCAGTCGCTCTGACCCTTGAGCTACCATGGTCAACGTGCCTTCCTGACATTAAATTCTCCAATTGACTCATTATATTTCCCGGTGGACCACTTAAGGTTCTCATATTTGAGACAACTACTTGTGGCGACTTACTATTGTAAGTACTTAATTACCAGGATTTTTATCGTAGATTATTTTTTAATGTAAATTTATATTGAGGAATTAATCCTTAAAGAATTAATCCTTTTAAATACATTACTCCGGTATATGGGTGATTTTTTGATTAATTAGAGCCAACTGAAAAATTCAATGCCATGGCCGGGATTTGAACCACGGATCTACTGGTTTCCGTCCAGTCGCTCTGACCCTTGAGCTACCATGGTCAACGTGCCTTCCTGACATTAAATTCTCCAATTGACTCATTATATTTCCCGGTGGACCACTTAAGGTTCTCATATTTGAGACAACTACTTGTGGCGACTTACTATTGTAAGTACTTAATTACCAGGATTTTTATCGTAGATTATTTTTTAATGTAAATTTATATTGAGGAATTAATCCTTAAAGAATTAATCCTTTTAAATACATTGCTCCGGTATATGGGTGATTTTTGATTAATTAGAGCCAACTGAAAAATTCAATGCCATGGCCGGGATTTGAACCACGGATCTACTGGTTTCCGTCCAGTCGCTCTGACCCTTGAGCTACCATGGTCAACGTGCCTTCCTGACATTAAATTCTCCAATTGACTCATTATATTTCCCGGTGGACCACTTAAGGTTCTCATATTTGAGACAACTACTTGTGGCGACTTACTATTGTAAGTACTTAATTACCAGGATTTTTATCGTAGATTATTTTTTAATGTAAATTTATATTGAGGAATTAATCCTTAAAGAATTAATCCTTTTAAATACATTACTCCGGTATATGGGTGATTTTTGATTAATTAGAGCCAACTGAAAAATTCAATGCCATGGCCGGGATTTGAACCACGGATCTACTGGTTTCCGTCCAGTCGCTCTGACCCTTGAGCTACCATGGTCAACGTGCCTTCCTGACATTAAATTCTCCAATTGACTCATTATATTTCCCGGTGGACCACTTAAGGTCCACCCATATACCGGAGTAATGTATTTAAAAGGATTAATTCTTTAAGGATTAATTCCTCAATATAAATTTACATTAAAAAATAATCTACGATAAAAATCCTGGTAATTAAGTACTTACAATAGTAAGTCGCCACAAGTAGTTGTCTCAAATATGAGAACCTTAAGTGGTCCACCGGGAAATATAATGAGTCAATTGGAGAATTTAATGTCAGGAAGGCACGTTGACCATGGTAGCTCAAGGGTCAGAGCGACTGGACGGAAACCAGTAGATCCGTGGTTCAAATCCCGGCCATGGCATTGAATTTTTCAGTTGGCTCTAATTAATCAAAAATCACCCATATACCGGAGTAATGTATTTAAAAGGATTAATTCTTTAAGGATTAATTCCTCAATATAAATTTACATTAAAAAATAATCTACGATAAAAATCCTGGTAATTAAGTACTTACAATAGTAAGTCGCCACAAGTAGTTGTCTCAAATATGAGAACCTTAAGTGGTCCACCGGGAAATATAATGAGTCAATTGGAGAATTTAATGTCAGGAAGGCACGTTGACCATGGTAGCTCAAGGGTCAGAGCGACTGGACGGAAACCAGTAGATCCGTGGTTCAAATCCCGGCCATGGCATTGAATTTTTCAGTTGGCTCTAATTAATCAAAAATCACCCATATACCGGAGTAATGTATTTAAAAGGATTAATTCTTTAAGGATTAATTCCTCAATATAAATTTACATTAAAAAATAATCTACGATAAAAATCCTGGTAATTAAGTACTTACAATAGTAAGTCGCCACAAGTAGTTGTCTCAAATATGAGAACCTTAAGTGGTCCACCGGGAAATATAATGAGTCAATTGGAGAATAATGTCAGGAAGGCACGTTGACCATGGTAGCTCAAGGGTCAGAGCGACTGGACGGAAACCAGTAGATCCGTGGTTCAAATCCCGGCCATGGCATTGAATTTTTCAGTTGGCTCTAATTAATCAAAAATCACCCATATACCGGAGTAATGTATTTAAAAGGATTAATTCTTTAAGGATTAATTCCTCAATATAAATTTACATTAAAAAATAATCTACGATAAAAATCCTGGTAATTAAGTACTTACAATAGTAAGTCGCCACAAGTAGTTGTCTCAAATATGAGAACCTTAAGTGGTCCACCGGGAAATATAATGAGTCAATTGGAGAATTTAATGTCAGGAAGGCACGTTGACCATGGTAGCTCAAGGGTCAGAGTGACTGGACGGAAACCAGTAGATCCGTGGTTCAAATCCCGGCCATGGCATTGAATTTTTCAGTTGGCTCTAATTAATCAAAAATCACCCATATACCGGAGTAATGTATTTAAGGATTAATTCCTCAATATAAATTTACATTAAAAAATAATCTACGATAAAAATCCTGGTAATTAAGTACTTACAATAGTAAGTCGCCACAAGTAGTTGTCTCAAATATGAGAACCTTAAGTGGTCCACCGGGAAATATAATGAGTCAATTGGAGAATTTAATGTCAGGAAGGCACGTTGACCATGGTAGCTCAAGGGTCAGAGCGACTGGACGGAAACCAGTAGATCCGTGGTTCAAATCCCGGCCATGGCATTGAATTTTTCAGTTGGCTCTAATTAATCAAAAATCACCCATATACCGGAGTAATGTATTTAAAAGGATTAATTCTTTAAGGATTAATTCCTCAATATAAATTTACATTAAAAAATAATCTACGATAAAAATCCTGGTAATTAAGTACTTACAATAGTAAGTCGCCACAAGTAGTTGTCTCAAATATGAGAACCTTAAGTGGTCCACCGGGAAATATAATGAGTCAATTGGAGAATTTAATGTCAGGAAGGCACGTTGACCATGGTAGCTCAAGGGTCAGAGCGACTGGACGGAAACCAGTAGATCCGTGGTTCAAATCCCGGCCATGGCATTGAATTTTTCAGTTGGCTCTAATTAATCAAAAATCACCCATATACCGGAGTAATGTATTTAAAAGGATTAATTCTTTAAGGATTAATTCCTCAATATAAATTTACATTAAAAAATAATCTACGATAAAAATCCTGGTAATTAAGTACTTACAATAGTAAGTCGCCACAAGTAGTTGTCTCAAATATGAAAACCTTAAGTGGTCCAACGGGAAATATAATGAGTCAATTGGAGAATTTAATGTCAGGAAGGCACGTTGACCATGGTAGCTCAAGGGTCAGAGCGACTGGACGGAAACCAGTAGATCCGTGGTTCAAATCCCGGCCATGGCATTGAATTTTTCAGTTGGCTCTAATTAATCAAAAATCACCCATATACCGGAGTAATGTATTTAAAAGGATTAATTCTTTAAGGATTAATTCCTCAATATAAATTTACATTAAAAAATAATCTACGATAAAAATCCTGGTAATTAAGTACTTACAATAGTAAGTCGCCACAAGTAGTTGTCTCAAATATGAGAACCTTAAGTGGTCCACCGGGAAATATAATGAGTCAATTGGAGAATTTAATGTCAGGAAGGCACGTTGACCATGGTAGCTCAAGGGTCAGAGCGACTGGACGGAAACCAGTAGATCCGTGGTTCAAATCCCGGCCATGGCATTGAATTTTTCAGTTGGCTCTAATTAATCAAAAATCACCCATATACCGGAGTAATGTATTTAAAAGGATTAATTCTTTAAGGATTAATTCCTCAATATAAATTTACATTAAAAAATAATCTACGATAAAAATCCTGGTAATTAAGTACTTACAATAGTAAGTCGCCACAAGTAGTTGTCTCAAATATGAGAACCTTAAGTGGTCCACCGGGAAATATAATGAGTCAATTGGAGAATTTAATGTCAGGAAGGCACGTTGACCATGGTAGCTCAAGGGTCAGAGCGACTGGACGGAAACCAGTAGATCCGTGGTTCAAATCCTGGCCATGGCATTGAATTTTTCAGTTGGCTCTAATTAATCAAAAATCACCCATATACCGGAGTAATGTATTTAAAAGGATTAATTCTTTAAGGATTAATTCCTCAATATAAATTTACATTAAAAAATAATCTACGATAAAAATCCTGGTAATTAAGTACTTACAATAGTAAGTCGCCACAAGTAGTTGTCTCAAATATGAGAACCTTAAGTGGTCCACCGGGAAATATAATGAGTCAATTGGAGAATTTAATGTCAGGAAGGCACGTTGACCATGGTAGCTCAAGGGTCAGAGCGACTGGACGGAAACCAGTAGATCCGTGGTTCAAATCCCGGCCATGGCATTGAATTTTTCAGTTGGCTCTAATTAATCAAAAATCACCCATATACCGGAGTAATGTATTTAAAAGGATTAATTCTTTAAGGATTAATTCCTCAATATAAATTTACATTAAAAAATAATCTACGATAAAAATCCTGGTAATTAAGTACTTACAATAGTAAGTCGCCACAAGTAGTTGTCTCAAATATGAGAACCTTAAGTGGTCCACCGGGAAATATAATGAGTCAATTGGAGAATTTAATGTCAGGAAGGCACGTTGACCATGGTAGCTCAAGGGTCAGAGCGACTGGACGGAAACCAGTAGATCCGTGGTTCAAATCCCGGCCATGGCATTGAATTTTTCAGTTGGCTCTAATTAATCAAGTGATGGCAAATTAATATTGTTTTCTGAGCAGACATTATAAAAATATCAAACTGTTTTTAAAGCCAGAAGAAAACATAACCTCAACTATAAAGCGACATTATTTTACCTGATGAATATGCGGAAGGTGGCTATCACCGGGGATGCTAATGCTGATGATATGGAAACTGTAGACTCTGAATTAGACACTGAAAGACACAATATACCTATGGATGGTTAGTCATCCTTTGGAGTTACCTGATGTACTTATGTTTGTAGGTTTCAATAGTCGGTTTTATAATAATGATAGCCCGCAACAACTTATTTCTTACTTGACTCCAATCAATGCATCACCAACCAGTACATCTATAGAAAATGAAGACCTGAAGAAACTGATGAAGGAGTATGGTATTTATAAGCAACAGAGTCTTAATGGTGAAAATGACAAAACTTCACAATTTTACATGATTTCCGTCTTATACATAATTACTTGAATTTATCACAATGCATTCAGACTGGAAATTTCAAACTTTTTAAATCAGTATTACCTAAAATTATAAATATATTTTTTATATGCAACCAACACAACTATGCATGATGGAGAATAAAATATTATAATTTAGTGAAAGTTGCAGAAACTCTTCCTGATTTATATGAAAGATTCAAACAAGGTTGTTTTGATATTAAAAGAATCACCAAGCCGTTTTCAAAATAAACTATTGACCTGGTATTACAGCAAACTATAAATGCAGGTGCTGCTAGAAGGCTCACAGGTGTTATACACTACACAAATTCAATTTCAGCCTTACAATGGTGGGCTCGAAATCACAATGTAAGGTCTACAATAATACTTCAAGTTTATCTTGAACTAGGACTACAAACTCATCAAGAGGTTTCAGCAGACATAAATCACTTCCTTTAGTTTAGGAGTACCGAAAGACCAACTAATCAATATTTCATCTGGAAAATCTGCATCACCATCTGTAGAGGCATTCCTACTAAATATTGAAACAAATGGAGATTGTCATCATAAATCATTCATTTCTGAATGTCTATCAGATATTAAAAGATTTGTAAAAGGTATAAAGAGAATATCAATCAATAATTTTTCCAAAGATTACGAAAAAAAGAAGAATGTTCGAGTAGGTGGAAAAATTCAAGAAGTTAAAATCCAAAGAGATTTATTCGGACATATGCTGGGAATTTCATTGGATTATAATGTACACATTTCAAAGATTTTATCTTACCAAATTACTTCAGTGCCATTGTCGTGCCTTTTGCATGGAACTATTTGCAAGGCCGATAAATCTGCTTTGATGAAATGCTTAGAGAAATAGGTCCAGCATGAGTGACCATGTCATATTGATATTTTAATAATTAATGGTTTTTTCCTACTGCAAACAATGAAAAATGTTCTGAAAAAATTTGGAAAGTTTCCAAAAAAATGTTGCAAATAGTTACTAAATTGGAAGTGTTCAGAATTGATGTGATCTTTGATCAGTACCTTACACCACCGATTAAAATTAAGAATGTTCCCAACAGTTTGAATCTGTACAATTAGAGTATACCAAACTGGGCCTGAACAATCTACACCATGACGATTTCTAGTTATCTTGAGGTCCAAAAAGGGTAGGGTGTTGTTTCTTTTTTCTTTTGCACATGAAAAGGAGATACGCAACAGCAGA
Organism: Mantis religiosa; assembly: GCA_030765055.1. Lineage (NCBI taxonomy): Eukaryota > Metazoa > Arthropoda > Insecta > Mantodea > Mantidae > Mantis > Mantis religiosa. The sequence continues at coordinate 151,387,120 of CM060950.1, read as the reverse complement.
TATTAAATTCCTAAAACTTTGCCTCAGGCCAACTCACGCCAACTTTTGTCAAGCAAACGGTCAAACACAATAGTAATCACAGAAAACAAAAACTGGTGGAAAAATACGTGATAAAACTGGAAATTTCGAAACATTACAGCTACATAAATAAAATAGACCTGGAATTATACAACCTACATCTAAAACTAACCAAACAATTAGGAATACACATCTGGCAAAATTTCGAAATGCAGGTTCACGAAAAATTAAACATATTAATGATTAAGAAAAACGAAAGACTTAAGAAGAAATTGAAACTGTTAAAAGAACGGCAACTGGAGCACCCTCATCAACCAAAACACCGGGATTTTAAAGAACAAGTCAATGTAATAAACCTATCGCAACAAAAGTTTACAACTGAAGAAATTAGATTACTCCAGAAAGGTTTCAATATGTGTGTTAACATCTCAAATAATAAATACGATTTTATCGCCGACATAGAAATAGCCACACATAACCTAAAAAATGAAAACTTAACCAAAGCCAAAATGGAATGTCTGGATATAATAAAGCAGTTATCCCCAATATACAATAAAACTTACAACAAAACAATAAGAAATTTAAATAGGAAGCCAGTGGTATACCTAAAAGCCGACAAAGGTAATTCTCTAGTAGGTAATTATGGAGACAGAAGACTATATTGAGAGAGTAAACCTTATGTTAGACAGTCCAGAATATGAAATAATTCCAAAAAATCCATTAACCCCAAGTATCACTTCTGTCAATAAAGCTTTATCAATTACAAAAACATAAATTACATCTGAAAAATACAACTTAAAATCTTCCAACCCCACACTACCAAGCTTGTACTGTCTGCCAAAAATTCACAAACAAGACAATATAGCATGAGACCCATCATCAATGGCATCAATTCACCTACGTACCACATTGCAAAGTGGCTAGTAAGAAGATTAAAATCATATGACAAATTTCATAGTTTGGGAATAAAGAACTCCTTAGAACTGATAAATCACCTACAGAAGTACAACATTCCGGAAAATCATATTCTAGTTTCTTTTGACGTTAAGGCACCTTTTACAAGCATTCCAGTAGAAAAAATACCTACACTCCTTAAAAAATGGCTAACCCAGACTACAACAGACCCCACAGAAATAGATGACATTATCAATCTTACAGATTTATGCATAAGGAATAATTACTTCATGTTTAACCAAAAATTCTACAGACAATCAAAAGGATTAGCTATGGGGAGCCCACTTTCGCCTATTTTAGCAGACCTATACATGAGCTAATTTGAAACACACATAGTAAAGGCCTTCCCACAGATTTACAAATTTTGGCGGAGATATGTTGATGATGTTTTTGCTATCATTCCGAAAAAACTTAAGAGAAGATTCTCTAAAATTACTAAACCTGCAAGATAATCACATCCAGTTTACAATGGAAGTAGAAAGAGACAACACCCTACCCTTTTTGGACCTCAAGATAACTAGAAATCGTCATGGTGTAGATTTTGGAATATACAGGAAGCCCACACACATAGAAAATTACATAAAGAAAAATGAATACAACCCAGTTTCACATTAACTAGCTACCTTTAGAAGTCTAATTCACCGGCTATACAACATCCCACTGAGTAAGGAGGAATTTTTGAAAGAACAACAACACATAAAAGAGATAGTGGTATTAAATGGATTCAACCCAGCCATCGTAAAGAACATGATGAATAGAAAGGAAAAACTGAAGATAATATCAAAAAATACCACTGTCACACCACTTAAAAACACAAATTGGCAATATAGAAAATTCACCTACCATCCATGGGCTTTTAGAAAATTTGAACGAATCTTCAAAAAACTAAACTTGAAACTAGCACCCCAAAACAAATTCAGTCTGAGGAACCTGCTAAATAAACCACTAAAAAATTCAATCCCCAACAATTTGAAATCAGGAATTTATCAGATAAATTGTGAAACCTGTGAAAAAAAGCTACATAGGAAAAACTAAGAGAAACTTGTTAACCAGGCAAAAAGAACACCAGAGGCACATTAAGTTGAAACAAACAGAAAAATTTGCAGTTTCACACCATTTTTGGACAGAAAACCACAACATTGGCCACAACATTAAACTATTAAAATCTTTAAGTACACCCATAGAATTGGATATTTGGGAAAAAATATTCATAAACAAAAACCATGATAAAGTTATAAATTTTGAAATCCCGGCATTAAATGAAGTATTAAAACCAGATGGCAGAGTGATTGGAGCTCTGTAGTAGTGGAAGAAGAGGAAGTTCAGTTAGTCACCAAACAGTTGAGGATGAGATCAAATGATCTTGAAAACGTTTCAATTATACAACAACAAGTAAGTGAAGTTTGAGTGTAAACATAGTGACTCATAAATCAAACTCAACAATGAAGAATACTTCACTGTTAATAATGCTTACGGATGTTTGGATGCTTACGGGTACAAGAAATAACTTAAGGTATGTGAACCTAACAAAGATATATGCAGAGCTGGAAGAATTTATTTACCGGATTTCATGCAATCACAGAATGTGATTATAATGCTGCATTTTCCAGAAAAGTAAAATTAAAACCTTATAATTTTTTTTTTTTCTGTAATTTACATCCTCCAACGTTAAGTCATGCCAGACAATGAATGAAATAGGTGAAATGATGCTCAAATGAGTCCGGGTTCCATGGGGCTTAGAGTTACCCAAAATTTGTCTTTCAGGATAAGGGAAAACCCCGAAAAAAACCGTATCCAGGTAACTCACCCTAACTGAGATTCGAACTTGGGACCTCTTGAACGTGAGGCAGACATGCTACCATCTACTCTACCGAGGGGGGCCCTTATAAAATGTTAAAAAAAAAAAAATGAATACCAGGAAGCTCTTAAGAGGTTTGACAGCAAATTAATTGGAAATAATGACGAACAACAAAATATCTTTAATATTATTCACAGATTTATATACAATATATATAATGTTGGCAAGATAAAGTATGTTGATGCTGCTCAAGTTCAAATGTTTATCAATTTGTATATGGCTTCTGAGGTGAATGAAGCTTTTAACCGAAAAAAAAAAAAATTGCAAAATTTTGATGCTAGTAGTCCACTACCTAGTTAAAGTGAGCTACTACAGCAATTTCTGCAAGCAAACTATATATTTACTATTTGGAATAATGCTCACCTAAAAAATCCAACCATGCACAAACCAGAAAATAATGGTTGGATTCTGGAAAATGACCAATAACATTTTAAATGGTTTGAAGAGGACCAGCTACCAAATTGTCAGCAATTCTCTAAAATCTCTAAAACGTATGTAATTATGTCAAATTATTATACATAAATTTGTGACTATTCATAATTGTATTAACATGGTTAAATTATTACAGAAACCTACAAAGAAAGCAATATTGATGATGATCAATCCTTAGACTGGAGTAGCAGTGACGAAGATAATGAAGATATCGACACTGAAAATTATGAAAATAATGAAATATTTCTTTGAATCCAATAATACACATTCAAAATAATATTTTATTGATCTATATAGAATAGGTATGAATGAAATAAAACTATTTGTTCCATTGGATTTCTTACTATCAAAATAATTGTGCCCTCCCATAGTAAACATAATTTTTTTATGAAATATTGAGATTTAAATTAAATTTTTTAAACATTTTGTAAATCTCCAAAATTTTAATTTAATAGATTTTTGTTTTATTTCTTTATTAACATGAACATTTTACTAAACAATTTTTTGAAAATTTATTTATTGGTCATAATTATATATCATAATTCAGAAATAATTCTATATAATTAAATTTTCCCATAAATCCAAAAAAACATATAATACTGAGTAAATGAAACATGCACAGCAAAAGAGCGCAATAGACCGAACGCACTAGTTCACTCACACCCGCTTGCATGTACAGATGTATTTTTTAAACGTGGCACTTGGATGTGTGCGAGTGACATCATGCAAATCAATGGTACGGGTAAGATCTCTGCTTTCACCAACAGATTACTGATAAAGCTAGTGGATTAGATGGCAGATGACTAACCTGACACACCTTTTTCTCCCAAATAAACAAGTGTACGCGTCCATAAATTACTCTGAAACATTACATCATATGCCACATCTAAAAAATGCAGCTGTATGTACCTCACGCTCGCACCTACAATAGACTTTTAATGTGTCTAACAAGGTGTAAGAACCATGGATACTGCCTACCTCTCTCGAACTAGCATCTGTTGTCATCTGCTCTCCTCTCTCTGGTGGTGGAACTATGAACTTCTTTGTCAAATTATCTACTGGTGGGATTTCAAAGTTCGTTATGTGATCCTCATTTTTTCTTGTAATTTTGTGAAAAATGTTATTTCAGGCTTGTTTTCCAATAATAAAAGTTCAGATCCTACCTTATTTGTATCCATTTTTTCGGTTTTTGTTCCACACATTAACCTCTAATTTCCTATTCCTCAAGACTTGTTAGCCTATTTGTACTATTATGTTGTCTGTTATGCTTAACTATACATTGAAGGATGACAGGTTCCTCAGTATTTGTACTGTCATTAGCACACTGCCCTCCTAGATAGGTCAGGTAGCAGCAATATGGTTATGTTTCAACTCAAACATTACGTACTTAGAGCACATTTTCACCAGGTGCCTGAAAATTTTCTAAATTCTGTATTCTGGAACTGGAAAGTTCCTGTTAAAATGTGTTCTTTGATTTCCACTGTCTACATAAGACAGTTTCTGTTTAATAAAGGGAATTTAGCATGCTTTTCACCTCTAAATTCACAGGACCATGAAATATCAAGATGTGGAAGAAATTGAAAAGAAATTACAGAATTTACATACTATAAAGCAAACAAATGATGAAATAGAAACAAAAGTGAATAGGGATAATCCCCCTCCCCCGAATAACACATCTGAATATCAATATAATACATACTTCAATCTATCCTTTATGAAGTGTTGTAATTTTGAAGTGAGACAGATGGAAATTGCTGTTTGTTTTACCTTTCAAGTGATATAGAGCTTAAAAAAAAACTAAGAAAAAAAACCAACTGAAAACATTTCCCCCCTGCAAGCCAACTTCTGTAGAGAAAATTTTATGCAACATGTAGTTCTATTAAGCAATTCTGGGAAATAATGAAAACATGATGAAAACTGGACATGTGATATTCTTTAAATATAATAAAATCGTCATCTCATCATCCATTAAACCTTTTTTTGAGGCTTGTTGCATGCTCCAAATGATTACTCCATTGATTTATCCATCGTTTTTTTTAGATATTCCATGTTTTGTTTACCTTTGGGTATGTAGTGTAGTATTTTCTTCTGTCTGTTATGATAAATGGAATGGATCAAATCATATCTAAAGGACAGGAAGCAAATAGTAGAAATTTCACATACAGAAAAAGATTGCATTAAAGAATACCGATCAGACACAAAATATATTAAATTTGGTGTACCACAAGGTTCTATTTTGGGTCCTATTCTTTTCTTATTGTTTGTAAATGATTTACAGTCAAATATTACAGCTAAAACAATAGTTCAATATGCTGATGACACAAATATATTAGTTGAAAGCAATGCACTTGAAGAGCTACAAATCTTATCGAGCAGAATGTTCAGTAATATTTCTAAATGGTTCAGCAATAATAATTTAATTGTAAACTTGGATAAGACACATGTAATTCATTTTCAGTTTTCTCAGAATAAGTCTTCTGTACATTCACAATTAATATGTAATAATCAAGTAATTAAGTATGTAAATACAACTAAATTTCTTGGTCTTTGGATACAGAGTAACCTAAAGTGGGAGACACATATTGATCATCTAATTAAAAAACTGAGTACAATTTGTTATAATTTCAGACAACTGGTACACATAGTAATCATAAAAACTCTCAGAAGCATGTATTTTGCGTGTACTCACTCCATTTTAAAATATGGCATAAAATTATGGGGTAACTCACCACATTGTAAATCATTATTCATAATGCAAAAACGGATTCTAAGAATACTTGGAAGAGTTAAATCAACATCTACGTGCAGACCATTATTTAAAAAATTTAAAATCTTACCTCTCCCATGTATTTTCATTTTTGAAATTTTAAAATTTACAAAGACAAATTTAGTGAAAGGAAATGGCCACTGTACCTTTAATGACACAGTACATAATCATAATACTAGACAGAGAATGGATATTCATGTGAATAGAAGTAACACAAGAGCTCATCAAAACAGTGTAATAAACCTAGGAATCACTTTTTTTTTAATAAACTGCCTATAGCCAATAAAACCACTTGTAATTTTTCAGCATTTAAAAAGTCAGTTTTGGCATACTTGCTAGACCACTGTTTTTATTCTGTTAGTGAATTTATGGAAAGTTTATAATATTGTTACATTTCTGAATTAATTGTATATATTATAAAATTTCTTGAGATATCTTTATAAAACATTATTTTGTACAAACACTGACTTGTCCTTATTGGATGTGACTTGTTAATTTACAAATATAGTTAATTGCACTGTAAATTCACAATTTGACCTGTCTTATATCATAGTACTCGTGTACAATGTATGATTTACAAGATGAATAAATTATCTATCTAAAGTAAAATATAAACATAAAAAAAAAAAAAAATCATTTGTCTTTTCTGTCCAAATGTCGGTCCTTCCTGTTACTACTTCTTCTCTGCCCAAGATTTCTTCATTAGCTATCATGCTCTAATTGAGTACTTTTTAGCTCCTTGGCCTTTATTTAACAATTCCTTTTAACTAAATGAAGCTAATATTAAGAAAATTTAAGCCAAACGGTAATTACTCATATTTTATATTAATCTTAGCTCTTAAATGTGACTCAGACCAAGAACCAATATGTAATATGAATCTAGAAAGTTCAGGTTATTTTATCAGTAGAAAAAAAATTAGAAGTTTTTGTTTGTTTTTAAAGGTTTTGCCCAAATTTCAGTCTGTGCATTCCCTTCTACTTCCAATTACCAATCTTAGCTTATACCTGGTCAGTGCAAACAATTTTTAAACATTATTATACAGTAAAAAGTCAATCATTTTCTGGAAAGTGAGAAGACAGGGGTAATCAAACATAAGAAACAATCATATCTACAAATCATAAAAGTAATAAATGTAATAATTAATAAGTAATAATTGTTTAGATTGCGATCAGGTTTATCTTGTGAAGATCAAACGTAATTTAGAAACCAGAATGAAAGAACATTTCTGAAATATTAAGTATAAACAAACTGATAAAGCAGTCGTAGCAGATCATTTTTGGTCATTTAACCATGAAATAAATCCTGAAGTTAAATTATTAAAACAATTAAATGGTCCAATAGATTTAATAGTTTGGGAAAAAATATTTATTTTAAAAAATAGAAATCGCGAAATTAATTTTGAAATACAGACAATTGATTCTATCTTCAAATATATTTCATTTTCAGAGTTTAGTAGTACTGGCAGGAATGTAGTGACCTCTGGTGGCCATAATGTTGACGAGATTGAATGCGATTGAAAATGTAAACAAGATTTTATGAAATTACGATTTCACAAGTTATTGAAATTTACTTCAACTTATTAATTTATAGATGAGTCGTATTTATTACACATCTGCTTCACTTACATACCTATTTTGAGGACATGTTTCACAAATCATCATTTGCATCTTCGGCTCTTATGCGACTAAAGCTTGATCCAGTGGTGTGGATAATTCTGGAGTTGCTACTGCCATCTGTTGATTTAGTGATGAACTTAAATGTGGGATTCTCTTCTGGCGGGATTTCAAAGTTCATTAGTTAGTTTTCATGTTTTTCTATGTATTGGTTTGTTTCATAAATTCGTTCGATTCTTGTTACGTGTTTACGACAAAGAACGCCTGCACTGTATGCCCGTATCACAACTACGGCAACGAAGTTGCCTAATTATTTAGGGGTAATCTGCTTACATATGCAAGGTCATCGAAAGTAAACAAGACAATGAACTTTTCAAAACAAACTTTATTTTGTGCAGTATGCACCATTATTATCAATAACATATCTCCATCTCTCAGGAAGCTTATCAATTCCATTTTTCCAAAACCTTGCAGTTTTCTGGTTGACAAACTCTTCTACAGCGAGTCTGCAATCCTCCAAGGAAGTAAGGCATTTGCCATTAAGGAAGTTTTGCAGGGATCGGAATAAATGATAGTCGGATGGGGCAATGTCTGGAGAATAAGGCGGGTGAGGTAACACATCCCAGTCGAAATCCCGTAATTTCTGACGAGTTACCATAGAAGTGTGTGGTTTGGCATTGTCTTGATGAAAGCCGACTCCACCATTAGATGCTAATTCTGGCCTTTTCTCTCCTGCGGCAACCTTCAGATGATCCAACTGAGAATAGTATTTCTCTGAATTGATGGTCTGCCCAGGAGGAAGAAATTCGTAATAAATAATTCCTTTCCAATCCCACCAAATGCACAGCAGAATCTTCTCAGGATGAAGCCCTGGTTTAGGAATTGAGAGTGGTGGTTCCCCTTTCTTACGCCATGACTTTCTCTTTCGGATGTTGTTGCACACAATCCACTTTTCGTCTCCTGTAACCAGCTGTTTCAGAAAAGGGGCAGTTTCATTGCGTCTTATCAATGCATCACAGATGGAAACGCGCTGAACTAAATTTTGTTCACTCAATTCGTGCAGAACCCATACATCCCAAAGATTTACGTAACCAAGTTTCTTTAGGTGCCTGGCTACAGTTGCATGAGATAAGTTTAGCTCCTGACCTACCTCCCGAGTTGTTATTCTGGAGTTGTTCGTAATCATGTCCTTTATCCTTTCCTCATCCGTAACCACAGGTCGTCCAGAACGAGGTTTGTCTTTCACAGAGAAGTTCCCAGCTCGAAATCGAGTAAACCATTTTTGACATGCCCGATTCGTCACTGCATCTTCTCCGTAAACAGCACAAATTTTCCTTTGAGTTTGTGAGGCGGTTTTACCTTTACGGTAATAAAACAGCATTAAATGTCGAAAATGTTCCTTCTTGCCTTCCATATTAACATTCACAAGTTACAACTCCACACTGTTGCATTCACAAACTCGTACTGAAGTTTGGTTACCAATTTTTACATAAGTTGACCTATTTACCTTTGGCCGTGAGGTCGCTGTGGTTTGTGTTCATAGCATTCTTTTCAATTATTGTATTTGTAAACAAACTCCATACTGTTAGGCAACTTCTTTGACATAAAAGTAATGGGGGCATGCAGTGTTCTCAGGAGTTCTTAGTCGTAAACATGTAACAAGAATCGAACGAATTTATGAGACAACCCGATATATTCTCTCCCATATGAGTTCACTATGTTTTTGTACATATTTTAGTAATTCTGTGCTATCTTCAATTTCATGATTTTCAGACCAGAAATGAGCTGCTATTGCGGACTTATCAATATTTTTGTATCGTAAGTGCCTGAAGTGTTCTTTCTTTCTAGTGCCTATGTTTCTTTTTGTCCTCTCTATGTAAATTTTTTCAGTCTTTACACTTAATCTTGTAAATGCCCGACTTTTGTCTGGTTTTATCTTATCAGTATTATTACTGTTAAGTTTTTAATGTTGTAATTGTTTTTTGGTGCCAATGTTATATTGTATTTCTTGAATATTTTTGGAACTTTTTTGTGGCCCAGGGGTGGTAAGTAAATTTAGCAAATCTAATTTCTTGTTTTATTGGTGTGAGAGCTGTGATCTGTTTTAATCTCTTTTGAAGTTTGAATGATTTTAGTTTTTTATCTACAAGGTTTTTTCCATATCCACTTTTAATTACATAGGGAGGACAAAAAGAAACATAGGCACTAGAAAGAAAGAACACTTCAGGCACTTAAGATACAAAAATATTGATAAGTCCGCAATAGCAGCTCATTTCTGGTCTGAAAATCATGAAATTGAAGATAGCACAGAATTACTAAAATGCGTACAAAAACATAGTGAACTCGTCATATGGGAGAGAATATACATAGAAAAACATAAAAACCAGCTAATGAACTTTGAAATCCCGCCAGAAGAGAATCCCACATTTAAGTTCATCACTAAATCAACAGATGGCAGCAGCAACTCCAGAATTATCCACACCACTGGATCAAGCTTTAGTCGCATAAGAGTCAAAGATGCAGACGATGATTTGCGAAACATGTAAGTGAAGCAGATGTGTAATAAATACGACTCATCTATAAATTAATAATTATTTCGCTTCACTGTGGTGTTCCAATACAGTTAAATCTCGATTTACCTCAACTTCTTCAACCCTTTCGCCTATATGGACATTATATGACATCCAAGTTAAAATGCTCCAAACCAATATGGACATGTATAGAATTCTGTGCATACATGCATTTAATACTAATTATAGTAAACATTACGTTTTACAATATATTTAAATACATTCTAAAAGAAGTAAAAGCTTACCTTTAAAAGTTTCTTCTTGAATAGTACACCTCAAAACAGGGATAAACACACAAGGGCATATCTCCAAATTCATGGCAAATTGTACTAGTTTCCTTTCGGACACCTTTCTTACAGCACATGAGACATTTTCTAAAGAGACGCAACTTTTTTGCTATGGGTGGTATGCTTTCAGGAAAATGTTTTCTGTCAAGTCTGAGGGGTACTGGGATGGTGGATTTCTTACCCACAGTATGAATAGGTCTCTGAATTAGGTTGCGAGCTATTAATATGTGGAGGTCCTGGTAGGTCACTGTCTTGCGTGGGTTTAGAGCTCTCCGAATTACTAAACAACTGTATATGGTTATAACCAGCTGGTGTAAAAATACCTTTTCATACCATTTGATTGTTTTTCGCAAAGAGGAATATGCCTGTAATACCTGATCTACTAGATCCACACTGCTCATATACATATTGTATTCCTGGATAATATCAGGCTTGAAAATTGACATTTTGTTGTGAGCATCAATTTTGCGAGTATAAATCATCAAAATCTTAGAGCTGCAATTGGATAATGCTGTAACTACCCTCCTGTCCTGCCAAGCAACATAGGTCGAGTGGGAGCTGATGCACCTGCATTTCTCCACTCTTTAGAGCCTTCTTATTCACATCTTTTGGCAAATCAATACGATTTGATATACTGTTCCAATTGCATTTGTTTTTTCTTTTTTGTTAGGCCATGAATAATTTAAGGAAACTGCACCAATTATCTAACTATACGTCCTACCCTCATAAAGTACAGGTTCCATCAGGTGCATTACTTGGAACCAGATAACCCAAAATCTTTGTCTCCGGTGTTATCAGTCCCTTGGCCAGTGTATATGCAGTCATTATAAAGATATCCCGTTTTACTTTCACATACACCAAAACGTATGCCAAATCTGACCCTCTTTGTTCTGATGTAATGTTTCCAACCTAAGCAGCCCTTCCAAAGCATCAGGCTTTCATCAACAGTGATCTTATCAGTAGGAACATAATTTTCTTTGAATTTTGAAATAATGTAATCAAAAACTGGCCTGATTTTGTGTAGTTTATCATTTACATTTCCTGTGCAGGTGAAAATGGAAGTAAACCTGTTATTTGACATGCATTTCCCAAAAATGGAGTAGCTAATACATGTCATCTGTAGACCAGTACATGTCTAGCATAGGTTTACGAATAACACTCATGAGCACAGTTAGACCAAATAGTCTGTAAATCTCATTGTTACTTTTGTCCACTTTTGCATTCCACTCTTAGGTCCTAAATTGCCTTTTAGAGATCAGGTCGTCCTTCACCCTACTTGCATATACATTTGTTTTCGAAAGAATGAGAGACAGTAAGTCAGTAGTAAACAATTTTGTGAAAATGTCAATTGGTAGGCTGTCAGAAGTTAGCTGAGTCTGTGGTTGTACACCAGAGGCTGTGCTCGTGAAGGTATGTCTATTTCTGTTAAGAATTATTTTGATAACTCCATTATGATGATTCTTCATGCACACCTGTAGGAAATGGGTCATTTTCTTCCTCACTGCTACCTATATCTGCAACATGCCCTCAAAATCCGAAAACTCACTGTCAATATCCAAATCACTGTCAAACAGCAAACAGTCCTCCACATTTTCTGAAGTAATTTCAGAAGCCTGTACACTACCTACACAAGCTAATTTATTTGCTACATTACTAGTTGAAGCCATGATTAGCACTGAGGTAACAATTTCCAATGTGTTTTAGCTAAAGAAAATTGCTCAGAACTCTTGACAGTCAAAATTACAATATGAACTGAGCAAAGAAAACAGCTACATAAGCCTACCATAAACTTTGGTTGGGAAATACTGTAATAAGAGGTACATACAGATGCTGACGGAGAGGTTTATTTCTTCCCAGCATGTGTGTGTAATGCAACATACAATTATTATTGCGTGGTAGCATAAACTGAACCCTAAAATCCTGAACAACACTTCGCTTATGCAGCTAATATATAAATATACTTTGTATGCACAATTAAAACAAAATCACTCACATTTAGATGTGCAAAGAATGGCTTTCTTTATAGTAGCACAAAATAGTGAAATTTCAACGATTTATTATTATAGTCTCTACTTTAGTGATAACGTAGATGTATACTGCCTTTAATGGGCTTTAAAGTAGTTTTTGTTTTGCTAAAATAACTTAATAAATACGGAAGATATGAATGTGTATTTATGAAGTATTTTTACAGCATCTAACAATTTAAATATCTTGTTCTGTTTATTGGGTATCAGTTCGTGGCCCATGCAGCAGTTAAAGATAAGTGAAGTTTTTGTTACAAATAATTATACTTGTGTATTTACTAAACAGTTTACCCAAGTGAATATCATTTTTAAATTACAGTTTCTCTTTGTTGGTAATAGTATCTCATAATTGTAAAAAAAGTTGTACTCAGAACTTATATAAATTCATCTAATTTGACAATGAAGTGTACCTAATAGTAACACTGCCACCAAGTTATATTCGAGATAAGTTCTTCAAAAGATGAAAATTTGCAAAATTTCAATATGGAAAGAAAATGTATAAGTGAGGATCATGGAAATGCAAAAGAAGAAAAAAAAAAAAATCTAGCTTTTTCTATGTGAAATGGGACCACAAAGATTGGATAATGTACTTGAGAATGGCAGTAAAGGAATAATGCAATTATACCCCTATCTATGAGTGGAATACATACAAATACTTCCTGGTAGATGCAGCACATTAATGCCCAATTTCACCAACAGATGTTAAAATCAATGTTAACAAATGTAACATAACAATTGACACAGCGCTAAAACTGTTAAATTTCTTGCATTTCACCAACCTGTTTTCTTAAAATGTTAACAAACCTGTGTTAACGTCAAGAAACTTGTAAATATCACAGCTATAGATGATTTTCTGAACGTACTCTGATGCATTTTTGTTTTCATTTTCGTCTGCACAAATGGCGGATGAACAAAATCATAAATAAAGCTGTGAGACAAATTTCTCATCGACGGATAAAGAATTGTTAATTGAAATGGTGACGAAGTGTAAGGATATCGGAAAATAAGAGGACGGCTGTGGTGAATGTAAAAGAGAAAGATGTCGCAGGGAAAATATTGGAAACGAATTTAATTCAAATGCATGTGTCACTACTACAAGCACCAAACAACTTGTCATATTACGTAAATTTAAAACGAGGTGCGAAAAACAAGTGCCTTAAACGTTTCAAGATGGGAGGTGAACAATGTATTATCCATATAATTCAGTGAATTATAAAATGGCAAAGTTATTAATACTTGAAGCAAAGGCGAGATCGGTATATTCCTTTCTATGTATATTCTAATTCATTATTATGTAAATTTAAAACGAGGTGCGAAGAAGGACAAGTGACTTGAACGTTTCAAGACGGCAGGTGGACAGTGTATTATCCACATAATTCAGTGGGTTATAAAATCGCAAGGTTACTTATACTTGAAGCTAAGGCACGATAGTCATATTCCTTTCGATGCATGTTCTAACTCAGTATTACGTAAATTTAAAACTGGAGCGAAGAAGGGCAAGTGACTTGAACGTTTCAAGACTGGAGGTGGACAATGTATTATCCACATAATTCAGTGAATTATAAAATCGCAAAGTTATTAATACTTGAAGCAAAGGCGAAATCGCCATATTGCTTTCGATGCTTCTAACCTCTCTTGTACTTCCGCAGTAACCTTCACAGCAACATGTTTTGACAGTCTATACCTCCGTAAAAGTTTTCTTCGGATAGTTCCTCAAAATCATTTCTCCTCATAGGCCGTACTCTATTATGAATGCCATTTAGACGGTCTTAAATATAGCAAATCGACATGAACAGCTGAGTTCATGCTCACCATCTTGACTATTTACAATTATTAAGGACTTAACATTAGAAATTCGGTGTGTTAGTTTAACATGAGATTTAACACTTGTGTTATGCTAACACTTGTTGGTGAAATGCAATTTTTGTTTTAACTATTGCTAAACTCGAGTTAAGTCTTAACATTTGTTGGTGAAATCGGGCATAAATAAAATGAAGAACTTATAATGTTGCAGGAATGTCACTCAAATACACAGGAATATGGAGGATGGGTTCAGAACATGACTTACAGAAGAACACACACAAAAAAATTAAATATATAATTTAATGAAAAGTGAAAGTTTACATAAAACAAACAGCTCCATTCCTAAAAGTGCAACATTTAACACAAAGGGAATTAACTAAAATAAAAATATGTAATCAAGTGTTCATAACACTAATTTCATCCAGATTGTACAAATTGAATGCATTATTAACTACAGACCTATATTTTTTTTGCATTTGCAATAATACACAATTTTGCATGACATATAGGGGTAGTTAAATGTAAATAACTTTTTACCCATTGGCTGATTAATACAAACTTGGGTGTATGGAGATGGTCTGTGTATAGGGAACCCAAAAATTATATTAACATTAGTTTCTTCTTCTGGTTTAACCAGAAGTGGCTGACTATTTTACGTAAAAAAACACCCTATCTGTCTATATACACAGCTTTTTGGATAGTACTCTTCCATAGCTTTTCAAGTGCCCACATAGATAATTCTGTGCCATTCATTTACATTAAACTTAAAAAATAGTATGCTTAATACAGTAACATGTTTCTTTTTTTTTTTCATCTGCGATTTTACAGTCCTTTGTTTATATCTAAGAAAACATGATTATAGATACTAGTTGGCTTACTGATTTATGGGACTCAAACCGACATCCAGCATGTTAAATAAAATTCTATTCAGATGACGAGTGAAAAGGAAGAACCCAGTTATTTATACTAAAGCGGACAAGGGAAATAAACTAGTAATTTTGGAAAAAGAAGATTACACAAAGAGAATGGAAGATTTGTTGGAAGACAATAATTACCAAAAAGTAGTAACTAGCCCTTTAAAGTACTGCATTGAAACCACAAATAAAACTCTGAAAGAAAGCAAAATAATCAACAAAAAGGAATTTCACAAAATTAAAGTAGATAACCCAACATTACCAAGAGTATATGGGATGCCAAAAATTCATAAAACTGGGAAAGGCATGAGACCTATCACTAGTAGTATAAATACCGCCACATATAATTTGGCCAAATGGTTGCTAAATAAATTTAATAGTTTCCCAAAATTCGAAAGTGCAAATTTAAAAAACTCTTTCCCCAAACAATGGAGTAGCTAACATGTCATCTGTAGACCAGCACACGTCACTGCTACGTATGTCCTAAAGATCTCCTTCATAATCGTACAACAAATCTTCCAGATTTTCTACAGTAATATCAGAAGCCTGTACACATCATACCCAAGCTAATTTATTTGCTATATTACCGAGATAAGCCATGGTTAACATTGAAATTTAACAATTTCAAATGTACCATTCATTTAGCTCTTGATAGCTATAAGAAATCACTCTGAACACAAAGAGAGTATAAATAACTAAAATGCTGAGCGAAAACAGCTGCATAAGGCTACCAGAAATCTTGGTTGAGGAACACTGTAATAACAGATGCTGACAGAGAGTTTTCTTTCCAGTGTGTGAGTGTGTAACGCAACATATTCTCGTCATATTATCGCTTGGTATAGCATAAATAAACTAAACTTGAACCGGAGAAGTCGCTTGCGTAGCTATACATACATACATTCGTTCGTATACACACAAAACAAAATGATTCAACTGTTAGGCGTGTTCGGCACAAAGAATGGCTTTTGCTACAGTGAAACAAAGTAGTGAAATTTCAACGATTTATTAATGTAGTCTCTACTTTATTGTTACTGTAGATGTATACTGCCTTTAATGAGTTTTAAACCAGTTTTTGTTTCGTTTAAATAACTTAATAAATACGGAAGATACGGAATTGTATTTATGATGAATTTTTACAGCATTTAACAATTTAAATGTCATGTTCTGTTTATTGGGTATCCATTTCCGGCCCCTGAAGGGTTTAAATGGCCATCGGCGAAGCAGTTAAGCAGTAAAGATGTTGAATCAAAGTTTTAGAATATTGTCACCCGATCGTTGGAACACCCTATAGAACCAGCTGAGAGCGGGCAAGCAGGGGAGATCGGCCTTAGCCACGCCCCCCCTCGTCTGTCTTATAGTGGTGACAAGGGATGGCTGGGAGAAAAAAAACATCACTGCGCCGCCTCTTTCTGTTCCACCTGTGTTCTCGAACTTACGGGATATTTCATCTAATCGAAAACCTTCCAGATCGGCAAGCGGACCCTATATAAGCAACACTTCGTGCAAGAGTGAGTCAAATCTTGGTGTAAGAATGCAGTGCTAGTGTACGACGAGAAGACTGTGAGAGCATCGGAAGATTGTACGTAATTACGAGTGCAAGTGAAATTGTAACGGACGAACTGGTGAATCGTAATTGTGTGCATTACGTAATTCTGTGTAATTGGCAAGAGTTTAACTGTAAGTCGGTGGAAATAAAGAACATTTTTGAGTGGTGTAATTGGACTTTTCATTTCACGAACCCACAAAGTCACAATTGGTGTCAGAAGTGCGACATAACACAATGGAGGCAGCATTAGAAAAGATTTTAGCGGAACTGAAACAAATGAAGACTGCCAACGACAACATCACCGGGAAGATGGAAGAAATGAAGGCCGAATTAACAGCGAAGATGGAAACGGCAAACAACAACTTGGCCACGACAATGACCGCAAAGATGGCCGAACTGACCACGGAAATGAAGGTGGCGAACGAGGCTCTCGCCGCAAAATTTGAGGAACAGTTGGCGGGCATGAGGGATGACGTTACGAATCTGGGCAAGCGGATGGGACAAGTAGACGACCACCTTAATGATTTAGAGGAAAAGGCCGACAATAACGCCAAGACCCTGAACGCCGTGGTGGAAGACGTCGAAGACCTTGCGAACCACGTAAACAACCTGGAGGGAAAGGCCGACAGCAGCGTCAAGTCCCTGAACGCCATGGTGGAGGACGTCGTCGGCAGGAAGCTGAAGGATTTGAAGGCCAACGCGCCGGGACGCGACACATCTGCGCGCGTCAAACCTCCCAAGTATGACGGCGCGTCAACGTTTGAAGTCTTCCGCCGCCAGTTCGACACAGTGGCCAGGCACAACAGCTGGTCACCGGAGGAGGAGGCCACACAGTTAATAGCCAGCCTCCAGGGACGGGCCGCGGAAGTCCTAAACGCGGTGCAGACGACGGCGGCGCCCAAGGACATCTGGGAGGCCCTGGAGAATCGCTTCGGGAACCACCGCTTAGCCGCAGCATACCGCAGCCAGCTAAAGGCAAGGTCTCAGCAGCCGGGGGAGACGCTGTAGGAGTTCGCCATAGCGATCGAGCAACTGGCTAGCAAGGCCTTGGTTGACCTGCCACTGGAGTTCGTATCCCGGGAAGCCGCCTACAATTTTGTCGACGGGGTACGGGACACGGAGATTCGTCAGCGCCTAATGCTCGGCGAATATAAAACCATCCACGAGGCGCTGACAGCGGCATTAAGGATGGAGGCGGCCAAAGTAACATCTATCCCGACGTCGAGAACGAGGAGTGTCCGCTACGCCAGAGACAGAAGACCAGCTGAGGGACGCCAGCGAACACCTAGTGGCCTGTGTTGGGGGTGTGGACAGCCCGGACACCTGCAGAGAGACTGCCCACACCAGGAAGAGCAGCCGGAAAACGAGTAAGGACCGTTGTGGAGAGGGGCACGTCGGCGCCATCACCACCATCCCCTCGAGTGACACTGCGCGCCGTCAGCCGGCGTATAGATGACAGCCTCATCGCGGACGGTTGGGTAAGAGGAAAGCCGTGCCGCGTGCTGGTGGACACCGGGGCGGCCGTGACCATCATCAGACCTGATGTGGCGAAGGGTTTGCCGACAAGGAAGCGGAGCCGACCATACCAGCTTGTCACGGCATCGGGCGACACCTTGCCTGTGGAGGAGGCCCTGCTGGAGCTGAAATTGGGACGGAGTGCCGTGCGTCTGTGGGTGTTCGTCGCGAAGGTGGCGGAGGAGGTGATCCTGGGACTGGATGCCCTCAGGAGCCATGAGGCGACGGTCGACGTCGGCAAGAAGGTCCTGCGGCTTAACGGAGAAGAGGTTATACTCCGTCAACCAGAAGAGCGCCTTGGAATTTGCAGGGTCGTCTTGGACGAAGACGTGGTTGTCCCCGCGAGGAGCGAGGTGGTGGTGACGGCGCGACTGGAGGGCCAGAGAACCAGGAACATGATGCTGGACCAGAAGACGCCTGTACACGGACTGTGTGTAGCCAGGGCGTTGCTGCCGTGCTGAGAGGAGGTGCCAGTGAGACTGCTAAATCCAACGGACACCGATCACGACGTCCAGGCCGGGACGGAGTTGGGAACGTGCGAGCCCGTGGTGAGCGTAACAGCAATCGACAAGACACAGGAGCCGTCGCCGAAGCAACACCTGGGGCCCCGGCTAGAAGGGTTACTGGAGAGGGCGGCCGACCACCTGACCGCAGAACAGCTGGAGAAAGTTCGACAACTACTGAGGCGATACGAGCGCGTCTTCAGCCAAGGCGATGGTGACTACGGCCGCACGGACAAAGTGCTTCACCGCATCGACACCGGAGACGCCCGGCCTATTCGGCAACCACATAGACGCGTTCCGCTGGCGAAGCAAGGGGCGGTACGAGACATGCTGGAGGACATGAGATCCAGGGGAGTGATTGAAGAGTCTGACAGCCCTTGGTGTTCCCCTGTAGTCTTGGTGACGAAGAAGAACGGCGAGCTGCGCTTCTGCGTAGACTACAGAAAGCTGAACGCTGTCACCCGGAAGGACTGTTTTCCCTTACCCCGGATTGACGACACCCTGGACACGCTAGCTGGTGCACAGTGTTTCTCGACCATGGACCTGAAGTCGAGCTACTGGCAGGTAGCTCTAGACCCAAGAGACAAGGAGAAGACCGCATTCTCGACGGGCCAAGGGCTCTGGCAGTTCACGGTTATGCCCTTTGGCCTCTGCAACGCACCAGCTACCTTCCAACGCCTCATGGAGTCAGTGATAGAGGGCTGACTTACGATGCCTGCCTGCTATACCTGGACGACATCATCGTCGGGAAGACTTTTGAAGATCACCTCGAGAATCTGAGTAAGGTGCTACAGAGACTGCAGGCGACCAACTTGAAGCTGAACGCGAAGAAGTGCCAGCTCTTCCGCAAGGAAGTTAACTACTTGGGCCACATAGTCTCAGCAACCGGAGTGGCCACAGACCCGGAGAAGACAAAGGCCATGAGAGATTGGCCTCGCCCAAGGGATAAGAAAGAGCTGCGCAGTTTCCTGGGGCTGTGCAGTTACTACCGCCGCTTCATAAGGGGGTTCTCCAACATCGCAAAACCTCTCACCCGCCTGACGGAGGAACACCGGCCTTATGTGTGGACAGAGGACGCCGAAAACGCTTTCCAGCACCTAAAGGAGACCCTGTGCAGTGCTCCAATTTTGGGTTTCCCACAACCGGGTGACGCCTTCATTGTGGACACCGACGCTAGCGACCATTGCATTGGAGGTGTCCTATCGCAGATCCAGGACGGCCATGAGCGGGTGATAGCCTACTACAGCAAGATGCTATCCAAGGCAGAGAAGAACTACTGCGTCACCCGACGGGAGTTACTGGCAGTGGTAAAGACCTTGGAGCACTTCCACAAGTACCTGTACGGTCAGCCATTCCACCTGAGAACTGACCATTCCGCCCTAACCTGGCTATTGAGCTTTAAGAACCTGGAAGGCCAGACAGCACGTTGGGTCCAGAGGCTGCAGGAGTACGACTTCACCTCGGAACATCGTAGAGGGAAGAGCCACGGTAACGCTGACGCCATGTCCCGAAGACCCTGTCCAGAAGAGTGCGGCCAGTGCACAAGAGTGGAAGAGAAGGAGCGTGCCGCAGCAGTCAGAGTAGTTGTGGCAGTGCCTGCTGAAGGCTGGGATAGCGCAGGCCTGAGGAGGGAGCAGCTGGCGGACGCAGACTTGGGGCCACTCTTGAGGGAAGTGGAGGCAGGGATGAGACCAACCTGGGAGGACATCGCACCGAGGAGCGCCGCCTACAAGTCGTACTGGGCACAATGGGACTCGTTGAAGACCAGAGAGGGCGTGCTGTTCCGGGTATGGGAATCACCTGATGGGAAGATGCAGAGAGAACAGTTGGTACTTCCCGGAGTAAGGTCCCGGAAGTCTTGGAGGAAGTGCACGCCGGTACTTCGGGAGGACACCTGGGAGCGAACCGAACGATTGACAAACTACGGCAGCGCTACTACTGGCTGTGTTCTCGAACTTACGGGATATTTCATCTAATCGAGAACCTTCCAGATCGGCAAGCGGACCCTATATAAGCAACACGTCGTGCAAGAGGAGTGAGTCAGTTCTTGGTGTAAGAATGCAGTGCTAGTGTACGACGAGAAGACTGTGTGAGAGCATCGGAAGATTGTACGTAATTACTAGTGCAAGTGAAATTGTAAAGGACGAACTGGTGAATCGTAATTGTGTGCATTACGTAATTCTGTGTAATTGGCAAGAGTTTAACTGTAAGTCGGTGGAAATAAAGAACATTTTTGAGTGGTGTAATTGGACTTTTCATTTCACGAACCCACAAAGTCACAATATTTTAACACTAATTTTCATTATTTTGATATTATACCAGCAATTGTTGACTTATTTTATAAAAATATTTTTTTTATATAACCCACTCCCTAACAGATTTTCTTTTCACCAACTGGTACAGCAGTCAAAAATCAACTCTGTTTATCAGACATACATGGGTTACATAATATTGTAAAACTTATTCCTAACACTCCTCTAAGCAGTAACCTTTCTTTGTCCTTAGGTTATTCTATTGTGATCTCATGGTTCAGCAACATTTGTTTCCTCATATTGCTTTCTTCCACTCTCCTTCCTCTATTACCAAATCTGCAAACTGGTCAGATTTGATCAGACTCAAACTTGCTCTTACTGCCCTGTTATATTACAGCTAATCATTAAAAGCTGATACCGCCACTTTTTTTACAATAATTTATTCTTTGCTTAAGGGCTGCACTGTATGTTTACAAATAAGAAAGAAAATAATTAGACAATGAAATACAATACACTTTCTATGAAAGGGAGTCAGAATAGTTTTCCTGATCTCAAACAATTACAACCTGTCTGAGGAATTGGAGAAAACATCCAGCATTGGAAGCTTGCATAGAAACTAACAGATAAGCAGTATTATGTCATCATTTGCAGTGCATACCTGTACCATTCACAATTCTGAAATGCAACAGTCAAGTCCCTGACAGTGGACAAATTTGAGTCAAGTCAAAATGCAGACAATGTCACACAAAGTCATATGCTCACAAAGTAGAAAATGAATATTCCATGTGTTAGCACTTGGTACACATTGCCCACATCCAAAAGGAGACAACTCAATGGGTTTGAAAAACGTATTGTGCGCGGAAATGTTAGAGTTTTTGAACAGAGAAGAGAAATTTTTATGTTAAGTGAACTAATGAATGCTGATAAAGATTTTTTTTTGAAGGTAGAAGGACATACTCTGGAGAACACTTAAAGGTACAGGTTATCATTTCGCAAGATAAAAAATATGTGTCATGTTACATACGCTGTGCTGATGTTTTGATTATCAGACGGTACCACACTATATTTCCGCCTTCTCTGACCTCTCTAAATCGAGCACACTACACCAGTGACTTACACAAACAACTCTACTCATTTGTCAAATAGGTAATATCTGTGTGTAGCACTTTAAATTTATTACACAATTGTGGAGCATTTAATCTGGTTGACATAATCGCAGTCATCTTGCATTATTTAACAACAAAATGTTAAAACATTTATTTCTGTTTCACTTCTTATTCCATCAACAAAATTCAAAGAAACTGCCTTAATTCAATGTTGCACTTCCAGAAATGAATATTACACAAAAATAATGAAAATAAGGCAGATACATAAATATCCTTAAGGATTAAAGTCTGGGTTCTTTCTTAGAATCACAAAACCTTCCATGATTGGTGTGAGTGGCACATATTCCTCAGTGGCTAGTTCAGCACGTTCTCCAAATGCAAGCAATACTGGTGTTGTATGAGTCTGGAATCCTGTAATGGTTTTAGGTTTACCTGCTTGTCCAACAACATCAACTGCCTGAAAATTTAAAACATGTAAAGTAAATATTTTGCCTCTTTTAAACACTTATTTGATAATTCCTTTCTTGGAAGTGTTGAAAACAGTGTTGTTGTAATAAATTAAATTTAAAGGGAGTCGATTAATGACACTGAACAGCACTTTTAAATTTTCCCGGAACATGTTTCAGAGACCTTGCCTCCATCCTCAACCGGATATCGACTGGTTCTCAGTGGTGTAGCTGGCGATATATTGTCATAGGTCTCCTCTGGTGGCGGTTCGAGGAACTTGAACAAATCTTTCTGGGGGATGTCAAAACTGAATACTTTGTTCCTATTTTTTGAAATGAAGATTTGTTCCCATGTGGACAGTTCTTGTTTTCCTGATGTATGTTTTAGTAGTTTTGGTTCTGGATTTATGTTGTGGTTTTTCCCCCCAAAATGCGTGGCAACTGCTGATTTTTCTAATTGTTTATATTTTATGTTCCTAAAGTGTTCCTTCGCTCTTCTTTCTAAATTTCTTTTGGTTTTTCCAATATAAATTTGACTACAGTCACAACATTCAATTTGATATATACCAGATTTTTTTGTTAGATGGAATGGCATCTTTGATGTTTGAGCAAATTAGGTTTTTTAAGAAGTAATGGTTGACTGGTGCTAGTTGAATGTTTTTTTTAATGTTTTTCTCCTGGTATATATCAAATTGAATGTTGTGACTGTAGTCAAATTTATATTGGAAAAACCAAAAGAAATTTAAAAAGAAGAGCAAAGTAACACGTTATGAACATAAAATATAAACAATTAGAAAAATCAGCAGTTGCCACGCATTTTGGGGGGAAAAACCACAACATAAATCCAGAACCAAAACTACTAAAACATACATCAGAAAAACAAGAACTGTCCACATGGGAACAAATCTTCATTTCAAAAAATAGGAACAAAGTATTCAATTTCGACATCCCCCAGAAAGATTTGTTCAGCAAGTTCCTTGAACCGCCACCAGAGGAGACCTATGACAAAATATCGCCAGCTACACCACTGAGAACCAGTCGATATCCGGTTGACGATGGAGGCAAAGTCTCTGAAACATGTTCCGGGAAAATTTAAAAGTGCTGTTCAGTGTCATTAATCGACTCCCTTTAAATTTGAAATTTAACTTATCTGATAATCTGAAAATTCATGAGTAAGCAAATGGATTTTTAAAACAAGTGGTTTTATTTGTTAAATCTGTAATGATTGTCAGATGTTTCTTACTTTGCAAACCTTCTCATTGCAACATTTGTCATGATTAAAGCCCAGATTTGTATGCAAAATGCACATTCTTTTTTATTACTCAAAACTATGCCTAAGTGATATATCTTCTATATCCCACTTTTCCAGACAATTTGAGCAGAATTTAATTCACATAAATGCATATTTTGAAGTAAATGTATATTTTAAGTTTTAAATGAAAAAGTCATACTTTACAACTAAATTAGCAAACTTCGAAACAAGAAAAATAGTGTACTTCAGTTACTTCCACTCTTTGATTCTTTGATGACATGGAATAATACTATGGGGGAACTCTACGGGATGGGAAACGATCTTTAAAAGTAAAAAAAAAGATGATTTGCGAAACATGTCCTCAAAATAGGTACGAAAGTGAAGCAGATATGTAATAAATACAACTCATCTAAAAATTAATAATTATTTTGCTTCACTGTGGTGTTCCAATAAAGTTAAATTTCGATATAAAGAGACAGATAGTTTATCACAAAGGTGAAAGACATGCTGGCACCGATATAATTACATTCTAGAACATTCGTGTTCTATCTGGTGACATTTCAGAGAAAATTCGATAACAGTCTGGAATTTCTGAATTTGTGTATAAAAAGAAGCCATGGCTAGTGATGAGTCTGTTGTGTAACAAGAGTAGTTGTTGTAAAGACATGTAACAAGAGTGTTGTCAATAGTGGAAGTTGAGTAAGCTGTTTGTTACTGTCATCGACCTTGGTAGACTGATGGTGTATGCAACATAATGCTGCTGTAATCTATAAGAGTATTTCTACGAAAATAAAGGAGGTTTTTAATTTTTGCAACTCGGCCTTTTAATTCTACGAACCCACAAAGTCACAATATATAATAAATTACTTGTAAGAATCCATGAAATGAAAAACCTCAAATGCTTTAATAAAGCAATAAAAAAAACCTACTAATGGACAAAGCATATTACTCAATTACTGAATATATGGATGATAAAATTGAGTTATAATAAAATTTGTTGACATTCTGACAATATTATTCCAAGGGCATGTCATAATTATAACAATACTTGTATATACTTGTATTTATATTATCACTAATTATATTATTAGTATTATGTATCTATATTGTTAGTGTTGTTATTTTGTGTAATTGTTATTTTAAATTTTCTACTGTTGAGTCACCTGTTTACAGAGTTTTTACACACAATTTGTATGCGTATGTGACAATAAAGCATCTTATCTTACTCTTGAAGGTGGCATTAAATTTTAATTTTTCCCTTTAGATAATAATATTAACATTACTAGTACTTAATAAAGCCTTTAAAAAAACCAGTATAAGTTGTATATAAAAAACGTATGTATTTATAAATTGATGTAAGCTATAGCAAAATTTTGAATGCTTGGAGCAAACCAAAGTAAATGTATGATGGTATGATTTACAATGGACATCGGGTAATCAGTGTGTTTATTTACAACTGTGTAACAGAGACACACCCAGGCATCTTGTGAAATAATATTCCACAATTAAGATTAAGGAGAAAACAGGTAATCCCCAGTGCAGCCATAAAGTCAAAGGAAACCCAACAATCAGTATCAAACATGTCTTCACATAACTTGGTGCTTCCCCATTTTCCATCAACTTCTCAGCTTGACAGTTGATTCAGAGCTCAGTTGTGTGTCAATAGTTGACAATTAAGGAAGTTAATTAAATATGCTTGTGTTCTGGTTGAGAATGCTACTCAGTAAAGCATTTCAATCTGTTGTTTTATGTAAATATGTGAGTAAGTTTCAAAGTGATATTTTTTTGAAGATGGTAAGCTATTCTCAATTTCTTCTCGGGCAGCAAGCCAAGTGAACAGACGATTAGAAATCAACGTTTCGGGAGTGTGCATTGCTCCCATCATCAGGATATTTATTAAATGTTAAATGCCAGGTCAGGAGATGGCATGAGTATAGAAAATTAATTGGGTCAAAGAAACATAACTACTTAACTTGATTATCAAGCTGTATTGATGTTTGCTTCTTAAATCAACGGATTTCCATTTTTAAGGACGGTTTCCAAAAGAAGCTGAACTGAAATCCAGCATCATGATTAAGCATGCTCCTTTCAGATGAAATGGCCAAAGCCTCCTTAATTCTCCACTCCCAGTAACTGTTGCATATTGCCAAGATGGTTGTCTCCCGAAAACTGGCTCTATGGTCATTATCAAAACAATGCTCTGCCAACCGAGACTTCTCAGGTTGCATTAAATGAATGCTATCAGAATAAACGAACATGAACGGAGCATTTGTTTAAACTGGCCTTGGAAAACTTGGAAACTGGCCTTAAAAATGGAAATCCGTCGATTTAAGAAGCAAAGATCAATACAGCATGGTAATCAAGTTAAGTAGTTACGTTTCTTTGACCCAATTAATTTTCTATACTCACGCCATCTCCTGACCTGGCATTTAATTTACTGAAAACAGTCTTTTGTTCAGTAATGCAAATTTTGATAGTGTTTTGTCTTTGTTTATATTTGTGTTATATCCAGTGTTTCCTTTGTGGTCGTAACATTTAATAAATATCCTGATGATGGAAACAATGCACACTCCCAAAACGTTGATTTCTAATTGTCTGTTCACCCGGCTTGCTGCTCGAGAAGAAATTGAGCATATCCGTCGCCAGGAAAGCTTCAGGTCTTATGGTAAGCTATTGTTTTGCTTGATTTATGTAAAATCTGTTTCAGCAAATAAAATTTTGAAGTTGTGCAGCACATAAATACAGTATTCCATAAGGAACTGGTTAAGAAGTCTTCTTTAAATAAACATTAATTAGAAGGCAAGTCACTTTTGAGAATTACAATTTTACTACAGACTTGTATTTGGCTTTAGTGAGTGCCAAAATTCCATTGTCGAAACTGAATTATGTGTAGCTTCAGAATTTCTTAAAAAAGTACACAAATATAAGGATCTCAGATGTCTACATTACGCAAAAAATTTGTAACACAGTGTTTTCAGAATGTAATCTCTAAAATATGTGACACATTGGAACAGGAAAAAGATCTGGATTTCATGAAATGCCACAATCTGCTGGACAGCATGTTGCTAGTCCTATAGTGGGTCCAGTGAAAGCAGATAGCAAATCATTCCTCTTGAACATTAAAGTACAGATATTTTTTAGATGTGGCATATGACGTAATATTGTACAGTAGTTTATGGCCGAGTCCACTTGTTTATTTGTAAGAAAATGGGGTGTCAGGTTAGTCATCTCTCATCTAACCCACAAGCTTTATCAGCAGTCTGCTGGTGGAAGCAGAGATCTTACCCCCTACCATTGATTTACATGTCACTTGCACACATCTGAGCAAGGTCACACGCCACCTCTAAAAATACCTCTGTACTTGACAGGGTAAATCACAGCACAGTTGCAACAATGTTCAATGACTCTAGCTTTTTCATGGCCAGGTAGAGCACACTTTTTCAAATGCACCTGTGACAACATACAATGCAGAAAGGACTTTTTCATTGCATAAAATCTTCATTGACAGACATAGAGCTTCATATAAAATAATCTCAGGACAACTTTCCATATCTACTGCAACATTCATGAATAATTATTAAATTTTAGATGAGTCGTATTTCTTACACATCTGCTTCACTTTCGTACCTATTTTGAGGACATGTTTCGCAAATCTTCGTTTGCATCTACGGCTCTTGTGCGACTGACGCTAGATCCAGCGGTGTGGGTAATTCTGGGGTTGTTGCTGCCATCTGTTGATTTAGTGATGAACTGAAATGTGGGATTCTCTTCTAGCGGGATTTCAAAGTTCATTAGTTGGTTTTTATGTTTTTCTATGTATATCCTCTCCCATATGACGAGTTCACTATGTTTTTGTACGTATTTTAGTAATTCTGTGCTATCTTCAATTTCATGATTTTCAGACCAGAAATGAGCTGCTATTGCAGACTTATCAATATTTTTGTATCTTAAGTGCCTGAAGTGTTCTTTCTTTCTAGTGCCTATGTTTCCTTTTGTCCTCCCTATGTAAATTTTTTCACAGTCTTTACACTTAATTTTGTAAATGCCTGACTTTTCCTCTGGTTTTATCTTATCAGTATTATTACTGTGAAGTAGGTTTTTAATGTTGTAATTGTTTTTTGGTGCCAATGTTATATTGTATTTCTTGAATATTTTTTGGAACTTTTTTGTGGCCCAGGGGTGGTAAGTAAATTTAGCAAATCTAGTTTCTTGTTTTATTGGTGTGAGAGCTGTGATCTGTTTTAATTTCTTTTGAAGTTTGAATAATTTTAGTTTTTTATCTACAAGGTTTTTTCCATATCCATTTTTAATTGCAGTTTTTAAGATTTGATGGTATTCGTTTTGATATTCTTGCTGGCTGAGAGGTAGATTTACTAATCTGTGTGTCAGACTGTTGATGGTTGCATGTTTGTGTGGAATTGGGTTGAAACTATTTGCTTTGATGTAATTATCTGTGTGTGTTGCTTTTCTATGAATGCCAAATTCTAGTTTTTCATTGCCTTTTTTGATTTTAAGGTCTAAAAAAGGTAGAGTACAGTCCTCTTCAGTTTCTACTGTGAATTGTATGCTGGGTTCTTGCAGGTTGAGTAGTTTCAAAGCATCATCTATTAGTTTGTAGGGCACTATTGCAAAGATGTCGTCTACGTATCTGTACCATGTTTTAAACATATGAGGGAAGGCTTTAGTAATATGTGTTTCGAAAAAGCTCATGTATAGATTGGCCAAAAATGGTGATAGCGGGCTTCCCATAGCTAGTCCTGAAATTTGTATATAATATTTTCCATCGAAGACAAAATAATTTTGATGTATACATAATTCAGTCATTGCCAAATATTCTTCTATTGCATTGGCATCCAGGTTTATAGAATTTAGCCATTTTTTCAGTTGAATCAAAAGTTTGTCTAATGGAATGCTAGGGAAGAGGGAGCGGACATCAAAAGGATACTAAAGTGTCATGAGGTTTTAGTTTAACATTTTGAATTTTTTCTACCAGGTCTAAAGAGTTTTTTATACTCAGAGTATGGAATTGTGGAAAGGACTGAAATTTTTTGGTTAGCCATTTTGCCAGAAGGTAAGTAGGAGAGTTTATATTATTTACAATGGGTCTCATGGGTATGTTGGGTTTGTGTATTTTAGGCAAACCATATATTCTTGCAAGGGTAGGATTGTCTGGTTTGATAGTTTTTTGTTCTGTAGTTGTTAAAATTTTACCATTAATGATGGTTTTTTGTACATCTTTTATGCATCGGTTGAGTGGATTAGAATCTATTTCCTGGAATTCTTTTTGTTGTAGTAACTCTAACTTTTTCTTTGTATGTAGCTGTATCTAAGATACAGAAGAGAATCCCACATTTCAGTTCATCACTAAATCAACAGATGGCAGCAACAACCCCAGAATTACCCACACCGCTGGATCTAGCGTCAGTCGCACAAGAGCCGTAGATGCAAACGAAGATTTGCGAAACATGTCCTCAAAATAGGTACGAAAGTGAAGCAGATGTGTAAGAAATACGACTCATCTAAAATTTAATAATTATTCGCTTCACTGTGGTGTTCCAATACAGTTAAATCTCGATTCATGAATAAGTTAAGCTAATCCCCTTCCCCCAAAAATATGGCTTCTTTGATATTTATTTTTGCATATTGTATATGTATATTGCATATTGTATATTTTTACAATCTTTCATGCATATTTGCATGCATATTTAAGTATTTTATTTTGCATACAAATCCAGGCTCTAATCATGATTATCTCTTTCAAAAGGACTCATGAGTTGTTGTCATAGTAAATAACCTACCTGGGTTAATTTAGTTTTGGTTCAATGTCACATCTGATATTCTTACTCATTTTGAAACTAAAACTGAATTCTAATCTGCACAAACCAAAGACAACTTCTACTTGAGATCAGCCCTGGGTTAAAAAAATGAAATGACTAGCTCCAGCTTAACAAACAAATTTAAATTCTTAAAATTATGGAACATAACAATTAGAAGGCTTTGTCCTGGAGATCAAAGCTTAATCCTATATGTAAAACTTGTATGAGTCAAATAAAACAATGTTTTGTACAATTATAAAACAAAATTGGTGCATGAAAAAAGTGTAAAAGGCCAAAAACACATGTCATAATATATATATATACAAATATAATAATTTGTAACTTAATTAACTTAGCTTTAAATTAACTTGTTCGCAATCCTGAACAATTTAGAAGAAAAGTTTCATCATTTCTTATAAGTGAAGTTTTAAGTTACATATTTGAATATATTTGTTTGCTTCACTGTTAATAGCTTCATATTTTACGTATATGTCATAATAGCTCATACAGTTGTAATAATGCCAAGTTAGTAACCATCTCATTAGAAGTATAGTGCCAAACAAGCCTTTAGGTTACGCCATACAGCATTAATCTAAATGCCGTTTATCTCTGCAATTTTTATTTATTCTCTATCGCTTACACTCACACATACATGCACATTTTCCAGAGAAGTGAAGGTAGGGAATGATTCTAGTTAAAAGCATCTACCTCCAGTCAAGAGCTGTATCCAGGTCCTCTGGGTTTAAAGGTCAGCATACTATGTAGCAGAGGCAATCACACTTTCTTTTTATGAAGTTAGTATCAAATTAAGGGTCTGTAGCTAATCTGAGGTTTGTTATATGGATCAACTTATGCTGAGAGCTCTCCTTACCAGAGGGCTTATTGACTGTCATGGTAATGTTTTCAGCTGTGTCATTTTCAAGCTACACCTGAAGTTCTTGTTCATCCCTCAATACTGACATGAACTGCTGTTTGTGAAGCATTCTAGTGTCCTATGTTAATTTGTTTTTATTACAGAAATAAGTCTCCTTAAGTAAACCCTTTGTCACAAGTATCTTAGAGTTATAATTATGGGACAGACCCATACGACAGACTTAATTTATTAGACATGTTACTTACTAACACAATTCCCTTAAGGGAACACACTGTCATAAGACTCAGGTTTGCATTTTCACTTTTAACATCACATTCAGTAGTAGAGTAACATGGTCTGATAGCCATAATGAACCAAGACTAGCTCTAACTGTACATCTAGTGAGAATTTTCTCACTCTATGTTAAATACAAACTCTTAAAAAAAAATAATACACACAAGCTAATTACCATCAGTTTTAAGCAAATCTGCACCATGCTGTTAGAACTTTACTTGGATAGCCTAAGACAAAATGAGCAAACTCTCCATGTATTTGTCTAAATCCAATTTGGTTCCACAGTCGGTTCATACTGGTGTGTCTGTACTAGGGAACAGATTTTTAGATACATAAATACATAAACATGCATCTCGATTCATGTTTATTTTAACTTGTGCTTCACCGTTTCTACGCTTCTTTTAATTTTTATAATTTGAGAGTAATACATATTTTTTATGTAATGAAATATTTTGTTATTAGTACATATTTTATGCTTTTTATCATATTTGATGCATTTTGTGTGTGTCAAACATCATGACTTTATGATAAGAGAAGCCTTCTGCTTATCCTGTAACCTTAGTGTTGTCAACAGCTTGCTACAATATAAACATATACACGAAACTCACAGGAAAGACATTTTGATGTCAGAGTATTGCACAATATACTTGGACTCAACACTAGAATAGGTAGCGCATTAGTTCTTGGTGAATGACCTTCAGCAGAAATCCAGTGAGCTGGCCTACCCTTAATAAACAGGTCAGCAAATAGTTTGTTACAATAAAAACTGATCTTTCCTCTGTACCTGTTTGAGTTATTTCTGTTCCTTCAGTTAAGTTCAGAAGTGTCAGGTAATGCTTAACATACTTGTTGTGTGATTTGTGTATATACCGAAATGCTGAAAGTAACAGGTAGTGTTACAAGGGTGGTCTGAAAAGTTCTCAGCGTCACCCAGAGATGATCACGCCAGTACTTGCATGATTTTTTTTCCTTACATTGGTACACATGTTAATAGACCCTATGTATAATTAAGTCATCCCAGACAATAGTTGACTGTAGGCATTTGTTTGAAGCAGTATAAGTGCGCATTGCTTTGAAAATGGAGAAATTCGATTATCATGCTGTGATAAAATTCTTCGTAAAAGAAGGTTTAACACCTACAGAAATTCATTTGCGGATTGTAAATGTGTATGGTGACACTTCATCTTCAGTTTCCACTGTGAAGAAATGGGCAACCGATTTTAAACCCGGCCGTGAAAGCGTCCAAAACGAACCACGCAAAGGACGTCCTAAAACTTTAAACACAGAAATCACTGAAAAATTGCATGACATTGTCACCCTCAGATTGTTTGCAATTCCTATTATGATAAATTGTAAATCAAAATTAACTTGGCAGTTCCAAGAATGTGTATTCTAATAAAGAAATTGTGAAAAGCTCTCAAATTCTGTTAATATGGTTATTTAATTTAGTGGAAAATACGTTAATTAAAATAAAATGGCTGCTCTCATTAATGTGGTTGAAGGGAATGATCACTTCAGACTTTTCCTTTTACGTGTTGTCATATCCTCTATTATTAGAAACCAGCAGTAGTCACTCATCATTGATGTGTCCCATCTGCCTTTATAACGTTGTTCCATTTGCAAGATGTCTTGGTGAAAACGTTTACCTTGTTCATCACTTATTGCACCTAAATTTTCCGGAATAAAATCCAAATGTCAATTTTGAGAGACATCCTACACCCCAATTCCTGATATGTTTAAAGAAGATTCTGTACCAGCCGTTTATAGTTTGCAACTTTTTGGTTACCAAGGAAGCCGCGAACACCACCTTTAAATGACCTCTATGCTGCAAGTTCCTTTGCATTTAATTTTGTATCAAAATTTTTGTCACTGATCACTTTTCTGATTTGAGGTCCAATGAATATTCCTTCTTTTAATTTGGCGGCACTCACACCAGGGAAAACAGTTCTAAGATGTTTGAAACCCTCACCGTTGTTGTCCATGGCCTTCATGAAGTTTTTCATCAGCCCTAATTTAATGTGTAAAGGCGGAAGAAACACCTTCTGTGGCTCAACCAGTCAACCAATGGTTTAAATTTTACATTTTGTTTTCCCAGAATGAATTTGTCTCTTCCTATCCATATCTTAAATTTATAGTGCTTTCCCCTATCACGACTGTCCCTTAGGCAGAGGAAACACGGAAATTTGGTAAATCTGCTTTGCAATCCCATTGGAAGACCAGTCACTTTAAGGTCCCCACAGATATGCCAGCAGTGGTCTTCATATTTTATGGCTTGAAGAATGTGGCACATAGTTCCATAAGTTTCTTTCATTGCCACAGCATATGCTACAGGTACAGAGGACAGCTCATTTCTATTATGTAGTAACACAGCCTTTTAGAACTGTCAATAAACAGGCACTACTCTTCAGCATTATGTGTAATAGCTAATTTCAACATTAATCCACTCACATCACTGCATACACAAGACACCATTATCTGTGGTTGTGAAATACTGCAAGAAATAGCTATTTCTGTTCCTGAACACTGTCACCCTAGTATCTTTATTTAACAGCTTCCATTGTTGAAGATGAGATCCGAGAAGTTTGGTTAACTGCTTAGGTAGGTATAAATCATTTACTAGATCATGGAGTTCCACCTCCAACTAAGTGTGGCTATTCTGCTTCTGCTTCTTCTTCTGGAATATAAGCAGCATCTTTGTACTGCTTCATCAGATGAAGGTCTGTTGGATTCAGATAGTTCTTGCCATAAGACGTTGGCATCCGGGCCAGATACAGATATGGGGAAGAAGTATAATGCATGGAAATCTAAGCGCACTGAGCATATAAGGGTTATATGGGATCACCTAAAAATTACGAAACCATGCATGATAGGAAAAATCTGAATGTATTTCTGTAAACAGCGCACCAAACTTAGTGTAATTCAATATTCCACTTGCCTCCACATTTGTGTGTTTATTTGTGTAATCCATCACTGGTGAGTTATCAAAATGTTCTTTTTTATTACAAGTTTTTCTATTATTTAAAATGAATTAAAATATTTGTTTTAGTAAATATTTTGAAACTTTTAAATAAATATTTTCTTGATATTAATGCATAAAAAATAAATAAGTTTAACTTTTTTAGCATGTTAAAGTTCATTACCTAGTCTGTACTTGAGCCTTTAGCTTTGTTCTACTACCACCAATCATATCGAGTCTGTTAAATATTCACAGATAGCCGAGGACTGCCGAGATTCAGTATCCCAGATATAAGCTTTCCTTTCCTTTTATTTTTCTTCTCATTTGAAGATAAATATAATAATTCCGAATTTGCAATTGCAAAAACTTATTGGCATTTTAAGGCATATATGCTCACATATATACACTGAAATACTCTCCATTTTATATCGAGATTTAACTGTATTGGAACACCACAGTGAAGCGAAATAATTATTAATTTTTAGATGAGTCGTATTTATTACACATCTGCTTCACTTTCGAAAGTGAAGCAGATGTGTAATAAATACGACTCATCTAAAAATTAATACTCTCCATTTTGTTTTCCAACTAAATAATAATTCCTAAATGAAAATGCAAATAAAACAAATTAATTTGACACCTATTGTGCAATCTTCCACTTCTGTTAAGGTTCTCATTCTCAGGGTATTGATAAAATCAAATAGCTGGTCAAATTTTGACATAAAATTTAAATATGAATTTAAAAAGCATAATTTTCCGGAGCATGTTACTAAAGCATGTTGCTTTAAATGGGATCAGCAAAGAGTTAAGGTTGACTCAAGTTATATATGTGTCAATATGCAAAGACATGGTGAACTACAGGAGAAAACTTGCAAACATTGTACATGAATTTATAAAGAATGAACATGATAAGCTCACTGGACAAAAAATTAGTCACCATCTGTAGAAATTAGCAATGAATCTTTACAACTCAACAGCAAGCCCACCATCGCTACATGATAAGAGGGTCGTAGCAAACTGTGAGAAGTGGCAAAAAGGAGCAATCATGTTTGGCTGTGCTAATGACCATACAGAAAGTGAAGTGTCCAGATATACTGGTGTGTCAAAGCAGACTGTCCAAAGAGTCCACAAGCAGTGGTGCAATACAGATGGCCATGACCCACAACGTCGTATTTATGGTTGGAAAAGCATCATGACTGAGAGGGACCACAGATGAGTTTCATGACTAGTAGATGCAAATTGCTTCCAAACCCGACAGGAATTGCTCCAGTCCATGAATGCAGGTTCATCCCAACCTGTTAGCAACAAGTGGTGGTTAAGAGAACCTTTGAAGAGAACCCAAACTTCAAGTTCATCAAGATAACGACAGAGATGCCCCTATTGCCTCCAAGGAGTTCACCAAACCAACATGCAATAGTTGACATTAACTGAGGATGTTAGGAAGGTCCTAATAAAACGCATTCTAGATAAACACTAGCAATAAATGGAGCATTGAGTACTAATCTGACTCACAATTACATTAATTGTATCCTAGTCATTCACAGGAAGTTGGTTTAGTTTATTTATAACACACACAACTGTATAGTAATTTGGAGAGCTCTAAACTCACACAAGATAATTTCTTTTTGTTATTTACATCCTCAAATGTTAGTCATATCGGATGGTGAATGGAATAGGTGAAATGATGCTCAAATGAGCCCAGGGTTCATAGAGCTTAGAGTTACCCGACATTTGTCTTTCAGGATAAGGGAAAACCCCAGGAAAAACCCTATCCAGGTAACTCACCCTGACCAAGATTCGAACTCGAGACCTCTTGAATGTGAGGCAGACATGCTACCATCTACGCTACCAAGGCGGGCACACAAGAGAATGACCTACCTGGATTTCCACATATCAACAGCTGGCAGCCTAATTGAGCATTATACCATTCAGAGGCCTCTTCATACTGGGGTACGAAATCTACAACCTCAGCATCCTTCAGGATTCCAGAAAAAGTTTCCTAAAATGATAATACTCTCCACAGCAAAAATATCACATCCAATTCGAAATTGTCTGGTATGTTGCAAAAAAGGAGTTTGCGGGAAATCAATGATTTGCTGTGAATGTGGAGATGTGCCCTTGTGTGTTTATCCATGTTTTGAGGTGTACTGTTCAAGAAGAAACCTTTAAGGTAAGCTTTTAACCCTTATAGAATTTATTTAAATTTATTGCAAACGAGAAAAACTAAAATAATTAGCATTAAATCAGCATTAAATGCATGTATGCCCTAGACATATGCACTAGACGTCTATAGACATCTGTATCGCTCATTTTAAAATGAATGTCGTATGATGCCCATATCAATGAAATGGTCAATGATTGTAACATTTGAGAGTTTGTTGGAGGTAATGTAATAAATGATCTGATAAACAAGTGTGATTACTTGAGAAAAAACAGGAAAATTTTATAAAATCTAAGTACAGAATATGAAATGTGAATATATGAAGAATTTTAACCCTTCATTGGGTGCAATGTAGTTTTCATATTGCAACTAGAAAAGTCTGTGGCTAAGCTAGAAGGCAAAAACATATTTCACATGGCAGCATGTTGCACAATATAGGGAATTGAGATAATTTTCAAATTCTTGACTCGTGAGGCATTTATGAATACCTAACGGTAGTGAAAGTTTCACTTCTTCCATTAATAAGAAAGAACACACCTTGTATCAGACATAAAATAACATAGGGGAATTTTGCTGCAGTGTTATCAACCTGATACATTGCAGCCTAGAAAGGCTTATTCTGCAACCTTATTGAAAAGGATGCTTTTATTGTTTCCTAAAGTTTTCCTTGAACAAGCTGCAGTATCTTGGTTCCAATGTCAACATTCCTTCTTAGATTTTCTCACTCGTTACAGAACGAGTCTAGTCCCTTTCTTTTCAGGAATGGACAGTCAAAGAGGATATGCAAGATAATTTCTCATTCTCTTTGCACATTCTACTAATGGGTTCACACTTGCAGAGTTCTACTTGTCATAGATGCTTCCAGAAGCGACCATGTTCAGAAATTAATGTAACTAGTTTCCCTATTCCTCTTCTGACCTATCTCAGCAGACACAAGGAAAGAATGTCACATGGATCAAAGAACAGCTTCCTGGTTTGTCTTTGTTCAGCATAGGTTTGACATGAGTTGATTTTTTTCACTAATCCATGTTTTTACTAAGGTTTAGGCAGTACATGTAGTGATTCCAATAAGAGGTTCAGGTTGATATTGGTATCTCAGTGCCTTTTCTTGCTAGCTGATCACTATCATTTTCATAAATTCCGTTATGACCTGACATCTACCATATTTACAAACTGACAGAGCAATCAGAATATTTAGGCATTTTCCAACCAGTTCTGATTTTACTGGTCTGAGAAGAGCGCTTTTAAGGTGCTTAACCCTTTCACCGATATGTATGTCATAGACATCCAATTTAAAATGCCCCAAACCGATATGGACGTCCTGCACATTACATGCATTTAATGCCAATCATTTTAATCTATTTTACAATAAATTTATATTAGTTCTATAAGAGATGAAAACTCAGCGTTAAAGGTTTCTTTTTGAACGGTACACCTCAAAACCTGAATAAACACACAAAAGCACATCTTCAAATGTGGTTTCCTTGTGAACTTCTTTGGTTGTGGGTGGTATCCTTTTAGGAAAGTGTTTTCTCTCAATTATGAGGGGTGCTAGGGTGGTGGATTTCTTACGCCAGTATGAAGAGGTTCCTTGAATGTTATAGTACTCAATTAGGTTATGAGCTACTGATACACATTCTGCAAATTACTAAACAATTGTGTATAGTTACATCCAGTGGTATAAAAATACTTTTTATAACAATTAACTGTTTTTCGTAAAGAGGGATAGCTTTTAATAACTGATCCACCCCACCCATATTTGACCTGTTATTTCCCCTAAAAATGGAGCAGCTACCATGTCCTCTGTAGACCAATACATGTCTAATGTAGCTTTACAAATAACACACACCCTGTTTACTTTTGAATTCTTCTATCCTCTTAGGCCCTAAATTGCCTTTAGAGGTCAGGGCTTCCTTCATCCTACTCACATATACGTTAATTTCCATAACAATAAGACACTAAGTCAGCAGAACAAAGAAAAACAAAGTGAAAATGTCAGAAGTTAGCTATACAACAGAAAGTATGTCTTTTGTTCAAGTTATGTCAACATGTCTAAGTATCAAAGTATAAACTTGAAAGAAGCGTAGGGACAGTGAAGCACAAATTAGCACAAAAGTGAGCACAGTGAAGCAATGTGTCAATATCTTCTCGATTCACTTTTGTGCATGTCTAAGTATGCCTATATGTCTAAGAGTGAGTTATTTTGACCACTCCACAATATTGATTCTTCACAAACACCTGAAGGAAGCCGGTCATTTTCTTCCTCACTGCTACCTATATCAACACCTCCCTCCTAATTGCCATCAATATCCAAATCATGTCAAACAGCAAAAAGTCCTCCACATTTTCTAAAGTGGTATCAGAAGCCCATATACATCCTATGAAAGCTAATTTATTTGCTACATTACTAGGATAAGTCTGGTTAATACTGAAATTTAACAATTTCGAATGTGCTATTCATGTAACTCTTCATAGCTATAAGAAATCACTCTGAATACCAAATGAGTAGAAATAACAGATACTGAGCAAAAACAGCTGTGCAAGGCTACCATAAACTTCAGTTGTGAAATACTGTAAACAGAGGTACATACAGATGCTGACAGAGAGGTTTGTTTCTTTCCAGCATGTGTTCCACACAACATATACAATGATTATCACTTGGTAGCATAAACTAAACCCTAAAACCTTGAACTGGAGAACTCATTTATGCAGCTATACATATATACTATCACTATATACATATATACTGCACACAAAACAAAATGGCTCAAATATTAGATGTGTTCGATGCAAAAAATGGCTTTTGCTATAGTAAAACAAAATAATGAAATTTCCATGATTTATTACTATACTCTCTACTTTATTGATACTGTAGATGTATACTGCCTTTAATGGGTTTTAAACCAGTTTTTGTTTCGTTTAAATAACTTAATATAGAAAATACGAATGTGTATTTAAGAAGCACTTTTACAACATTTAACAATTTAAATGTATTGTTCTGTTTATTGGGTATCCGTTCTAGGCCCATGCAGGGTTTAAATGGCCATTGCTAAAGCGGTTAAGACAGTCTGTGAGGATTAGAATTTTTTATCGTGATAACCTTTCTCAATTCCTCTTACAGTGCAACTCAGGATAGGGAACACTTTGGCCGGAAAAACTGTTTAGTATTTCTCAAAGCTTATGCTAATATCTGTCCTTGGAGATAGACCATATATGACTGTACCTGATGTGTGGAATCCATATGAGAACCACACAAGTTGGCCACATTATTTATCAGGCATAATTCCTTCCACTCAGTCTTTTTGGGACCACAGAATTACTTAAGGGCAGGTGAAAGGAACTACTGAGCATTCATTAGGTCAGACAGCTTATTCAATCAAAGTATAAACTTGAAAGAAGCGTAGGGACAGTGAAGCACAAATTAGTACAAAAGTGAATCGAGAAGATATTGACACATTGCTTCACTCACACTGTTTAATCACAGGACATGTTTCAAGAGCTCTTGCTCCTATCATCAGCTGATACTCGATTGAAGAATCAGCTGATGATAGGAGCAAGAGCTCTTGAAACATGTCCTCCTGTGATTAAACAGTGTGAGTGAAGCAATGTGTCAATATCTTCTCGATTTACTTTTGTAGCTTATTCAATACTGGAATTTCCAGAAAATTTAGGATAGAGGTATGTCCAGCTGTTGACTATTGTATCCAATACACTTTTGCTTGAAAGTTTAACAGGAATAGACAAGGTAGACCTTGCAGTTGGATGAAATCACATAAATGTCTTATTAAATGAGAATCTACATGTTCATCCTCTGTCACAGTGCTACAAGCTTCAAGTTAATACAATATTCCATAACGATCACCAAGTGAGAAATAAAGCTCTATTTTAGTTATACACTAGCATACTTACCAGTTAAATATGACCAATTAATACATAAAAAATAGAAGCTAGCAACAGTAAAGCAACAAATACTACATAAAATATAATTATTTGTAGCAAACTACACATATCTTTTAAGAAAATTGATGAAAAGATCACAGAATTCAATTGAAACCAGTTTTGTAAATGATTATTTACATCATCAGTCACTTCCTTCGTGAACCATTAATTATCAACTGTAATTTCGAAACCAGAATGAAAGAACATTTTTGAAATAGGTATAAATAGACTGATAAATCGGCCGTGGCAGATCATTTTTGGTCATTTAACCATGAAATAAATCCAGAAGTTAAATTATCAAAGCAATTAAATGGTCCGATAGATTTTAATGGTTTTGAAAGAAAAAAAAAAAAAAAAAAAAAAAAAAAAAATTAGAAATCGTGTAATGAGTTTTGAAATACTGCCCATGGATTCTGTCTTTAAGTTTGTTTCATTTTTAAAGTTTGGTAATACATACAAAAATATTACAACATCTAGCAACTCTAACTTTGACAACAAAGGAAGTGACTGATCATGTAAAAATTGTTTACGAAACTGGTTTCAATTGAATTCTGCGAAATTTGCATCAATTCTCTTAAAAAGATAAAGTGAAGTTTGTTACAAATAACAATTCCTTTCTTGGAAGTGTTGAAAACTGTTATGATAAATTAACTTTAAAGAGAGTCGATTAAAGACACTAAACAACACAAATAAGTGTTGTTTAGTGTCTTTAATCGACTCTCTTTAAAGTTAATTTGATACAAATAATTTTATTTTATGTAGTAAGTATGACTGAGATCATTGAAACTTCAGGTTAGACAATGGAGTAAGAAAACTACGGTAAATAATTCACTTATAAGTACTCTCATCAGCTTTTCCCTATAGGAGAAAGAAAATAACAGTATAGAGGATTAAAAACTGACAGGAAGAACAATACACCAATACTTCACAATAATAATGGGGAAAAAAGTTATCTTACCAATCCAACTCTCACAGGAACAGCAAGAGGATTTAATTCTTCATCAAAGGTAACCAACATTCTTGGTTGCATAGCAGCAGCCAGTGTGAACAGCAGATAATGAGATCGTCCCAGGATAACTGAAAATTAAGATTAAAGAAAGCTTGTGAACCATTGTTATTTATGAAATTTGTATATGCTTACCCTAAAAAAAGTGTCATCACTAAAGGCTCAGCAATGATCTGTTAGGTTTACAGAGCATAGAAAATGCTGAGGAAGTACTTCTCGGAATCATTTGAGAATATCTATGATATAGTACAATAATGGCCAAACTACTACTTTATTTTAGTTAATTCATGGAAATTAATCATTTCTTCACACTAGCTGCATATAGGCTAAGGTTTTTGATAGTCAACATGAAAATTTCAATGCCATGGCCAGGATTTGAACCACGGATCTCCTGGTTTCCGTCCAGTCACTCTAACCCATTGAGCTACCATGGCCAACGTGCCATCCTGACATTAAATTCTCCATTTGACTCGTGTATTTACCCGGTAGACCACTAGGGGCTCTCGCATCCGAGATACACCGTTTGTGGTGACTTACTATTACTTGAGTCCCAGGCTTCATCATTCAACTCTTATTATTTTAGTTAATTGATGGAAATTAATCATTTCTTCACACTAGCCGTATATAGGCTAAGATTTTTGATAGTCAACATGAAAAATTCAATGCCAGGGGATCCGTGATTCAAATCCCGGCCATGGCATTGAATGTTTCATTCTGACTATCAAAAACCTTAGTCTATATACAGCTAGTGTGAAGGAATGATTAATTTCCATTAATTAACTAAAATAATAAGAGTTAAATGATGAAGCCTGGGACTCAAGTACTTACGATAGTAAGTCGCCACAAACGGTGTATCTCGGAAGTGAGAGCCCCTAGTGGTCTACCGGGGAAATACACGAGTCATATGGAGAATTTAATGTCAGGACGGCACGTTGGCCATGGTAGCTCAATGGGTTAGAGCGACTGGACGGAAACCAGCAGAACCGTGGTTCAAATCCCGGCCATGGCATTGAATTTTTCATGTTGACTACTACTTTTATTATCAGGTGTTTATTTTCTGAGACTAATGATCAGTATGTAGTATTTCTAAAGATCAATCATCAGGATTCAGCACAAAAATATGTTACAAATTAATTCTAGAGAACCTTTAATTCATGATTAAAATGAATATCACTGAGGTCAAGATTCGGGAGGCAAAGCTCCCACTTCATAATCCACAATAGTGGTTAAGCAAGTGATGTTAGTGTGTTAACCACAGTAATTTTCATTCCAAGTATCTGCCTCTTGTCATCTCTCATTGTATAAACAAATTGGCTGAATGAATATCACACAAAGTCTTGATTAGAACACTGGTGTTTGTTCTGTTTTAAATTATAGTATTTGCATTTTCAATAGTTTATTTCAATTAAAGATTAGGAGGAGTCAGCCAGTATCAGATGGAACTTATCGAGCAGTATCAGTTCCTGCTTTTCAGTGCAATGTGTCAGCAAATTTAGCTCAGGTAGTATTAGACCTTCTGGAGGCAAGCTAGAAATGGAGCATTGTATGACTGTGAACAAACAATTGATCACACGAAAGAGAGCTTTCTTATTTCTGACCTGATTCCTGCTGCATGAAGATAATTTTGTGAACTTGATATTACAATACTGGTGAGTCAAATATACTTTTAAGCACTGTAAATTATTTACCATATGTTAATCTAAAAATATGGTTTAAGGCATTGCTTTTGTTTAAATGTGTTACGTGCAGTGACTCATCCAATACTGGATGCAAATTTGGAACATAGTATCGGAAAAATGTAACTTTCTTATAAATTATTTTCTTTTCTTTCAGACAAATATGGGGAAAAAAGAAGCAAGTGGATGGTGGAAAACATGAAATT
The DNA here is from genome assembly GCA_030765055.1 of Mantis religiosa. NCBI lineage: Eukaryota > Metazoa > Arthropoda > Insecta > Mantodea > Mantidae > Mantis > Mantis religiosa. The sequence continues at coordinate 151,344,352 of CM060950.1, read as the reverse complement.
AGCGATTGATGAAGAAAGAGAGGGGGGGGGGGGGGACTAAGCATTAGGGAAGCAAGTGAGCAGTTCTATGTTCCTAAAAGCACATAAGGAGACAGACTGAAATTAATTTCTGCAGGATATAAAACAAAAGCAATGGGTACATACAAAAGCACTTTTTTTTAGAAGAGGAAGATGATGCATTGAATGACCAAATAAAGATGTTGATAGCCATCTTATGTCACTGAAAAAAAAAAAAAATGAATTTAAAAATTAGCGGCAAGGTGGGCACAATGTAGCTTTTAAGTCAGCACTTTCCTGTAATGGCATCTACCCCTTTAATGGCAACACCTTTAGCATTTTAGATGTCTTTTTGTCAACAAAACTGCCACAAACACATAGTGTACATTCCTCATATTTTACAATGTAGGCATCATCTGAGCCACAGGCATCCACTTTAACATTCAGTTCTTCTGCTTCACCATGCACAGCCTTTCCTTCCTCGACCACTAAGGTCTGAACATTCAGATAGGCCTATCAAAATCCATCCCTAAGTGTAAGCCTAATTCAGAAACTCTTCCAAAAGAAGCTATTAAAAATTTGAACTTTAGAAAAAGATGTGGAGACCAGAGAGAAATTTTAACTTCTTGGGGAAAGGAAACAAAACACAACACTGAAAGAATTGAACAAAACTGTAAAAAATTATGCTGCCATAGGAAGAATTTCACGCACAAAGAAGCACTAAAAAAAAAAAAAAAAAGAAAGAAAGAAAGTGAGAAAGGCACCGAGTTTTTAATAAGATCCGTAGTTCAAATCCCAGCCATGGCACTGAATTTTTCAGTTTAACTCTATCCAAAACCTTGGCCTCCTATTATGGCTAGTGTAAAGAAATGATTAATTTCCATTGATTAACTTAAATAACAGTGTTACTTATTTTCAAATTGGAGAAACTGTAAGATTTATAAATGTTTTAAAATTCTCTCCTGTGAAGAGAGAGAATGTTACTGTGGATAACATATTAGCTACAATTAAACACATACAAAATATGTGTTCAAAAATAATTTTTAAAATTGACTGTACCCATTCCCACAGTCATCTTGGAAAAGAAGGCTTAAGTATCCAATACTGGGTACCCTTCCTATATCAGCTGATAAACAATTTAAAAATAAATTTTCATTAAAGGAAACATAATAGGTGCAAATATATCAATTTAATTGCATAGCTGAGTTAGATATTAAATTATTTTTCCACATGAGTAATATTACCACTTATAACACAGAATAATTTTAAATACTGGGTAGTTACCCGCTCACAGCCTCTCTCTACTTACGTGAGATGGCTGGCAGTCGATTGGGAACTTAAGCTCTACTCTCAAACAGGCAGCATACCTCGTATAAATACTGTCACTCATTCTCCAAAGCTCAGTGGCAGATATTCTTGTAATTTCTTGCAAAATGTTTTCCTAAGTTTCTGTAGTGTATGAGGATTGAAATGATACACTTTGTCTCTTAAAGAACCCCATAAATAAAAGTCACAACTCATTAGATCAGGAGAATGAGGAGGCTACAAATACCTCTCTTGCTGCATTTATGATTCAGCAGCCGTATGTGCTGTTGCACAATCTTGCTGGAACCAACCATATGATTTCTCTTCTCTTCTCTCTCTGCTCAAGTGATTGATAAATGACCTCAGAATTAACCTTAATATCACTCTGCATTTATTGTTTTGTTAAAAAATATGGGCTCTATTATTCTTCCAGCACTTATCGCACATAACACTCCAATTTTCTGATCATAATGAGGAGTTTCATCCAATAGCACAGGTTTTTCTGAAGCCCAGTATCGACTGCTGTGACTATTCAAATGTGCAGTTAAATGAAATCAAGATTCATTAGTGGAAAACAAAAGCTAAATGGGTTAATGAAACCCATTTCTACTGATTGGAAAAACCAGTTACAGTAATTCACATGTTTAGAGGGATCATTTGGCCTTAACATGTGTAGCGATAGGGCTTCAGTTTCAACAGACATGTACTATTTAAGTTAATTGATGGAAATTAATCATTTTTTCTCACTAGCCGTATATAGGCTAAGGTTTTGAATAGATAGTCAAACTGAAAAATTCAATACCACAGCTGGGATTTAAACCATGGATCTCCTGTTAAGAGTGACTGGACGGAAACCAGGAGATCCATGGTTCAAATCCTGGCCGTGGCATTGAATTTTTCAGTTTGACTCTATCTATTCAAGACATGTACTGTTCCAAACCTCGCACACTACAGGAACTTGGGAAAAACATTGTGTGCGAAATCACAAGAACACCTGCTGCTGAGCTTCGGAGAGTGAGGAGAATATTTACACAAGATACGTTGCCTGTTTGAGAGCAGAAGGTCAACATATCCAGCATCTATTTTAAGGTAAAGAATCTAGTCTGCCTCTGCTGGCATAAGTTTCCTGGTGACAGACGACTGTCTTAAGCAGTAGAAAGAAGCTGCAAGTGGGTTTGATTATAATTTAACTACCATATACTTCTGAATTAATATTACATTGCACATAATATAACATAGGTGTTAAAACTTAAAACCTAGCAACAAAAACTGTACTCACCAGGATGTTTCAGAATTCAAACGAAAAATGTTAAGGGGTTAGAGAGGAGTGTTGGGGGAACAATTTATGATATTATGGTCCCAGAGCACATACTTTTGTGCAATAAATTTGAGCCAATATGCCACTGATACACCTTAATGACATATGCAAGCATTTGCACACTGCCAAAACATGTACATGTTTGGTTCAGTGATAACGTAAGGAGTTCTCAAGCCAGCGGCACCACATTCAAAGTTCATTGTGGTCAGAAAATATGTATGATGAAACAACATTTTACAATTTACAACAGAGCACTATTGTATATATTTGTAAAACTTAGCTTCTTCTCCATCCACCCCCATTTTCCTTGCCTGCTGTATGCCTTTACTTATGCAGTTTGCATACTTATGCTTTTTCTTCCTGGGCTACTCAAAAACATGTATATTAGCTTTACTGTATTGTGACTACTGCCTAGCCATCAAAAGTGAAGCGAGTCCTGAAGAGGGAAAGGGGCTTGAACTGTTTATCTGCTCTGGTAGTCGATCTGTTTGCTATGAAAAGAGCATATGAGTCACAATGCTGCCGGATCTAATGCTCATTTCAGTAACTGCAGTGATAGGTATTATGCATGTGTTAGTTATGCGACAACACTGTGTTTTAAATGAACCTAACCTGCTTAACATATCCATAAGGCATGCATAAACATCATGTCGACAGCAAAAGTGATTATGTTACACATTCCTCTGCCTTCCCTTCCTGTGTTGGGTGGACAGTACTTAACCAAACGGACAGACTAAGGAATTTCTTGCATATATGATTAAATGAAGCTTTAAACTTAGTCCAAGAATGATGTACAAATAAATGCACAATTTACAACCATCATAAAGCGACTTCCATGTCTCAATATTAACACATACAGAAATATTTCATTACAATAACACTTACTGTTCTTCACATCCAAGAAGCCTATAAGGGTTGCAAGTAGTCCAGCCAGTGCAACTGGACTCAGCAGCTGCCTGTCACTATGATACGGAGAAAGGGTTAGAGTACCCTTCCCTAAATGTGTCAGTCCTTGTGCTATCCTTACCATAAAAAGATTATTTGGATCTTTGGCATGGAACTGTGCCAACTGCCTAAGCATTGCTGCTAACCTGCAAAACACAAGAATAAGTACATAATTGAATAACACATCACATGTGAATGATGCATCACTGTTTCTAGCTTCTTCCATATATAAACAAGAATAAGTATTCACATATATGTGTAACTTATGAAGTATCAAATTTAAAAATACTGCTTGATTAAAGCAATTGTGTCATATGAATAAAAATGAGCATATAGTATTTATTTCACTTTTTCAAGTACACACTATGTAAGTACCTACTTCATTTTGAGAAATAATCAAGTAATGGAAGCAGAGTATACCATACTCATGTGTCCATCTCACAAGAGCATGTACTCATATTTGGTATGACTAAAAGTCATTTTCTCAGTGTTACAAGTTCATTCTCTTCTGATGTTGAGCTTCCTAACTTCTGAGTATAGGTTGATTTCTTTTCACTCAAAAGAAATTTGAAGAGAATGACAGAATTTATGAGCTATATATAGTATCCATGCAAAATTACATAACCATAGCCATGGACATTTAAGTTCCAAAATCCTCTATTAAATTACAGAAATATAACCGAGGAATAATATTGAAAATCTACTTTATTGAGTAACTTCACTGTGCATATTCTTGACTTCATAATCCATATAGTCATAACTGTTTCGTAGGATACCTACTGTCCATTCTGAACCAGAGTTCACACTGATATAAACAAAAGCATGTGATTCTGCTTGTCACAAGCCTAAGCAAACACTTTCATGCCAATTTAAATCATTCCTTAATGTACTGTATTATGAAATATTGTGATAGGAAAGATACAGAAGTGCAGATTTTATTGCTGTAATCATAAGAACTCGTTGATAAAGGTAATAAATGGGTACACCCTAACTGTTAAGGTATTACAAAATGAAGTTATATTAATACTGTCTGCTATTTGCACTAATGCTGAGAACATCTTGCTTGCAAATTAGCAACCACTGTTCTTTTGGATTTAAGAAATGCAGCAGTGAATTCTCTGAGGTGCTGTCTCAGCACCAAATGAACAATTTGTATAACACAGGAAATGTGATAGTCATTCATAATATGCTAGTAATTATTATGGTAAGCTCAAATCTTCTGATTTAGTCAGTTGGTGTTGAGTTCTAATGATAGAGGAAGGTGTGTGTCAACTGCTCAAATACAAAAGCAGGAAACCATTAATAAGTGGTGCAACACTTCACTAATAGAAAAATATCCGTCTCTTGCAGTGTGCATCTTATGGAAATAACAAGGTAGATGTATTAGTTTTTTTAATTATATAGGTTGTTTGCAGCCTCTACTAAAGATTTTATTTTTCAATTAGAACTTATGTTACATAAATTTAACAGATGTACAAAAATTATCTTAGCTGGTGACTTATAATATTAGAAAAATTAGATCTCTTGATACCACATAACATAAAAAAGAAATATCTAATTCATATAACATTAGGAATTTAATTAAGGCACCAACAAGAGTAATGTCTAACAGCTCACCTGTTATTGACCACATAGCTTCCAATATACAAGAAATATCAACTAATGTAATAAATGCTCATTTCTGATCACAGTGCTCAATTAGCAATACTGTATGCTGTGATAGTCACTGCAGAGATTAGGATCAGCAGCAGTATAGCTGAGCAAAATATAGCTAATTGATGAATGATGGTATGATGAATTTCTGAAGGTTGTTTGGAGGCAGAAAATTGAAGTTCATGAGGTGGTTCCTGCAGTTTAAGATGTGGACTATTTTCCTGTTCCTCAGTTCATGTTTCTTGCAGATTTATATTGAATAAATGTAATATTTGAAGGCCACGAAAGAAACACTAAAGCAGATTATTAATTTTTAGATGAGTCGTATTTATTACACATACAATTAAATCTCGACAATCTCTTTTACAATACAGTTAAATCTCGACTAAAGCAGATTTTTTTGTTGTTGCAAAATATAGCTAACTGATGAATAATGATGGTATGATGAATTTCTGAAGGTTGTTTGGAGGCAGAAAATTGAAGTTCACGAGGTGGTTCCTGCAGTTTAAGATGTGGACTATTTTCCTGTTCCTCAGTTCATGTTTCTTGCAGATTTTAACAGATTTATATTGAATAAATGTAATGTTTGAAGGCCAAGAAAGGAAAACTAAAGCAGATTTTTTTGTATATTTGAGTTATATGCATCTCATGTGTTCTGTATGTATGGTTTCTAAGTTTCTTTTTGTTCTGTCAATGTGCACCAAATTACATTCACCACAATTATAGTTCAAATTCGCCAACTGACTCACATGTCATACTGGCTTGTTGCCATGGTAGGTCAATGTTTGTCACAGCACACCTTTCGAGCAAATTGAAACAGTTTGTTACTGCATTCGATATATTGCCACTCTTTTTGTACTTCAAATAATGGTGAATTATCACAGTATTTTAATAATTGTTTCATCTTAACGTATCTCAAATAATTAGCATCTATTTATCATAGCCATGCAACAATCGGTTCTCACATGGTTTACTGGAGTAAAACAATTGTTATGTTGGTGCAAAATGCTTTATTTTGCAATCATGGCCAGGCAAGTGGCCAGTCAGAGCAGTTTAATCAAACAAAGAAGTGATAAAAAGAGAAATAGTTTTGAACGTATTCAACTTATGTTTGACTGTTATTGCTAAGGATGTGTATGTGTGTGTGTTTTTTCCCCTATATTTATTAACAACATGCTCTATTACAAAGAAGTAACTGTGTTAGTTTATACTTTTAAGATTACAGAAGTTTGTGATATTATATAGCTACTACTTGGAAATTACAAAAAAGAACTGGCATTTATCAATTTCTGCTACATTAATTTCTCATTTATGAATAAGTTAATACGTTAATAAACAAGTTTATATATGGCTGGCCCTGTAGTTCAGTCGATAGAGCACCTGTCTGCCATACGAGGGGTCCCGGGTTCAATTCCCAGCTGGGGGTGGAGATTTTTCTACAACAAAGGTGATTCCCCATCTTCCATAGGCGTGATCTAATGATTAAAAATCCAACGTGCCTGCAACCCAACGTTTACAAGTTAATGCCATCCCCAATAGACAATATGTTCCAGACCATTGCAGTTAAACACGGAGTATAAATGGGGGAGGAGAGAGTTTATGTATGTAAGAAGTGAACTATATATGAGCTATTCTTTATATAACATAGATGGTTTGTTATATATTTACTATAAGTATACCACAATTTCGACATTTTTTAACTTTAGCTGAAGTTAATAGGTGATGTGTACATATTCCTTTATTAACATGCTCATTTTGGTTAAGTGGTCACTGTGCTTCTTTAAGAAATAATGAAGTTTCAAATTTGTTTTTTATTTTCTTGCAGCCATAAATCAGACGCTGTCATTTGTTCTCATTCGTTGCATGGGCACATTGGTTTGTTTTTATTTACCTCGGATAAACACTTTAATATTAGCTCTGCTTTAAATACAGAGACTAGTTTTGTTATTGGTTGAAGTATATGGGTTAATTTGAATACATTTCCTATCATCTGCATGCATTTTGATTTCCAAAAGCAGTAAGATATATAAGTATTTATGCAAAAAAACAAAAGCACTATAATGTTGTACAATCATTAAATTTTAAAACTGCAAGTGTTAACACTATTCACAGCAATTAACCATATTATTCTTTCAGTCCAGTAGAAGCTCTAACACATTTTATATTTATAAATAACTAGATTCAGTCTTTACCCACTTAACTTTTGTAGCAATACTAAATAAAAAAAAAAATGCACATAATATGTATCATCAAAATGAATAACCAATAAATAACCTTAAATGCAACTATGAATTACTGGATATCATACATTTTGTTGCAACAATAAGACAGCTATAAACCAACTTTGATAACATTGACAAATACAGCAATACAAGTGAAGCAAGTAGTCGGATGAGCAGTTAACACACTCTTAGTAGTGTGAATAATCGATATAATCAAAGCAACTGACCTGATAAACTATCACACTCATATAGAGTTATGTTAGTAAGCTAATAATGAATCAGACGTAATTCACCTTGCATTGTTTGTGCCAGCACCAACCAATCCCATTGCAAAAATAGCATTATGTGCTACTTCTGAATCACTGTCATGAGAAAACTTGCTTAGTGTGTCCAGGATGCTAAGTTTCGGATTAGATACAGAAATAAGTCCAAGGGCAAGTGGAACTGATCTTCGTATTACAGGTTCACAATACCGCAGCTGGAAAAGAATAAAATACACCATTTTATCCTTCTCTTTATATAAAAGTGAATACATGAACATTTTCTGATTATTCCTTTAATAATAGCTTTGTAATTTTAGCATGAAAGAAAGACAAACGGAGAAAGACAGCAGAGAAAGGATGGAAAAAAGAGACAGAAAGCAAGAGATAACATTAGATAGAATAAAGGAAACAGAAATGAACACTTTTTTATCAATAACTTTTTTTTTGTCAATTCAAGAAGTTAACACAATGACATATTTATTGGCATGCATATAAGGCAAACTCTGTGAATTTCATGGTACTAAGCTTATGATCATTTGGAAGCTCTTGGAAATAGAATATGAAGTTGAGAATCAGTTTGTATCATTATTTGGTATTATAACTACAGAACTAAAATACATTTAATATTTGAACTCAATATAATTAGCCATCAGGTTGAAAGTAAATAAAGTCACAAATTTAGCATCTCAGAACAACTAAGGATAATTTCGTGGTACACTAGGTCTAATTTTGTGGTAATAGTTTCTATTCCGAATCAGAAGTGCAGCCAAAGCACTTGAAGTTATATTTATGAGCAGAAAGTCCCTGGCACTTTTCGTGAAACCAATCATAGCATTCTGTGCACTGAATCCATGTTTCACCATTTTTATCATCGTTATAGTGACCAGAGCAAGATGAACACACATCACCATTTCTTTTCATCACTTTACTTTGATGGCTTCCGCTAGTTGAAGCCTTGCTATCACTAGCTCTGGTGGATTACTTCGACTTCATAGACCAAATGTCACTGACAGGTTCTTGCGGATCCCTTAATAGTTGGTCGGGAGCTTTCACTTCGCACATGGCTGGCAGGAAGAGATGTGGTTTCTGAGCAGCACTTGCCCTTTTTCCGGCCCCAACAATGGGGTTGAGAGGCACCAGGAGAAGGCTCTGCTGCATTCTTGACGTTAACAGTTCTGTTTTCTTTTGAGGCATTTGATGAACACACGTCAAAGCTGCTTTCAAATCAGATGAACACTTTGATCCATTCCTTTCTTGGAAGTGTTGAAAACAGTGTTGTTATGATAAATTAACTTTAAAGAGAGTCGACTAGTGTTGTCTAGTGTCTTTAATCGACTCTCTTTAAAGTTAACTTTGATCCATACTTGCCCCTAGACATCTGCAGCATGTACAACATTCTGCTTGAGAAAAGAAACCTCTCCTTAATCTCTGTTTTAAAGTAGAATATAAATAACTTTCATTTTTACCACCAGATGGCACTCTTATTACATCTTTGCAAAATGGCATCTTTTGTTCGGTTAAAAAGAATGGGAAAATGTTAAGAAAACCACTTCCCAATTTAAGCTTTATAAGCTACACAGTATGTAAATTATTATACGCTAATTAATACTTAGTTTGAAACATATACTAACCTCTTATATCAGCAAAACAGCAAAAGAACACAGCAGATTCACACACTGCTCTTCACTTACCAACAAACCTTTGTTGACAGCTGGATTTTCCTTTAAGTGTCTAATACAGCCGTTGAAAGCACTAGAATTACCTACAAGGAGGAACTCCGTAAGCCAGAAGATGTCTCTAACTGTAGGACACATTAAGGCTAAGATTGGGAAAGAAAAGTATTTTAAAGAAGACATTGGGGTATAAATTAGAAACTCCCGGAAAAAATTGTGTAAGTGGCATTTCTCCACTTCAATATGCATCAAAATGTCACAGGTATGCCTCTTTTGTTACGATGATCTTTACATTTATGTGTTCTTGCATGTTCTAGCATTTGCATGTAGATCCACGACTGCACTATTGTCTTTGTGTACAGTATTATAAATAATTAATAATAATAAAATACCAATTACAGTCGCAACGCGACTTTGCACGCATAATCCTATTGCGCTCTCCATGTGGCAGCAATAAGTGGCAACGTCGCCTCTCTCTCCGTACGAAATGTCAATCACTTTCTAGATTGGCGACCAGTATAACAAAATTACCCATACCACAAAATTAGCCGAGTTTACCTTATATAACACAACTTGCACATTATATGTAGTTCTCCTTATTAAATTTTTTCTTTCTTCTACCCTAATTCGTTTCTCAATTATTCTTCCTAAATACTCTCCAATCATTTTAATCATTTTTGTCCCTGTGTCAGTAAAACTTTTATTTGCAGCAATGTCTTTGTATGATTAGTCCCATTTTACTTTCCATATACCTTCCCTTTAATCCCATCACATTCTAATAAACAACGGTATTCCCTATGGAACCTTGCATAACACACCTTTGTTATCTTCTCCAAAAACTTTTAAAAGCAATGCTCTGTATCACATCCAAACCAGCCCTGCCCTCCCAAATTTACTAAAATAATTCAGTATTCCTCTCCACTCCAATATTTTTTCACTATTCTGTATGATTTCAGAGAACTTTCATCTCTAAAACTAACTCGTCTCTATCATGCTCTATTTTGAACTGCCATTTTCCAGATCTTCCCCATCATAGTTTCTTGCAAAAGTTATATTTCTGCCTTGACCAACTGTTAAATTTCATTACTTCAATTTAAAATGATAGGGGGATCAGTTTACTGGCAATACTAGGGAAAATTTACACAGGAATAATGGCAAAAGGATTACAAATATGGGTGGAGGTAGAAAAAACCTATCAGATTTCCAAACAAGATTTAGGAAAGGGAGAAAGACGATAGATAATTAGTATATTTTAATATACTAATCATCAGAACAATATTAGGTAAGTACACCTGTAAGGAAAGAGGAACAGTATATAAGCTAAGTTAATTGGGAGTCGATTAATAACACAAAACAACACTCACTGTGTTATTAATCGACTCCCAATTAACTTAATTTATACAACAACACTGTTTTCAACACTTCCATGAAAGGATTTAGTATATAAGCTTTTTGTAGATTTTGAAAAGGCTTCTGATACAATAGTGAGAGAAGCACTGTGGTGAAAATGACAAAAAAAGGAGTTAGAAATGTATTGTAGGGTTGGAAAAGATTTATGAGGGAATAAAGTTCGGAACTAGAGTAGAGAAGAATGGGGTAACAGAATTAGTTGAACAGAGAATGGGATTAGGGCAAGGCTGTAAACTTAGCTCAGTATTCAATTTGTTTATCAATGATTTAATACAGAAGGTGGAAAAAAGTAACAACCATTGCCCAATTACTAGGAGCAAGGTAATACCAGAATTATTATTGCAGATGACTTGGTAATAGCATCTATAACAGTGATAGGATTACAGAGAGCAATAAATGAAATTACCAGTTACTGTAAGGAATGAGGGATAAGAATCAATATAAGCACGTCAAAAATAGTAGTATGTCACAAGGGTGATAAGAAAAGACAAAATTTGGTAATTTGAAAACTTTAAATTGGAATTAACACTGTGAAGGAATGTAATAATTAAAATTCTACAATGAGTTGACTGAAACACTCTGTACTTCATATACCACAAATTTTCTTTCAATGCATTTCGCCTCCACTTGTAGGCATTATCAAGAAATTATCAATTGGCTAGAACCGTGCTTCATTCATTCATTCATCTGCTGTACAAATTACAAAGTAATTTATAGCATCATCAAGAAAACAGAAATACAAAATACAAAAGAAAACAGAAATACTAAAGAAAAAATTTGTACATTGCACAGCTGACATTGGACAAGTCATATACTTAATACATAATACATACATATACTTAATACACTGGCTATAATTCATCTAAATTATACAAACATTTATTAATTAAATACTCTTTTAACTTATATTTAAAATATGTTTTTGAGGTATTAACCAAATTTTTTAAAGCTACTGGTAATCTATTAAATAAGATTGCCCCTCTTGTATTGACATCCCATTCCATGAGACTTGTATTTGATCTAAAGAGGTTAAAATTATTTCTTGTGTTATGGTTGTGTACTTGACTGTTTCTTATTAATGGTTGTTTTGTTATATACAATATGGTTCTATAAACATACAGAGAATAAATGGTTAAAAGCTTATTATTGATAAAAGCAGTTCTGCATGATTCCCGCATTGTCATCTTATATATAAATCTGATGCTTTTCTTTTGCAAAATAAAAAGTTTATTCATCTTGGTTTTAGCAGCACCCCCACATATTTCTGTACCATGTTAGATGAGGATATATACATTCAAGGTATCTCAATTTCAGCATTTGATCATCATACATAATTTTGTCAAAATTCATTAAGTGTGTTTTGAATTTCTTAATATAAATGTTTTCCCAGATGTTTGACTCTTGATTCAAATGAACTAATTTTGTAGTTGGGTTTATTTCTATGTTGTGATTATGATCCCAGAAATGTGCTGCTACTGCAGATTTATCTATTTCTTTTTGCTTTATGTTCCTAAAGTGTTCTTTTAATCTGGTTTTAATGCTATGTTTCGTCTTTCCAATGTATATCTTATTGTAGTTTGAGCAATTAATTCTATAAATGTCAGATTTCTTTACCATAGGAATTTTGTCTATTTTTCATTTTTTGATGAGATTTCTGATATTGAATTTCTTTACTGCTGCCAGGGTGATGTTAAATTCACTGAATTTCAAAACATTTTCAGTAAATTTAACATAAACTTGGCACCAGTAAACAAATTCAATATCAGAAACCTCATCAAAAAATAAAAAATAGACAAAATTCCTATGGTGAAGAAATCTGGAATTATAGAATTAATTGCTCAGAATGCAATAAGATATACATTGGAAAGACGAAACATAACATTGAAACCAGATAAAACACTTTAGGAACATCAAGCAAAAAGAAATAAATCCATAATAGCATCACATTTCTTGGATCATAACCACAGCATAGAACATAAACCCAACAAGCTGATGATGTTAGAAAGATCCTAACGAAACACTTTCTAGGTAAATACTAGCAATAAGTGGAGCATTGAGTACTAGTTCAACTCAAAATTATATTAACTTTCATCAGTTCATTTGAATCAAGAATTAAACATCTGAGAAAACATTTATATTAAGAAATTCAAAACACAATGAATTTTGACATTCCATCAGGAGAAAATGTTTTACTTAACTTCACTGCATCATCACCAGATGTCTTGTCTTCAGAGAACTATGATCAGATGGAACACCAAGGTTCTAGCCAGTTGACAATTTCTTGATAATGCCTTCCAGTGGAAAAATTTGTGGTATGTGAAGTACAGAGTGTCTCAGTCAAATCATATTACATATAATTTTAATGAATTGTGGTATTTAAATGACCAACAATTGCAGATGGTAAACGGGCTTGATTATTTAGGAATAAGACTGTGCTATAATGGAGGTTGGGGAGCACATCATAGAAAGATAAGAGCGAAAGAGAAGGCAGCAATATCTGGGGTAAGGAACTGTAAATACAAATTACCAGGTATGTCTGTAACTGGCTTGAAAGAATCTATGGAGCAATAGTAGAGTCAAAAATGATAGATGGTGCGGAATTATGGGGGCTAACAAGATAAGAAAGCATATTGAACACATATATGAAGAGTTTTGTAAAGAGGTATTAGGATTCAATAAATCAACGCCAAATGGGGTAGCTAGGGTGGAACTTGGAAGACCTTGCAGAAGTGGGGAAACATGCTTAAAATACTGGTATAGCTGTATAAAAAAGGATAATATATTAAAATATCTGTTTAGAACTGAAAAACTTAACATGTAAGGATAGCTGGTGGACGGAGCTAGAGAGAACATTGGACAGAACAGGGATCTGGCAGGAGGGAGAAATAAATGTAAAACGTTTTTGGACAATGATTAAGACCAGAGTAGAGGACATTGACAAACAAGTTACATGGGGAAACCTGATAAGTGGGAAATCACTAAATGTATAACTGACTCTCTCTCTCTCTCTGTGGGTTTTTTTTCTTTTTCTTTTTAACCTGGCATGCTCCATTCCTTAGGAATACTACATGCCTTATTTTATTTACATTACATACAACTTTTACAATAATTTTACAATGATTTTACATATCTTGTATTTGTATTGAAATGTTTCCTACAATATTTTACAATATTCTTATTAAAATAGTTGCAATTAATTAGCAGTTTTATTGAATTTTTATGCTTCATTTGCCTACTCTATATCTGTGAAGTTTATTGATTTAACACATTTGACGAAACATGTTAGAAGTGTGTTAATAAGTTCCTCTTTGGTAATGGGCCACGCGCATTGTCTGCTATTTATTTTCCTGATCATTTCAGTTCTTTGTTTGTTTATGATTGGACATCGGAATATTATGTGGTCTACTGTTTGGTCCTCTTCTTGACATTTGCATACTGGGCTATCTAGTAAAGCAAATCGATGGCAGTATGAACGGAGCTTTCCATGTCCTGTGACAATTGCTGTAAACTCTTGGCATATGGGCAGTTCTTGTTTTAGTCTATTTCTCATGGATGGGAAGAATTCTTTGGTGATGGCTCCTTTCTTTGATGCTGTCCATTGTAGTTGCCATGCGTACAGTCCAGTGTCTCTCTCCATATTTATCAGGACCTTTTTAGGTGCTTTATTATATTGTATTTCACTCTCTCTGCGTGTGCGCGTGTGTGCATGCGTGTGTGTGTGTGTGTGTGTGTGTGTGTGTATGTGTGTGTGTGTGTGTGTGTGTGTGTGTGTGTGCGCGCGCGCGTTTTTTTTTTTTGTTGTCAGTTTAGGAAGAGGGGCATGGTTTAACTCCAGTAGTAAACAAGGTTGGTCCCTTAGGGGTATACAAATGTGCTAATTGTTTTAATAAAACAATATGTAAATTATGCCACTGTTTTCAGAATCATTCAGTACAAGTAGATGTAGGTATAACAAAACATATTTTGAATAGTAAAATAAAATAAATTGCTGTTGCAATATAAAATTAATGACTACTCTTCAAATGTTCAACTTAATACAGTGTATAACATACATTTTAAACTTTTCGAAGGTGAATCTCCTCCTTCTGTCACTCAAGCAATAATTGTAGTTTGAAAAAGTTCTCTCGACATCAGATGAAGTAACAGGTGCAAACATAAAATACTGCGAATCACATTGCCTTATAAGCGCTGTTTCCTTATGCACTTGCAAATTATTTTTAATTTTTACCATTTTAAAATTGCCTTGGTTTTTCTCAAGTACCGTTTTCATTTTGTTTTTTATCTTATCCATGACAGGTCCACCAGCTGCTGAGTCTATCTGTTGAGCTAGTTCTTCTATGAGCCCTATGGCATGAGGCATTTTATTACCTCTCTTTTCTAGCTGAACAATGATTTTGGACAGGTCTGAAAAACTGTTTCTAATGAAGAGCAAATCTTTGTGTAACTAACTTGAAATGAGGGACTGAACGGCTCGTACTGCAGAACTATGCTTGTTATCTAACACACTAAGAATTTCAGTAACTAAGTCATAATGATCCGCATAATACATAGCGGCATTTAACCAGCTACCCCAGCAAGTTGTAACAGACTGAGGAGGTAAACGGATGCTAGGTGTCATTTCTTTAAATTTAGATTTTCTGCTTGGAGCTTTCAAAAATACCTTTTTTACGTTTGCAATGAAACTGTCTACATCACTGTAACTTCTGCGAATTTTCTGGGCTACACGATGGAGCCTGTGTGCCAAATGCAGCATGTTAGAATACATGTTCTGAAGCTCCTTGCCTGCTTTTATCATATAACTTGCAGCGTCTGTGATGAAAAGGAGTACATTATCTACATTTATTCCTTCTGGATACAACAGCGTCATGCTTATTTTAAATGTCTGCAATTGTCACACGGTTCACCTTTGCACTAATTTCTGATGTTAATAAAAATGTTTCCCCTGGTTTGTCTGGCAATAGCGTTCCCACGACATTTGTAACACACCTACCAACAGCATCTTTGGTTTCATCAATAGAAATCCACATTTTATTTTTGCCCATTCTTTTTCGTATTTACGATATGACATCACTGTGACATTGTGGTAGTTCTCGTTTAAGTAAAGTTGTTTGAGAAGGAGGACCTCGTTTAGTACACTTCTGCATTGAAGTGCTTAAAATGTGTATTTTCTACTGTGTGCATTGGTATATTTGCACACACCATCATCTCACACAAGTCCTGAAAGAATTCGGACTGAGACGGTGAAGTTACACTTGGTCCTGATTATTCTTCGACCTCTTTTCTTGCTAAAATCCTTGCTTGATGGTTCTTGGTGTTGCAGTGCTGTCTCAGCCATTTGGGTTTAGTGCTCTTAATTTCTACGTAGCATACCTTGCATTGGATATTTTCTCCCTTCTGTGTGGAAATATCACCTCTTGCTAACTCTTCGTCCATCGTGCGTTTAAGTGCTTCTGACATTTATGTTCTTCACTGTTAGTGAACAAATCACTGTCTGCAAACACAGTCACTGCCACTAACGGCAGTGCGTGAGTGTTTTGACGTATCACGTAATAGGTTGTATTAGGTCACGTACAAGCTGTGTTCTCCCCCGGGGTTCCTAAAAGTCCTAACTCTAGATATGAGAGGGAGGGTTTAGCATGGTTAACGACAGGAGCCATACTGTGAGGGGATTCAGCAAAGGAGTGCATTTTATATGGAAATAAAATAAGCATAGGGCATTATGTAGTGGAATGTAAGGATATAAAAAAAAACTAAAGGAAATTAATATGGAATAAGAATGGCATAATAAAGGAGCTTATGTAGTAAATATAAAAATGCTTACATTGAAAGGAGAGAAAAGAATAAGGGAGTTGGGGAAGTATGTAAACAAAATCAAGAGATATGGATGAGAAGGTAAGGAAGTTAAGAGGTAGGGAAATGGAAGAGACAATGGAATATTAGTCATCACATAAGCGCTAGAATAGAGGTAAACAACCAGGGAGCCAATAACACTACTAGCCTGTAAATATAAGCAGCTGACAGTTTGTACTTAGACATTACTGGAATTGTAGGAAAGTATTGTATTCCTTTCTTGGAAGTGTTGAAAACAGTGTTGTTATAATAAATTAATAATTTAAAGGGAGTCAATCAATGACACTAAACAACACTTTTAAATTTTTCCAGAACATGTTTCACAGACTTCGCCTCCATCCTCAACCGGCCATCACTGGCTCCCATTGGTGTAGTTGACGATACTTTGTCATAGGTCTCTTCTGGTGGTGGTTCAAGGAACTTGCTGAACAAATCTTTCTGGGGGATGTCGAAATTGAATACTTTGTTCCTATTTTTTGAAATGAAGATTTGTTCCCATGTGGATAGTTCTTGTTTTCTTAATGTATGTTTTAGTAGTTTTGGTTCTGGATTTATGTTGTGGTTTTTTCCCCAAAAATGGGTGGCAACTGCTGATTTTTCTAATTGGTTATATTTTATGTTTCTAAAGTGTACCTTTGCTCTTGTTTCTAAATTTCTTTTGGTTTTTCCAATATAAATTTGACTACAGTCACTGCATTCAATTTGATATATACCAGATTTTTTGTTAGATGGAATGGCATCTTTGATGTTTGAGCAAATTAGGTTTTTTAAGGAGAAATGGTTGATTGGTGCTAGTTGAATGTTTTGTTTTTTGAAGACTTTTTTGAATTTATCAAAGGCCTATGGACGGTAAGTAAATTTTTTGAAAATCATATTAGTTTCTGTAGCTGAGAGGGTTGTGGTTTCCTTTATTAGCTTCTTCTTTTTTGCTAAGTTCACTTTTTTGTCTACTAATAATTTGGGAAAGTCATTTTTTGTGCTATTTCAATAATTTTGTTGTATTCTGTTTTGTATTCTTCTGCTGTGAGAGGGATGTTGACCAGTCTGTGTGATAAGTATTGTATGTTTAAGAACATATAAACTAATTACTTCAATTTAGGGAATTCTCTCCATTAGCAAACCTTACTCTCCCTAACTCTGCTAATGCTGCTCCTTTTGGTGAAGCTTTGGGTAACTCTGACACCTCTCTACAAAACATTCTATGTATTACAATTCTATATATCACATCTATTTTCTGCCAACTCTTTGAAGGACCAACAAACCTCCACTCCAAATAACACTTATTTCCACTACTGCCTTTCATTCTAGTGGAAACTTGCAATTTTTTTAAACGTCTTGATAGTAAAATAAACGTGAATCAAGAAGATATTGACACATTGCTTCACTCACACTGTTTTTCACAAGACATGTTTCTAGAGCTGTTGTTTCCATCATCAGCTGAGTTTCGACTAGTGCAAACTGTAGTGTTTTCCTCCTCCGCGTCGTCAGTATATGGCATGATGTAATACGTCAAAGATGTCTGGTGGTGGAGTTTCAAAATTCATGATTCTGACAATTTTTATTAATGAAGTCTTTTTTTCCATACCGAAAGATCTATGGGATGATTAACATGTTTTATTAAAGCTGTCTTCAAGTTAATGTCATGTCTGATATTCAAAAAATGAAAAGCAATTGCTGATTTTTCTATTTCACCATTTTTAATCTTTCTTATATGTTCTCTAGTTCTGATGTCAATATTTCTTCTTTTTTTTCCTATATATATATTTTAGGGCAAGTTTCACGTTTGATCTCGTAGATTCCTAGTTTTTCTTTTACAATAAGTGAATTTTTGGGGGAGCCTTTTAACAAATTCTTGATATTGAATCTATTTTGAGGTGCAGAAACTATGTTGTGTGTTGAGAAGATTTTTTTTGGAATTTATTATGGACTGATGGGTGAAGGAAAATTTCTTTAAAAAAAAAAAAAATGTTTTCCCCCCCTCTTTTGCCCCCGTAGGTTCCAGGGTAGTGGTTTCTTTTATTTTCTTAGCCTTGTTGAGTTTGTTAATTTTTTTTGTACACTAAATTTGGGTTGAAACCGCTGGAAATAGCTACCTTTATTATGTGTAGGTATTCTTCTTGATAAATCTTCTCTACTCAGTGGAAAGTTGATCATGCGAAAGATAAAACTGTTGAAAATGGCATGTTGGTGTTGTTTTGGGTTGAAACTATTGTTCTTAATATAATTATCCGTGTGTGTCGGTTTCCTGTAAATACCAAAACTGAGTTTGTTGTCCATTTTCTTAATCTTGATGTCCAAAAAGGGAAGAACCCCATCCTTTTCTGTTTCCAATGTAAATTTTTTAGCTGGATTCTGAATATTCAGAAATCTTAAGAGCATATTGTATGAGCATTTTAGGTACTATTGCAAAAATAGTCAACATAACGATACCAATTATTTTAGTTAATTGATGGAAATTAATCATTTCTTCACACTAGCCATATATAGGCCGTATATCAAGAGATTTATCAACTCAAGTGAATTTTTGATACTTAAATTTTTGAACTATGTGAAAGATATGAAGATTTGAACCAGCCATTTTGATAATTGGTAAGTGGGTGCACCAATGTTATTAATTATTCGTATGAGGATAATTTCGGGTTTATGTATCTTGGGTAAACCATATATGCTTGGTATTTTTGAATTGTTTATTTTATTGTTAAATTTCTCTTTTTTAAAAAAAAAATTTAGAGAGTTGAGACTCAGCTGATGAAGGGAGCAACAGCTCTTGAAACATATCCTGTGAAAAACAGTATGAATGAAGCACTTCACTTTTAATCACTTTTATTTTAACTTTCACTGTCTCTACGCTTCTTTCAACTTTTATACTTTGAATGTCTTTATGGCCCTCACCGATACTTTACCTTTAAAAATGGTGTTCCTCATTTTTGACTTCTTTAGTATCATTTGAACTTGTAAGGTCCCTTAAGCTAAATACAAGTTGTGTTTTCTTTTCATTGAGCAAAAAGCCATTTGCCCTAAACCATATGTCTGCCTGCCTCAGGGTGTCCTCGGCAATTATTTTAAGTTCTGTAACGTCTGAGCTGGTATTAAAGAAAGTAGTGTCATCTGCATATAATATTGTATGGGTATTTACAAAGGCGGGCAAGTCATTGATCATTAGTTCAAAATGTAGAGATGCCAGAACAGAACCTTGTGGCACCCCCCCCCCCCCCACTTTATTTCTGTCATTTTCGATCTCTCACTACCGACACAAACGACTTGATAGCGATTACTTAATTACGACTGAAAAAGTTTTAAGGCTGTATCACCTATACCATAAAATTTAAGTTTATTTATAAGGTGTGTATGATTCACTTGCAAAAGGTGGCTTCAGCTATATTTTTGGATTCAAAAGCAGTGAGCATCTTTTTTACTAACGATACTATGGCATCTATTGTCAATTTGCCTTTTCTGAAACCAAACTGCAATCCACTTATAGTATTGGCTTCTTCTAAGTAGGTACAAAGTTGAGCATACATAATCCTTTCGATCACTTTTGAGATTATTGGAATTAACATTATTGGACGGTAGTTTGCTGGGCTGTTTTTATCTTCTTTTTTAAATATTGGGACAACTCTTGAGAATTTTAATTTATTGGGAAAATTTCCTTCTATAAGACATTTGTTAATACAGTACGTTAGTGGATACAGTACGCATTCTATTACTTGTTTACTTGTTATCAGGGGTCACTTCCCGAAATTCAAAGTAACCTTGTCTGTACCTCTGCTCGCAATTTTTCATTAGTTCTTGCACTGATTCCTTGGTTTTTTTTTTTTATGTTTTGTGCGATATCATCTACCGATTTTATAAAAAAGTCATTCAGTTCATTAGGAGTTAACTCTATGTCATCCCTATTGCTTCTTTTTGCTATTGAATTAATCAAAGTCCAAGCCTTCTTGCATTTATTACTAGAGGATTCGATGCTTTGAAGATTAAACTGTTTCTTAGCTTCATTTATGGCTTGTTTGTATTACTTTCTAATCTCAAGATAGGATGACTTACAACTTTCAGACTTATTCCTGTATAAACCTAAATACATTAATCTTAATTTCATGTTTGCAAGTTGAGGTGTATACCAATTATCCCTATCCTTTTTAACAGCTTTTTGTCTATTAGCAATATTTTTTACTTAACATTTTCTTTGGGGAATGCACATTTCAAAGACATTTAGAAACATGGTAAAAAAATCTTTCAAATGCATCATTTGCAGTTAGTAAGTTACAAAGATACGAATTACACAACATATTATACCATTCAATTTCACTTAGCACTTTCATGAAGTATGAGATTTTGTCACTGCTTATAGGCCTAGTAACAACAATTTTAGACTTTGTTTGCTTATTGTTAATTGTTTTTACATTTCTTATTTTAAGCCAGACAGAGTCATGGTCTGAAAAAGGAAAGATGTTAGTGTCACAAGTTACGAAATCCTGATTAATATTAGTAAATATATTGTCCAAGCATGCTGTCAATCTGGTGGGCTTGTAGTTTGTACAGCTAAAGTTAAACTGCCGGAGGGCATTTTGAAAGTCAATTAAAGTCTGTTTCTTTTCTCTAATATCTAAATGAGAGTTTATGTCCCCTCCAATTACAATTCTGTAGAGTTTCCATTTAGACCCAGCAAAGAAATCCAGTAAGTCCTCAAGCTTTTCAAGAAAAACCCTTGGGTCTCCTTTTGGAGATCTGTATAGTAAGACAACTACTATTTTAAATTCCTGCATAATTATTCCAGCAACTTCAAAATCAAGTTCAGTGCACCAAGTATGAAGATCAATCTGCTTACAGCATTTTGCCAGATTTTCCCTTATGTATACTGCAACCCCACCATGCGTATGAACTTCTCTGCTAAAACTGCTTACCAACTGATAATCTTCTAAGTTCTTATATATTATAAATATTAAAAGCAGAAGCTTTATATATTAATTCACTGGCTTGACATCAATGCTCACTTATGCCTATAACATCATAGTTATTTTCTACTGCAAATTCATTAATAATTAATAGTTTCAATTACTTTCTTGGAAGTGTTGAAAACAGTGTTGTTATGATAAATTAACTTTAAAGAGAGTCGATTAAAGACACTAGACAACACTTACTTTTAAATTTTTCCGGAACTAGTTTCAGAGGCTTTGCCTCTATCATCGGCCGGCTCTCGACTGCCGAGAGCCGGCCGATGATAGAGGCAAAGCCTCTGAAACTAGTTCCAGAAAAATTTAAAAGTAAGTGTTGTCTAGTGTCTTTAATCGACTCTCTTTAAAGTTAATTAATAGTTTGTTACCTATGCCTTGAGTGTTAACGTAACCTATTTTGAGATCACTTGTATTACCCGAACTACTCTTTCCTGACCTAAGTGAAATACTTTCCAGTTCATCTTGATTTAGATTGATTCTTCTGTTCTAAAAAAAGACCACTTCTAGGCTATTAACTGTTCTCTTCACTGTTGTACCATCCTCAGTCGCAGCTTCTTCTGTCACATGTTCACTAGTCACTTCACTGTATCCAAAGGGCAGAGGGATACTCTGCAGTGTCGTCTTCTTCTTCTTTATTGCTTCTACTAGTTTGTTCACAAGCTGTCTCTTACCCTTTCTGTTGAGATGAAGTCCATGTTGTGTATGTAAGTCACGTCTGAAGTCACTAACCTCTACTATACTGACATATTTAAATTTGTTTGCCACCTTCCAATATCACATCTGTGTGGTTTAGGGGTGGTAGTACTCTTAATAAGTTTTTTCTCAAATTCACCGTATTGTTACGGGCAACATCATTGGTTCCACCCATAATTATCACATGGTCATTGGTCATTTGAGGTTGGGACGGACGCGTATACTTCAAGATTGTTCACGACTTCACTGATTGGGGCACCTGGTTTCACTAACCCTTCAACCCGTAGTTCTGATTGTGATTCTGCTAATACTAATGTCTCTGCCATGACTATCAGCAAACATTTTAACTTCAGCACAAATCTTCTCGTTGGTGTCCTCGTTTATGTGTCCTATTAAACTTGAGTCCTCGCTTTGTTTTGCTTTTGCTGCTATCACAACATCATTACTGTGATCAGCTAAGCACGAAAATCTGTTGTTAACCATTATTTTGTTACTTTTGAGCTCCATTGCGACTGCTTTTGTCCATTTACGAGGTTTTTGCCAACCTCAAACTTCATTGCTCTTCATAGACTCAGTTTTCTCTATCTTTTCTTTCATTTTCTTGTTTTCTTCAAATAGGCGTTTGATTTCTTCCCTGGCTTCCTTTAGTTCTTTTTGTAACTATCTCAATTATGAGCTGCAGCGACATGACTTTCTTTTTTTCATCTGACGCAGTCATGTTTCCAGTTACCGATTCATCCGATGACATTAATGTGTTCTCATTTCCAATCACGCTACCTTTATTTCCACTGGCAACTTTTTCACTGTAGTAACTATTATTATTAGTGTTCTTTACATTAAATGCCTCCTTAGCACTTGCTTTTCCAAAATTACGTAGCTTGGTTCTGTAATGACACTGACCATCTGCCATCTTAGTTGACATTATCTATCCAAAATTAATATGGTTTTCACAATAGTTTTATTCACAGAAAGGTTACATAAAATTGCCTTAAAGTTTTATTTTAAGTCAATGTGTCTCAACACTTTCTCTTTGGGGATATTTATGTGCATATTATGGATGTTTTCAATGCAGAAATGCATGCATATTAAAGGAACTATTACAACATAAAATTCCTGATCCTAGTTATTAATCCATCTATTTGATATAATACACAAAGACTTACCATTTCCTACACAGCAACAATTAAGTGTTACTACTCACCAAATGACCAAATGTTCGGAATGCCATTTCAGCTCCAATTTCTTCACTCATAGAAATTAATGCTATTCCCAATACAGCAATAGCCTGTTGTGAAGACAGATCCTTCTCTTCCTTCTTCTCTTCTTTCTTTTCCTTCTTATTTTCTTTATTTTCATCCTGGAGGAATTATAAATTAGCTTTAGAGAAATATTTGAATTAACATGTGCTAAAATATCTACTTATATATGATCTTAAATATTCAATAAAAATTTGCTGAATTTTGCATCCTATGAACAGTAAAAGATTAAATATTCATATGGTGGGCAAAACAGTATTCACTTCTGATCTAAGATGACTGAAATTAGTTAAATTTTGTCAATTATTTTAGGATTTAGTTTGTTTCTCTTATTGGTGCATATTTTGTCATATGATACAAAGAAATGAAAATTTAAAATCTGATCAACTTGCTGAGATTTTCATCCAGATCATTTACTACTCCTAAGGGGAGTCACAATTATTTTGCAAAAATATTTAGCATTTGTGTGTGTTAAAAGAGGAATTAACAGATTTTCTAGAAGTTTTCTCTCTCTACTCTCTGAAATGTGTCAAATGTCTGAAATGGATTTCAAGAAGCTGAGGTAGTGTTTTCAAACATTTAAACAGCAGGCAATTAAAACTTTAAGAGCAATTATATACCTTATCACTCTGCTCATAGTGTTCACTGCATATGTGAAGTAGGTGTTGAATTTTTAATACATTTCCTGTTCCAGCATATGCACAAACCTCAACCATGGTCATGGACATTGATCTGAAAGGTTCTGGAATTACTTCCAATGCAGCAATTATAGCCTCCACAGCCTCCTGCCTTCCTATAAAGAAAATTATCTATATATATATTACAAGGTTTATAGTGTAAGTTTCTGGCAGAGATACAGAAAAACATTTTATTTAGAACCTATTACAATTTTACAAAATACAGCACATACATTTTTCCATCATTTGGATCTATTTAGAAAATGTTGCAATCCAAGCTTCTTTAGGTATGCCACTTAGTGCACTGTTGTATGCAGCAATAGCGGTTTCATGGATGATTTTTTTTTCTTCTTTCTTTTGGGAACAGGAAGAAGTCACATGGAGCCAAGCCAGGTAAAAGCAGTGGATGTGGAAGAATTCACATCTTTTCTTTCTCCAGTTAGTCAATTGTTTTGCCAGCTGTGTGTACTGAGGCAGTATATATATTATCGTGATGCAGAAAAAGTTGCCCACTCTTTTGACTTTGGGAGCTGTGACCACCACATGTGATGAAGTGAAATTCAGTCACATACCACTCAGCACTGTGTGACATGTGTCCAAGGTCACAGAGATGAGATGGCCCATCTCAGTGAATAATGATAACCACCTGCTTTCCATAAGTTCTAGTTCTCTCAACTTTTATTAATGACTGCTCATCTGGAAAGCACCATACTGAAGTCTGCCTCTTCATTTCAAGGTCAAAATGGTAGACTCATGTCTTGTCAGCTTTGACGATACTGTAATGTGTCGTGTTTAACGCCCACTTTTACTACATACGGCACCGCAGGCGATGACACTGATGATACATGAGATGAAGATGGAGCACCGGTGGAATGAGATGGCGGGGGAAACAGGAGATCCCGGAGAAAACCTGCCCCAGTGCCGTGTTGTCCACCACAAATCTCACTTTGCGGTCGCCTGGGATCGAACCCAGGCCGCCTTGGTGAGAGCCAAGCGGTCTAACCACTGAGCCACAGCGTGGCCTTTGACGATACTGTATGTATCTTTGGAACTTCCTTTGTTAAATTTCTCAAGCAAGAAATGACACCAATCCACTCTTGCATCCTTTTGGGCTGGTGTTTTGGGCTGGTACCCAACAGACACATCCCTTAGTGGGGCCTAAATAATTGTGAACAATGGTCTGTGCCACAGTTGACAATATTCAAGAGTCCCTTCAATATTACAAAATGTTAGATAAGGATCATCTCAATCATTTTCCTTACAGCATCCATGTTTTCTTGGGTCACTGCTGTTGCTCAGTAACCGGAACCAGAATCTTCAAGAGACTCCCACCACCTTGAAAACTCATGGAACCAATTTCAACAATGGCTCTAGAAGATGAAGACTCACCAAAAACATGTAACAAGAGTAGCATTCTTCTGTATTTAGCTGCTTATCAGTCATATGTCATTGTGCAAAAGCCACAGCATGATAGATCCATGTTGTGCTGCATCACTACACTGATTCCACAGTGCCTGCACCTTCACTGATTGTAGAATTGTGTAAAATCCTGTGGTGGGAGAACAATCATACATACCCTCCAAGGTTAAAAAACATTGCTCTTTCAAAATAAAATATCCCATTAATGGCAGAATTCCAGTTTAAGAGCTGCTATAAACTATCACAGCCCCAGTAAATAATGCTCTTTCACATAAGCATAAAAACAGAAAAGTCTCATTCCAGACCTACCTTGCTTTATTAATTATGGTAATATACCCCAAATCTAGCTTCCAAATTTGCTACGTTTCCAGCATCAAGTTTTCCCATCATTTGTGCCAGTTCTGGACAAGTTTACAACTCTGAATTAAGTATAAGACCTCAATTCCGCTGATACTCTTGATACTCTCAATACTCTTTGGTACTGAAGTATGTGTAATACTTTGAAATTAACCTTTAATACTCTTTTGATACTATTAACTCTAAAAGTTTTGCATTATTGAAAATTGTTACATTTAACTTAATGGTATATAAGGAATGAAAGGAGTTGGGACTTAACATTATTGCCTCGCACACGTCTCCAGAGTTGCTGGACAATAGTTCTTGATAGGCCTTGCATGCATTTCCTGTGTGTGAACTAATACAACATTCCATATCACTTATATCTAAATGAAAACAAACAAAACAATGAGGAAAGAGTAGAGGTACTCAAAGTTGTAAATAAAGTTGCTTTAACTGATGTAATAAATCATGTTTCCGCAATAGCTTGGCTTAGTAATTCACGCTCAGCATTAAGTCAAAATATATTATCTCTGTAGCTTTCTCCTCCTCTATGTACACACACAATAAAAGTGTTAATATTAATTTGTTGAGCTAGTTTGTTCAGCAATATTCAAGGTTCTTTTTTTTGTTGTTGTAATTTACATCCTCCAACGTTAAGTCATATCGGACAGTGAATGAATTGGGTGAAATGATGCTCAAATGAGTCCCGGGTCCAAGGAGCTTAGAGTTACCCGACATTGGTCTTGAAGGATAAGGGAAAACCCAGGAAAAAAACCTTATACATGTAACTCACCCTGACCGAGATTCGAACTCGGGACCTCTTGAATGTCAGGCAGACATGCTACATGCTACCGAGGCGGGCATTTTCAAGGTGATTGTTCTAAACTAGCGTATTACTGAAAGAAAAAGGGTGTGAAGTTGACTTGAAGAAATTAGAACATGATTTAGCACCAATTTCACCTTATCTCATTTATATTGCAGATATAGAATTAGCAATAGAAGGCTTGGAAACCATGGATAAAAATATAATTAGGAAAAAATCCTCTCCTATATTGGAAAACTTAACAAATAGAAAACCAGGAAAACATTTGAAACAAATTAAGATAATTAAATCTTTAAGAAAAAAGGATGTAATCTTCTCAAGGGCTGATAAAGGGAACAAAATAGTAATTTTAGACACAGATACATACAAGGAAAAAATGTTAGAGTTACTACAACAAAAAGAATTCCAAGAAATATATTCTAATCCACTCAACCGATGGATAAAAGATGTACAAAAAACCATCATTAATAGTAGAAATTTAACTGCAGACCAAAAAACTATCAAACCGGACAACCCTACCCTTGCAAGATTATGTGGTTTGCCTAAAATACATAAACCCAACATATCCATGAGACCCATTGTAAATAATGTCAACACTCCTACTTACCTTCTGGCAAAATGGCTGTCATAAAAATTTCAGTCCTTTCCGCAATTCCATACTCTGAGCATAAAAAACTCTTTAGACCTGGTAGAAAAAATTCAAAATCTTAAACTAAACCCTCATGACACTTTAGTATCCTTTGATGTCCGCTCCCTCTTCCCTAGCATTCCATTAGACAAACTTTTGATTCAACTGAAGAAATGGCTAAATTCTATTAACCTAGATGCCAATGCAATAGAAAAATATTATAAACAAATTTCAGGACTAGCTATGGGAAGCCTGCCATCACCATTTTTGGCCAATTTATACATGAGCTTTTTCGAAAAACATAACTTAAGCCTTCCCTCATTTTTTTAAAACATGGTACAGATACGTAGACATCTTTGCAATAGTGCCCTACAAACAAATAGATGATGCTTTGAAACTACTCAACCTGCAAGAACCCAGCATACAATTCACAGTAGAAACTGAAGAGGACTGTACTCTACCTTTTTTGGACCTTAAAATCACAAAAAGCAATGAAAAACTAGATTTTGGTATTCATAGAAAAGCAACACACACAGATAATTACATCAAAGCAAATAGTTTCAACCCAATTCCATACAAACATGCCACCATCAACAGTCTCACACACAGATTAGTAAGTCTACCCCTCAGCCAGTAAGCATATCAAAAAGAATACCATCAAATCTTGAAAACTGCAATTAAAAATGGACATGGAAAAGACCTTGTAGATAAAAAACTAAAATCATTCAAACTTCAACTTAACAACTTCAACTTAAAACAGATCACAGCTCTCACACCAATAAAACAAGAAATTAGATTTGCTAAACTTACTTACCACCCCTGGGCCACAAAAAAGTTCCAAAAAATATTCAAGAAATACAATATAACATTGGCACCAAAAAACCAATTACAACATTAAAAACCTACTTCACAGTAATAATACTGATAAGATAAAACCAGAGGAAAAGTCAGGCATTTACAAGATTAAGTGTAAAGACTGTGAAAAAATTTACATAGGGAGAACAAAAACAAACATAGGCACTAGAAAGAAAGAACACTTCAGGCACTTAAGATACAAAAATATTGATAAGTCCGCAATAGCAGCTCATTTCTGGTCTGAAAATCATGAAATTGAAGATAACACTGAATTACTAAAATACGTACAAAAACATAGTGAACTCGTCATATGGGAGAGAATACACATAGAAAAACATAAAAACCAACTAATGAACTTTGAAATCCCGCCAGAAGAGAATCCCACATTTAAGTTCATCACTAAATCAACAGATGGCAGCAGGAACTCCAGAATTACCCACACCACTGGATCAAGCTTTAGTCGCATAAGAGCCGAAGATGCAAACGATGATTTGCGAAACATGTCCTCAAAATAGGTACATAAGTAAAGCAGATGTGTAATAAATGAATAATTATTCCGCTTCACTGAGGTGTTCCAATACAGTTAAATCTCAATTCATCTCATTTATTTTCTGTTAAAACTAATCCAGACTAACTAAAATAAAAAGCTCCAAGTTTACTAAAAATGCTGAAATGCCTCATTACGACTTGATAATTAGAGTGTGCTAAGTGATAGAAAAATAATAGGAACCATTCTGTTTAATATGCCTGTATGAGAGTAAAGATTTTAATGCACTTCTACTGCCATCATTTCCCTGGTTACTTTCAAATCCCTTATGCAGTAGAGAGAACTCATGAAAGAGTTACAATATATTTTAATGATCCTAGTGGAACAAAAGATCAGCACCACATCTTTTGGTTTGTGATGTGCCTTGCTGATTGAAATCACTTTCATCACTTTCACTACTATCAACAGCTGCACTTTCATGAACTACTTCAACAAAATTCTGATTATTTTCCCAGTCACTGAAATCTGAAAAATCAGATGATAAATCATTAAAAATGTCTAATAATTCACCATCATCTAAAGTGTCCTGCTCTGCAGGAAGCCATTTTACACTCCCTTGAAATCCAGCAATTCTCTCCATCACATGATACAAAGCTTGCATTATTCATGGTGCTACAACATATGCATCACAGACCTTCAAATACTTCATTCAAGGGAGCAGAACAAGATAAATGTATGTAGTGTTCTGAGACACTTCACTCTTACCACAACAGAAATCTTTGTCTAGGAGTTGCACCTTCACTTCTTACCGTAATGCACGGAACACACATAATTAGCATAGGACAAGGTAAAAATTGATAAAATATATTAGCAACTAAAGGGTTAAGCAATATTATAATTAGAGAGAATTTTGAATGTTTATACCAGCAGTAATAGGCTAAATTGCAAAACTTTATAGAAAAAATGTTATAATGTTTTCTGAACTCAATATAATTTATAATTGATTTCCAGAAATACAAGTGAAAATAACATTCTTTTTAATAACTTAATAAATGAAAGCTGTTCATAGCAAGGAAGTGAGTTGGTTTTGTACACTACTATCACTTATTTTAATCTTCTGAAAAATCTTAAATGAGCTTGCGCTTCCAAAGTCAGTTCTCAACTGACTGGTGTTTTGCTTTGGTCATCTCTTTTTCTTTGATTGGTGGAGGTGATTTGATAGGTGACTGATGATTCTGCTTAGTTCACTTGAGGACGGGAGTTGACCCAGTTCTGCCTTTTCTGGATAAAAAGGTTTTGCCTTAAAGCCCTCTAAGATTCTTAGTAGATGGAAGTAATTTGCATTCTGATATATTTTCAGAGTTTAGGTTCCGGAAAAGGATTGTAAGAGCTGACTTTTCAAGTTATTTGCATTTTATGAATATAAACTACCCCTGCTGCTTTGTAACCAAGCTTCTTTTCATTTTGCCTGTTGGTTGCAGCTTGCATATTGAACTTTTGTAGATGTCCGAATTTTTATGGTGAGAATTCTGTTTCTTAGCAAGGTCTAAAGAAAGTTCTGCATACTATACAGACTGTTTAAAAAATAAGGGACATAAACTCTAGTATGCATTTTCCTTATGAAATCAATAAAGAAAAGTCCATCACTTGGTTCCTGAGTAACAGCCTTCAAAACTGTAATAATCACCACAATGGTTTTCTTCTCGCAGATATTTGCCATGACTGAAGATATTAACAGGACACTCAGTTCATTCCAAGGTGAATGGTACACTGAGTGTTGTATTTGGCACTCAACTGAGCAACATGAACTTAAATCAGGAGCTTCTAAAAATGCACTTCATGTATAAGATGGATGGCAATGGTATACTGACTCATCACTTGTACCAAGAGAGGTACCCACAGGAGAAGGCTAAGTTTTATAATCCCAATACAATATTTATGAGTCCAACTGATGAACAGGAATTATTGAACTTAATTATTACTTTTGAGAACAAACAATCTAGCAGTTGGAACAGTATAACTTCAAAAATTTTAAAGCAATGTAAATTTGTACTAATTAAACCTCTTGTACATCTAATAAAACTACTCACTGGAATGTGGAGAATTCCCTTCATGCTTAAAAATTAGCACAGTATGCCCAGTTTTCAAAAAAGGTGAAAAAACTGAAATATCAAATTACAGCCCCATTACGTTAACCTCAATACTTGCTAAACTTTTTGAAAAAGTTATACTTGTTAGATTAAACAAATTTCTATCTGTAAATAACATAGTTAGGAACACACAGCACGGTTTCCATAAGAATTATTCCATTACAACAGCCACAATGGAGTTTCTCAGGGATAGTATTGCTAAATTGGAAAGTAAAAACAAAATTGTGGGAGTATTTTTGGATCTATCAAAGGTGTTTGATTGCGTTGACCATGAAATATCAATTGAGAAGCTAACATTTATGGAGTTAGAGGCTTGGCTGAAAAGCTTAGTTTATCATATCTAACTAATCGATTGCAAAGAACCAAAATTTCATTTAAAAATGGACTTTTCAAAGAGGTATATGAATCAAACGCAGGTATTGTACAACGTGGGGTACCACAGGGATTAGTATTGGGCCTGTTATTGTTAATGTTATACACGAACAACGTTCCATCAATCCCAAACACAAATTATCTTACGTTGATGATACTGTGCTGGGATAATTCTATGCAGGGGCTAATCAAACATATAGAAACACATACATCTGGAATAATAAATTATTTCAATTGTAATAAACTAGGATGTAATGTTGCTGTTGTTTTCTAATGCCTTGAATCTGGCAATGAAGCCATTAGCATTCGTGCTTTCCAATACTTTTGAACTGTAGTTTCTTCTGATCTTAATGCTTCGCAGGTCTTCAAGTGGTCTTCATTCATTTCTTCTGGATCGTTACACAGGACACATATTGGTGAAGCTGAGATACCTATTCTGTAGAGATGACTTGCCAGACAGTCGTGATTTGTCAATAGTCTGAAGGCTGCAACTGCTGTTTTCCTTGGTCTCTGGGGGATTATATCTGTGTTGGAAAGTAGTGTGATCCATTTTTTGTCTTTGGCGTTTGTTTCTATTTCTTGTAGGTATGGATGAGAAAATTTTGTAGTGATCAAGCATTTTATTGAGGAATATGAGAAATTAAATTTAGACTTTTGCTTTGTTGTTGTACCTTTCTTTGCAAGTATATCTGCAGTTTCAGATGCAGTTGGGGTGTAAGGGGTAGTGATGCGCCTCCTATAGCCTCTCCTATCCAATTCTCATCCTCAACCTGCCCGTGGTACACCCTGCTTTTAACAGATAAGGCTCTGAGGACCGAGTCACAGCGGTATAACTGTTTCATCTAAAATGGAGGAAATGCCATTTGCATATGCGCTGACCTATCACAGCGCAACAGCGTCCCTCAGAGGCACATGAGGGGAAGGTCGGTGGATCTAAATAACACCTATTTAGTCCTCCCGGCTAGGTCCGATGGACCGCGGTCCCCCTTGCATAATGGGGGTTTAAGTCGGGTGATGTAACTGCCACATTGTGAAAACTGGTGCCCGTTTAGAAAACAGTTACATGAAAGCCAAAACACACACGAGTATGAGGATGTACTGTCAACAAGACAAAAATGGTTAATTTTGCTGAATCTCATACGTAGCAAAAACCAGCTTGTTGTAGAGATATGTAATGAACTTTTCCATGAAAGTAAACAAACTTTGTTTTTAGGTATACTTTTTGATAAGCACTTAACTTGGAATCATCATATTGATAAGGTCTGTAATAAAGTAAGCAAGGGCATATTCCTGTTAAGATATTTTTCTTGATTTAGAACACTGAATGTACTTAATACTATTTACTATGGAGTTATATATCCTCATCTCCTATATGGCATTGAGATTTGGGGTTGTGCAACTAACGTACATATTAATAGGTTGCTTGTGCTACAGAAGAAATGTGTGAGAATTATGTTAAATGTTAGTAAATCACATCCCTGCAAAGAGTTGTTTATTAAACATAAAATATTTACTGTTATTTCGCTGTATGTCTATAAAGTATTAATATTAGTGCATAACTCCAATGGTCTTACTATACACTGTGATGTACATAACTATAATACAAGACAGTATGATGTACACATATATGCTCATACTAAGAGTTTCAGTGTTAAAAGATCCTCATAATATAGGTACTACGTTGTATAATAAACTTCCCAAAGAACTGAAAATTGTAAATGGTAGCCTATTAAAACAATATCTTACAAATAGACCTCTTTACAGATTGGATGAATTGTGATAATGTATGAGTGGGTATGTATGTATGTATGTATGTATGTATGTATGTATGTATGTATGTATGTATGTATGTATGTATGTATGTATGTATGTATGTATGTATGTGTCTGAATATATGTGTATATGTAAAACAAGAATGGGCTGCATATCTCTCTTTTACTCTTTCATTACTACTTTACAGCTAACATGACTGTATTATATATAGGGGGCGGATTTTGCCCTATTTGCCTATTTTATTCCTTTGTTCACAAATGTAGGCTTTTAAGTTATAAGCACGTTTCCTACAATTATTAGCCAAATTTCTTAGTTTTATAGTGCCTATAAATGCCTATTTCATACGTTTGTGCCTATTCTGCTTATTAGTGCCTAAAACTGCCTTTTTAACCAATTTCTTCTGGTTGTAATTTGTGGCAACAGCTTTTGCATTTATTTCATTGCAGTAGCATGATATTTTTGTGCTGGTGTAAAGGCTTATTTCTTGAGCTAATAGTAATACCTGCGGGAGGGATTACATTATTGATGGTGTCAATTGTTAACAATCATATCAGATCACAATCAGTAGCGCTGGTAAGCAGGAATTTACTCCTGTACGATTTCTTTTACACGTGTGTAAATACACTGACACAAAGCTGTTGTTTTACCCTGTTCAGGTTACAACTTGTAAGGCCAGCGCTTAATCAGCTAGGCTACACAGACTAAGATTATATATATGAAAAAATTGTGATTTTCTCATACTTACGTTTTTGTACATGTATCTCAAGGAATCATGAAATCGTTTGCTTGGAAACTTCCGGTGTTGTTTCCAACATTGAAAATGAAACTCCAGACCAATAAATCTTAATGGTTTGGGTAAAATTTTACAGAAATGCCTTTATAGTAGGTGTGAGAATTCTTTTCACGATGCCGTAATTACTGTAATTCTGTTTGAATGAATGGGAAACCCTTACTAAAAATCTGTGCTTTATTATTTGTTCTTAGTTGACAATGGGGCATTTAGAGTTTTTATTACAAAAACTAGGATTCTATAGCTTTAGCTCTTAATTAATTTTTGTTCTGTGCTTTGTATCTTTCTGACACATCGTGACATTTTAAGTGACATGAAGATTGCTTTGATGAACTTTTGAATTTATCTTTCCAACAATCGTTTTTATTAAGGAGACACATCTGTGCAAATTGGCCCAAAACTTGCAACAATCCAAATTTAGTTTTTTTTTTTGTCTTAAAATATAGACATACTTCAATAATATTTTTTTTCTTTTTCTAGCGGCACTACAGAAAACGTTACATGACTATTTAAATAACCCTACACTTGTATCGTAGCTGTTATTACATAATTTTTACCTCAGATTTCTCAGATTCCATATTTTCTACATTTTTCTTACTTCAAAATGTTCCACAGGATGCAATTTTCTATTTATTTGTATGGAATTCTAAACATGCCTGTAAGGGCAACTGCATATTAAGTGTACCCATTTACATTTGTTGTGTTTTTGTTATTTGTATTGAAAAGGATTATGATAACTTCTTACTGAAAATGCTTAGGAAAATAAAAATTATTAAATAAGTATGATTATTTTTTCCCTGCATTGATATGGCGAAGACAAATATTTCACATAGGTACAGTTCATTAATAGGTTAAAATGGGTGCAGAAACTTATACCTCAAGCATTAATTTTTCAAATTACAATATGTGGAACATTTTGAAAATCGCTTGTAATTTAGACATAAACTGTTAATTCCTCAGAAACTATTGTAACTAGAAAGCTGAAACTTGGTATTATTCCATTCTTGATTGACCACAAAAATAAATGATATAAATTTGAAGGAAATCTAACAAAAGCTTCAGATATTTCAACGTTCACCCTTAAGGTCCCCCCCCCCCCCCAAACCCATGTTTTTGTTTTCTGACATAGTTAATTACTTCACACCTTTCTGCACATTATGATTCTTGCTTAGAGAAGTGGATCTATATGTATTTTAATTATACAACAATATCTGTTACTTTAACTTGCTCTGAAGCCATTTATGAAATTTGGAATAAATGTAGAACTATTTCGTCTAGGGAACCGAAAAATAGTATGCATTTAGCAAATTTGTTGCAGCATATGTTGCGATAATTGCCAATTTGTTATAGTGCATTTATAGTGCATTTTAGGAGCCATTTTACTAAAATTGTGTATTTCTAAGTGTTTGTTTAGCAAATTCTTAGTGCCTATTTAAGTGCCTGTTTTGCCCATTTTTAGTGCCTTTTTGCCTGCCTATTTCACACATTTTTAGTGCCTATAAATCTGCTCCCTAATTATATATTACATGACAATGCTTAAAACTTGTCTTTTCAAGTACTCAAGCAATAAATAATTAAATAAATGTCCAAATCAGAAGACATTTGAAGGTCTCCATTATCGTCAATGTGCACATAGGAAGTTTACATCTCTGGTTTGGGGAGGTAATGACCAAGATCTACAACTCCAGATATAGTTAGTAATACTGTTTAAGGCACAAAACTGTAGGTCATAAGCACTATGCTGTGGCTACATATTTATTAGTTCAAGTAAGACACAAAATATACAAAGCAACTACAGGATCACAGAACATATTACAAGAGTGGAAATAGTGAGCCAAAAAATACATACAATGCAATACGATAAACAATAAAAACTTTTAGGCCCGGTTGCATAAAAGCTAATCTAAGTTCAAGCATATGAAAATGATTTTCAGTCAAGCTGAACTTAGAATTTTGGTTGTATAAACATTGATCCAAGTTCATGGCCTCTTAATCTAAGATCAAATCTAACTGGTGAATTTTCTCCAGTTAACTTGATTGAACTTGGATCAGCAGAACTGCAGAATTTACACAATATTTTCTGAGAACAAATAAGTAGTGCAGCTTTAAATAAATAGTACATAAAGCATTTTTGTGGTTTCTTGCATAAATAATTAAGCCTCTTTATTTCACAAATGTATGTTAAAGATGCACTGTTTGTGTTCATAACCTATACATTTTTATTATTTTCAGAATTCAGATTACTCTGATATCTCTGATGATTAGAATTTTCAATTTGAAAGGTCTCCTTGTGTTTTCCAACATAGAGAAAATCCCACCTCAGAACTAAATGACAGAAAATTCAAAATGAGATTTCGACTATCAAAGCAGGTAATCAAAGAACTGGAGTATAGGCTACATGCACAATTAAGAGCAAAACCTTGAGGAAATACACACTTAATCCAATATTTATGATCCTTCTCACTCCTTTTGATACAACACGAAAGTTGCAACATGTTTGGCGATGTTGCCGTATTTGTTTTTGTAATCTCGGATCAGTAATAAACGGTGTTCATATGATCTAAGAACAGCATCTTACAACCCATGCGGGTTCGCAAACTTAGTTTCAATTTTGATCTTCGATTATAAATGAACTGCAGTTAGCGATTTTTATGCAACTGGGCCTTAAAGATGTCTTTTTTAATGGTGCACCTCAAAATATGGATAAACACACAGGGGCACATCTTTACATTCACACTAAATCATAACTGCTTTCCTTGCAAACTCCTTTTTTGTGACACATAAGACATTATCAAAATGGGTGCAACGTTTTTGTTGTGCATGATAGCCTTTTAAGAAAGTGTTTTCCTTCAAGAATGAGGGTTACTGGGGTGGTGGATTTCTCACCCCTAGTGTGAAGAGGCCTCTGAATGTTATAGTGCTCAATGAGGCTGCAAACTACTGATCTGCAAAAATCTAGTTGTCACTGTCTTATGTGAGTTTAGAGCTCTACAAATTACTATAAACTGAATTGAATTTATTTATATAACTTGGTATTTACAATATTTTATCCACATTACATACATATTTCTTAGTCTAGTTGTATAAATTTTGGTGCCATTTTCCTTTCTAACCCTGCTAGATCAGCCTGCTTGGCTCCCAGGTCTTTTAGCATTGCTGAGTAGCACAGTCACCCTTCCATCCTCTACTCTAGTTTGCTGTTTCCCTTGTTGTCCCAGCATATTTTCTTTTCCCCTCTTTACTTTTCTCAACTCTTTCTCTTTAGCTTTCCAAAACAATTTCCCTATATTACTATTTCTACTTTTATTTTTTCTCATAACCATTTTTATGGCTATCAACTCGCTTTGCAACTTTTCCAATTTCTCCTCCCATACTTCCTGTCTGCATGCTGCTAGCTCTCTGCACTCTGTCAGAATATGAACTGTACTTTCTGTTTCTCCACATAATTAACATATTTCTATCCTGCTACTTCTTAGTCCCCTAAAGAACATTGATTCTGTTCTCATCCAAGCCATTCCTTCCCTCTCCTGTCTATTACATTGATCTATATATCTTTCTCTTCCCCATTCTCTCTTTATTAACCTATAAAATTTTAATGATGTTTTCTAACCCTCTCCATATTTCTTGACTTTCTATATCTTCCACTCTAGTTCTTATTATTTTCCAAAAACATTCTACATTCATATTTACAAATTATTAAACAATTGTATATGGTTATATCCAGCTTGTGAAAACTACATTCTTATACCATTTAACCGTTACTGATAAAGAGAGATATGCTTATAATATGAGATCTAGTAGATACACACCACCCATATTTGACCTGTTATTTCCCAAAAATTGGAGTGGCTAACATGCCATCTGTAGACTCGTACATGTCTAATGTAGATTTACGAATAACACCCACTTCTGAATTCTCCTCTTAGGTCCTTAACTACCTTTAGAGGTCAGGTCCTCCTTTACCCTACTTGTTTCCGTAATAGTGAGATTAAGTCAGCATTAAAACAAATTTGTGAAAATGTCAGTTGATTGGCTATCAGAAGTCAGCTGTACACCAGACACTATGCTCGTGAAAATATGTCTACTTGTGCTAAGAGTTATTTTGACCACTGCACAGAGTTGACTATCTACCAATACCTGAAGGAAGCGGCTAATTTTTTTCTCATTGCTACCTATATCCTGAAGGTATATCCTAAAGGAAGCGGGTAATTTTCTTCCTCGTTGCTACCTATATCCAGCATGTGTAAGACATAACATAATTATTATCGTGTGGTAGCATAAACTGAACCATAAAACCTTGAACCGGAGAACACTACACTCACACAGCTAATATGTGCATATAGTTTCTATGCACACAAAACAAAATGACTCACAAATAAGATGCACTCGATGCAAAGAATGGCTTTTGCTACAGTGAAAAAAGAAATAGTGAAATTTCAACAATTTTTTAAATACAGTCTCTGCTTTAATGATACTGTATTTGTATGCCACCTTTAATAGGCTTTAAACCAGTTTTTGTTTAGTTAAAATAACTTCCTATATACAGAAAATATGAATGTGTTAATGAACCACTTTTACAGCATTTAACAATTTAATATCCCTTGCTGTTTATTGGGAATCCGTTCCTGGACCATGCAGGGCTTAAATAACCATCACTGAAGAGGTAAAAGAACACATGAGAAACATGAAATAAAAACAAACAGATATGCAAGTAGTTCCAGAGAACATTTTTGGCCCACAGATTGATGATTAGGTGAAAGAGAAACATAAACTCTTAAAGGCCCTTAAAAATCAGCAGAATTCTTAATTTGGGAAAAATTGTTCATACACAAAATTAGGCACTATTTATTAAACTTTGATGTCACATATGAAAAATATTTTATTCTGCAGTATGTCCAGTCAAACCAACATCTACAACCGGCTCCGTCAACTGACATGCATGGTGTGCCTATACAGTTCACATGGTGCCGACGTGACTGGTCGTTGCTGGTGAGTGCTAGGAAGATATGCCAATCACTACCTTGCGCAGTGGCGTTACCATTCTGCACTTGCATTACCATTAAATAATTAAGGACAAGACAGTAGTGAAGGAACAATTCAGAAACTGCATAATACGTGTTTAATATGTCCCTGGTACTTATAGATAAAACAACCCATTACTAGTAAGATTATCATAGCCTTCAATACTATACAACCAAATGATGGCATATTAACTATAAGAACAAAACAGTACTTTGTGGAAATTAGCACAATTTTGATCCTAAAACAATTTAAAAATACAAAATAATATTTACTATACAGTGATAATATTACACAGAATACTTCATATTACACAAATAGACACATTTCAATTAAGAATTGTATGCATTCAGTTTTCAGTAGACGCTCTACTCTTCTCTTCTGACATCTTTTGGTTTTCACAATATTTGCCACATTTGGAGACAGTGAAACACAACTCTGAACAATTAATGCACACTTCAAGTTATGATCATTGATAAATACGTAAAATATGAAGCTATTATTACAAAACGTAATTTAGAAACCAGAACGAAAGAACATTTTCGTAACATTAAGTATAGACAGACTGATAAATCGGCCATAGCAGATCATTTTTGGTCATTTAACCATGAAATAAATCCAGAAGTTAAATTATTAAAACAATTAAATGGTGTGATAGATTTAATGGTTTGGGTAAAGATATTTATTTTAAAAAACAAACATCGCGTAATGAATTTTGAAATACCGACAGTTGATTCTGTTTTTTAAATTTGTTTCACTTTCAGATTTTGGAAGTACTAACCAGAACATAGTAACATCTAGCATTTGTAGCGATGACAACAGATTTTTTTTTTTTTTTTTTTTTTTTTTTTGTGGTTCCGGCTGACGATGTGGAAGAATTTCCTTGAAATTGTGATCCCGAACAATTTATAAGAAAAGTTTTATCATTTCTTATAAGATAAGTGGAGTTTTAAGTTACAAATTATTATATTTTTATATATGATCACTGATGTTGGCTCTCTGAGCGTTTTTAATGCATTTCATAGCTGAAAATAAGGATTCACATACATAGGTCGAACCAAACATAGCAATCATGAATGCTGCACGCCTGTGTAATCAAGGTTTAGGAAATCTCCTGTAGAAATCTAGAAAACTTCCTCTGTTTCTGTAACTATCGGCTAACTCAATGTCACATTTCAAGGTGATAGGCTCCAGTTGAACATCTTTGGGAGTATCATCAATATTTATGCTAAATGGTGTAGCAAATAAATCAAAATCCATTTTTAAGCCTGTGAGATTGTGAAATCTTTCATCAAACACACAGGAAAGCAAGTGCCGATTTTCAACATAACATCCCACTTCTAGGGAATCACCATTACAGATCACACTTTCCAACCTGGGAAAATGACAAGGAACCATTTGGTAGTTGACGTTCCAATAATGAGAGCATATTTTTAAAAGCTTCAATACTACTACAGAACATATCTGTGATTAATTTGTTTTTCCCTTGAAGTGAAACATTCAAAGTATTCAAATGTTCACTTATATCAGCCATAAATGCAACATCACATTTCCATATATATATATATATATATATATATATATATATATATATATATATATATATATATATTTATGTGTTTGGAGGAATTTAGTAACAGTGACGTCAAAATTAATTTCAGAAACTATTTGTAGTTGGTTTATTAATACTCGTCACTTACTTGTTTATATTTATGAGAGACTAGTTTCAAAGACATTCGCCTCCATTTTCAATCTCTTTCCAACTGGCATCTGTTGTTGTCTGCTCTCTCTCTCTCTAGTGGTGGAACTATGAACTTCTTTGTCAAATTATCTACTGGTGGGATTTCAAAGTTCATTATGCGATCCTTATTTTTCCATATGAATATGTTCTCCCATGTTGTCAATTTATTTTGGTTTATCACTCCTTTTAATAATTTTGGATTTGGATCAATGTCATGGTTTTCATTCCAAAAGTGAAATGCTACTGCTGACTTATCTTCTTGTTTCAATCTGATGTTTCTAAAGTGCTCTTTGACTCTGGTTTTTAGATTTCTTTTAGTTTGAACTATGTAGCATTTTTCACAATTCTTACAACTTATCTGATATATTCCGGATCTGATAACTGATGGGATTTCATCTTTTGTTTTTGAATTTAGCAATTTTAAAATTGAGTGTCTATTGGTAGGTGTCAAGGTGATATTTTGTTCCTTGAAGATCTTTTTAAATTTATTAAATGTTTTTGGGTGATATGTGAATGAACTGAATATGCTGTTGCTTTCTTTTTCTTTTGTAAATGTGGTTGCTTCCTTAATGGTTTTCTTTAGTTTAGCTTTTCTAATTTTCTTTAACACCAAACTTTTGTTGTATCCATTTTCCTCTGCTATGTGTAGTATTGTTTTTTGTTCTTTGAAATATTCTTCTTTTTCCATGGGTATGTTGACTAGTCTGTGTGTAAGGCTGTTTATTATTGCATGTTTATGTGTAATTGGGTTGTGGCTATTATTTTTTATGTAATTTTCTGAATGTGTTGGTTTCCTGTATATTCCAAATTTTATTTTTGTGTCATTCCTGATGATATTTAGACCCAAGAAAGAGAGCTTTAATGGAAAATACTACAAGCAGAAATCAAGGTTATCAATGGGCAATCCACTTTCACCTTTTTTGGCTAACTTATTTATGAGTGCATTTGAAACACAAATCAAAAAGTCCTTCCCTTGATCTTCAAAGCTTGGTATAGATATGTTGACGACATCTTTGCAATTGTACCGAGTAAACATTTAGAAGATGCATTAAAATTACTCAATCTGCAAGAAAGGACTATAAAATTCACTATAGAAAAGGAAACCAATGGACAACTCTCTTTCTTGGATCTAAATATCATCAGGAATGACACAAAAATAAAATTTGGAATATACAGGAAACCAACACATTCAGAAAATTACATAAAAAATAATAGCCACAACCCAATTACACATAAACATGCAATAATAAACAGCCTTACACACAGACTAGTCAACATACCCATGGAAAAAGAAGAATATTTCAAAGAACAAAAAACAATACTACACATAGCAGAGGAAAATGGATACAACAAAAGTTTGGTGTTAAAGAAAATTAGAAAAGCTAAACTAAAGAAAACCATTAAGGAAGCAACCACATTTACAAAAGAAAAAGAAAGCAACAGCATATTCAGTTCATTCACATATCACCCAAAAACATTTAATAAATTTAAAAAGATCTTCAAGGAACAAAATATCACCTTGGCACCTACCAATAGACACTCAATTTTAAAATTGCTAAATTCAAAAACAAAAGATGAAATCCCATCAGTTATCAGATCCGGAATATATCAGATAAGTTGTAAGAATTGTGAAAAATGCCACATAGGTCAAACTAAAAGAAATCTAAAAACCAGAGTCAAAGAGCACTTTAGAAACATCAGATTGAAACAAGAAGATAAGTCAGCAGTAGCATTTCGCTTTTGGAATGAAAACCATGACATTGATCCAAATCCAAAATTATTAAAAGGAGTGATAACCAAAATAAATTGACAACATGGGAGAACATATTCATATGGAAAAATAAGGATCGCGTAATGAACTTTGAAATCCCACCAGTAGATAATTTGACAAAGAAGTTCATAGTTCCACCACCAGAGAGAGAGCAGACAACAGATGCCAGTTGGAAAGAGATTGAAAATGGAGGCGAATGTCTTTGAAACTAGTTTCTCATAAATATAAACAAGTGACGAGTATTAATAAACCAACTACAAATAGTTTCTGAAAATCACATTTCCACTTAACATTCGTGAGCTCTTCAATAGGTTCTCCGCACATTTCCATGAACAAACGTATCTCATCCAATAATTCAAAGAATCTGCTTAAACCTTGCCTCGACTGAGCCACCTAACTGCTGTATGATACAGTATATCTCCATAATTATGCTCCAGATCTTCTAAGAAGCTTTTAAATTGTTTGTGTTTTAGACCATGGGACCTCAGTTTGTTTACAATCTTCATAGCCAAGACTCATTACATTGTTTACATTCAGTGTTTTGGCACATAAGTTTTCCTGATGAACTAAGCAATGAACTGCTGTTATTTCTTTTGCTAGTTTATTTTTAGGAGGGTCACAAATCCGTTGTGCAAACCAACCATAGCTTGGGCACCATCGGTGGCTACTGATATGAATGTATCCAATTGAATCCCTGCATTCTCCACAACTTTTACACAATTCAGAATGCCTGATTCTGTTGTTGTGCCTTTTATTGGCACCAGATCTAGCATTTCTTCCACAACTTCCAAATTTTCATTTACTCCAGGAATAAAAATACATAATTGAGCCATACTTGATAAGTCAGTACTCTCATCAATGGCAATAGAGAATGCAATGAATTCTCTTGCTCTTTCAATAAGTTGTGCATAAATGTTGTCATCCAGATCTTGAATTCTGCGTGAAATAGTATGAGGTGACAGACTGACACTCTCGAAATGGTGAACACTGACAGGCGTGAATTTACTTGCAGCTATAAGCATACATTGTTTAGTAAGTGGACCATCAGAAAAACAACTAGAAGATCTGGCAATTTCTAGTGCTATTTCGTAACTCTCATAAACTGATGCCATTCCACCACCCCCTTCCTTCCTGCTCCTCTTCCTGCGATATGATGTTTTCTCTAAATTTTTGTATCTCTGCAGTGCGTTCTTCTTTTACTAGGGCCGAATAATCATTAGCATGCAATGTATTAAAATGTCGCTGAAGATTAAACGTTTCAGCACTCGCAATTTTTTCTGGCAAATTAAACAAATAGCACCACCGCTACATTCAATGAAGAAGTACTCAGCTTCCCATTTGGGATTGAAATAATGTGTTGGCATGGGTGCCCTTCGCTTTAATGAGTGCCCTTCCATATCAAACTGACACTGAAGTACGGACCGCTACTGCTATGGAAGACAAACCAATTGTCACTACTGCAAAGCACGAACTTAGGCAGCATGGTGCTTGTAACCCAGCACATGCACCGCAGCGAGTTGGCTGTGGTTGATCTACAACCTAAAGGAGGAATAGCAACGGTGAATCTAAGCTGATAATGAGACAACAGTCCCAGTAAGTTCTGGCACAGAAAGTGAAACGAGAGTAATATGCATTTATATTTTTGTTATATAAAAACAAAGTCATATAGTACATAGGAAAATTTGTCTTTCAAAAGGTTAGGTCTTGTTTAAATACATGCCTCTGATACTGGAAATGTAACTTAACTATTTATTCTTACATAATGTTTTATGCTACTGGTCCTAAAACACTTGCTTCAACTGAACCTATGTGAACATGAACCTACCTAGATGGCATAATCCTAACCCCAAAGGCAGAAACCTTGCATATGTGTCATGAAGATCACTTTCTGTCTTTTCCATTAAGGTTTGCATGATTGCACGAGTAACTTCAGGGTTGCATGAGCCTACAGCTATCATACCACACGCAAGGCCTGCCATTCCAATCACTTCCATGCTGGATTTTGGATCACTAAAAACTGGAGTCAAGAGAGACAATACTGCTTCTCTATTTGAGCCAGCATATGCCAATCCCAAACCTGCAAACAGTGAAGAACAACAATGTTTTAGCTCATAAATTTCCAGTATAGCTCTTCAAGTTCAATTATCAAGGTATTCAAAAGACGGTACAAAAGTGAATCGAGAAGATATTGACACATTGTACATCATGCCATCTATTGACAATACGGAGAAAGAGGAAACCACTACAACTTGCACTAATCGAGTATCAGCTGATGATAGGAGCAAGAGCTCTTGAAACATGTCCTGTGAATAAACAGTGTGAGTGAAGCAATGTGTCAATATCTTCTCGATTCACTTTTGTACTAATTTGTGCTTCACTGTCCCTATGCTTCTTTCAAGTTTATACTTTGGGTTGTGTATTCAAAAGACCTTCAACTATCATAGTCTACCATAAACAAAATAAATACATATAAAATATTTTCTTTGTCATGTCTTTATATTTTAACTAAATATAGTCAGTGGAATAGGTGGATTTTAAAATCCAAACAAGGTCTACTTTTGACCACAATCAGGGGTTCAAACTTGATGACAAAATTAGGGCATTAAAATATTTTGC
Source organism: Mantis religiosa (assembly GCA_030765055.1). Classification (NCBI taxonomy): domain Eukaryota; kingdom Metazoa; phylum Arthropoda; class Insecta; order Mantodea; family Mantidae; genus Mantis; species Mantis religiosa. The sequence continues at coordinate 151,299,355 of CM060950.1, read as the reverse complement.
TAACCCAGTAAGCCTGAGTCTTCAAATAAAACCTATGAGTAAGCCCAGGAATTTCAGTAACCACTTAGGCTTATGGTTTCAATTAGTTATAAATTACATTTATGATCTGCAAGTACTTAAATTTGAAACAGGTGTGGTTATGTAAAATGCCAATTGATTATTAAGTTCTGTGGAACTTTTATTTGGACGGAGCAACTGTTTTTCTTTTCCACAGATGTAAGAATATCTAATCACATACCTGATTATGCCTCAGATAAAAACCACATTTATTAACGAGATACAAACCATTTACCTTTGATCATAACCTGCATTTATATATGGATAGTGTGCTGCTTGCCCAAATTTCAGTTTCTTGATGGCATTTCATTTACTTTTCCATCATTTTTTGCATATGTTTACTTACTCAAATCTCAAAAATTAGATTCAAAAGGAAATTAAAACAGTTTCCACTGAGTAAATCCATATGTAATTTAAATGAATTCTAAATGTATGTATAGTTTTTAAATGAAATGTAATCTAATATGTATGTATATATTCTAAACAATGTTAAACAAACCCTGAGGTGTCCAAAATCAATGTGTATTTGATATACTGGATTAATAATAATAATAATAATAATAATAATAATAATAATAATAATAATAATAATAATAATAATAATAATAATATTATTATTATTATTATTATTATTGTTATTATTATTATGGCTAGCTCAGTTGGTAGAGCACCTGCTTACCGTGCTAGGGGTCCCGGGTTAGATTCCCAGCAGTGGGGGTGGAGATTTTTCTGCAACCAAGATGATTCCCCATCTTCCTTAGTCTGAAGTATGAATGAGAGTGTGAATGTGTACGTGATCTAGTGATACAACCCAACGATTAGGAGTTAACACCATCGATATGTTCCAATTGTTTTTGCTTTATAACACGAGTATAACCAGTACTTTCAATTCATCCTCTAAACTATATAACACAGCTACCATTTATCATGCCTTACATAGCAAATGAAATCCAGGAAATGAAATGAAATCCAAGAGCAGAGCTTGAACTTACCCACAATTGCACCAATCCTCATAACATTACTGCTATGAAGAACATAATCTGAGAGAAGCGCAAGAGCGGGATCACATTCATTTCTCACTCCACAGTTGACAATACCACATGCTAATAAGGCACCACTCTGAAAGAATTAAGCCAGTTCAATTATACATCCATCTGCAATTATAGCACTGAAATATTGCTCCAACATTTGAAAAGAGCTTAATATATGTTGCTTCACTGAAGTGTGCTTTACATATTTCTGCAAGTATTTTTATCAAACATCTTCTGCATATTTTGAACTGTCTGATATGCATCCATCAAGTTACCATGTAACATCCATCTTGTATAGGTATTGAACAAGCTCAATGCATAATTCCTACTATCCTCACTTTCGTACACTTTATAGTAGTTTTTGTTCTGGAAATGATTAGTATTTCATGAGACTGCATCAACTGTGATATTTTGAAATCCTAATACCATACTTTATCCATAGTTAGTTTTCCTCATTTTTCTCTAGAAAATAATTTATTTTATTTTAGCTTTTTACAATTAAAATTGTGTTTGTTAGACTGACAGTGATGTACACTAACAATTTAATTAATAATTTTTAGTCAATTATGTCACATCACTTATTTAATTTAAAAAAAAAAACATGCTTTCCTTATTAAATAAGTGATGTAGTCTCAAAATTGACTCAATAATGAACTAAAATTACTTTGAATTCAAGACCTGACAAAAATGGTGCAAAAACAAGATATTAAATTACATCAATTCCTAGTAACTTTAATGCACATTATATTTGATTTTGTGCTGCTTTGTTCTGTCAAGAGGAAGAAATTTTAATACCATTTTTCCATTTACATGACTAAATCTCAGAAGGCTACTACAGATTCATCTAACACATATGCCTTCTGTAACTTTGCAGCCATATATCAACAATTCAAAATTGGTCTCAAATAAGCAAACAACTCACCAATGCCAGAAGCAAAATAACTGCATCTTAGTCATTTATGTTCTGGAGTTACAGCGATTCTTTGCTTATTACAAGGGTCAGCTGATAAGTCCCAAGCCTCACAATATAAAAAAAAACATTAAACATTTTTTTTTTCTTTATTTCTCAACATAATCTCCAGAAAGGCTAATACATTTGCCATATCCGTGTTCTAATTTAAATAAACCATTTTGTAGTGTGATTTACTATGGCCCTCAAAATAGCTGTTTACCGCATCAATGAACCTCCTCGTTGCTGTGAAATCTCTGTCCTCCAAGAAATTTTTTGAGGTTCGAGAACAGGTGGTAGTCACTGGGTGCTAGATCTGCAAACAGGGTGGATGTTGAAGCAATTCAAACTATAATTTACACTAGATAGAGTCAACATGAGAAATTCAATGCCATGGCCGGGATTTGAACCATGGATCTCCTGGTTTCCGTCCAGTCGCTCTTAACCTTTGAGCTACCATGGCCAACGTGCCATCCTGACGTTAAATTCTCCATTTTTCTCATGTATTTCCCCGGTAGACCACTAGGGGCTCTTGCATCCGAGATATACTGTTTGTGGCAACTTACTATCGTAAGTACTTAAGTCCCAAGCTTCATCATTTAACTCTTATTATTTTAGTTAATTGATGGAAATTAATCATTTCTCCACACTAGCCATATATAGACTAAGGTTTTAAATAGAGTCAACATGAAAAATTCAATGCCATGGCCTGGATTTGAACCACGGATCTCCTGGTTTCCGTCCAGTCACTCTTAAACTTTGAGCTACCATGGCCAACGTGCCGTCCTCACATTAAATTCTCCATTTGACTCATATTTCCCTGGTAGACCACTAGGGGCTCTCGCATCCGAGATACACTGTTTGTGGCGACTCACTATTGTAAGAAATGAAAAGAATCGAGAAATGATTCATTTCCATCAATTAGCTAAAATAATTAGAGTTAAATGATGAAGCCTGGGACTTAAGTACTTACGATAGTAAGTTGCCACAAACGGTGTATCTTCGATGCGAGAGCCCCTAGTGGTCTACTGGGGAAATATATGAGTCAAATGGAGAATTTAATGTCAGGACGGCATGTTGGCCATGGTACCTCAAAGGTTAAGAGCGACTGGACGGAAACCAGGAGACCCGTGGTTCAAATCCAAGTCATGGCATTGAATTTTTCATGTTGTCTCTATCTATTAAAAACCTTAGTCTATATACGGCTAGTGTAAAGAAATGATTAATTTTCATCACTTAACTAAAATAATAAGAGTTAAATGATGAAGCCTGGGACTTAAGTACTTACGATAATAAGTCGCCACAAACGGTGTATCTCAGATGCGAGAGCCCCTAGTGATCTACCGGGGAAATATGAGTAAAATGGAGAATTTAATGTCAGGACGGCACGTTGGCCATGGTAGCTCAAAGGTTAAGAGCGACTGGACGGAAACCAGGAGATCCGTGGTTCAAATCCCGGCCATTGCATTGCATTTTTCATGTTGACTATCTATTAAAAACCTTAGTCTATATACAGCTAGTGTGGAGAAATGATTAATTTCCATCAATTAACTAAAATTTAATTCACACATTTTTCCCATTGCAATGACAATGATGAGCCGGAGTATTGTCGTGAAGACACAAGACCTTTTCTTTGCCAAATGAGGTCTTTTTCTTTTCACCTCATCACTCAAACATTGCATAAGTTTGCATAGTAGTCTCCAGTGTTACTTTTACTCTTCTTCAAGTAATCAATTAAAATAATTCCCAATGCATCCCAGAAAACACTCGCCATAACCTTGTTAGCTGACAAAATTGACTGCCCTTTTTTGGAGTTGGTTCACCTGACACAATACACTGTTTTGACTGTGATTTACTTTCGGGAGTGTAGTGATGTATACAAGTTTTATCCATGGTAATAAGCCATCTCAAAATTCACTGGGATTTTTACGCTACAGCTCCAAATTCTTAACAGAAACAGTTTTTCTTTGCAACTTTTGATCAGGCGTCAACAAATGCAGCACCCATGTTGCACAGACCTTGTGAAAGCCCAAAACATTACTTAAAATATTACGTGCATGTTCTTTTTATATGTTTACAGCCTCTGCTATCTCAAACAACTTTAATCTGCTGTCTTCCAGTACTAAACAATGAATTTTTTCAATGATCTCTGGAGCTGTGACTTCCACAGGGCGTCCAGAGTGAAGCTCAATCACTAGTGCTCATACATCCCATTTTAAACTCTGCAACCCACCTTTTAATCATTGTACATGAAGGGGCAGAGTCTTTCAATATACTGTCCATTTCCTTATTGATTTCTTTACGCATTAAGCCTTTCAAATGGAAGTATTTAATCACTGTTCATTTTTCCAAATCCTCCATTTTCATGAAACCTGTACACATGTCTTGTTTAAAATGCCGTCATTCAAAAACTAAACAAGCTATTGACCTATAACTATGAATACATGCTAGTCTAGAGTTCAACTATATGATGCTATTCGTCAAATTGGCCCAGTGATGCCACCTCTATGTGAGGCCCGGGACTAATCAGCCGATCCTCATAACTCTTTATATCTGCAATTCATTTTTATGGTTTTCTTATATATTCCTATTTTTAACAATTCCCCTGTGAAAAATGGTTTCAAATTGTTACCATCATTTTTACCAGTTTTCTACCTTTTCTAACATAAAAGCACAGATTAGCAAACATTTCAAAAGTTTTGTAACAGTGTTTGGGTGGCATATTGTTATCAGAAGAAATAACAGCTTACCTTAATGTAATCTTCTGCAGAATATAAGTATTTATCAATAGGTGTTAAACCGCCATCCACATCCCAAAGTAGCACAAGGCCTAACGAGGCTGTTGCACTAAGCATTCCTGCAACATAAAAGCTAAAATCAGAGTTTACACTACTAAGTATCATTACAATGCATAAATACATTTCATTACCGACATATACATTGATATTGAAAGAGGGTTCTCTGCCAGCATTTAGCACTGAGGGTGTTGGGCATTTTCTTCAGTGCCAGTCAACATATGATTAGTTGCAGACAGAGAAGGCACTTTGTAACATTATGGTCGTTACCCCACCGTTATATATATCAAACTGGGCAGCCCAAAGAAATAGTGTGCTGTCAAGTTGCCGCTTGCCACCTCATCTTACCCCACTTTGTACCGCAGGCACTACATAAGCCTCTCTCATTCGAGCAAACGGAGAGTCTGTCCAACTCAGGCAGTCTGTAGCAGGACAGGGAGTCTCTGGAGCAGTACGGTGGTAGTGCCGAAAGAGGGCAGTTATAACACAGTCAGTCGACAGAGCAGTACGGCCTAGCTACTAGGAACTCAACACTGTCACAGCTATGGAGGGATATGATAGTCTACAAGGGAAAGGAGTATTACAGAGTCAAAGCTACGTGACACCCTACGTTTGGTCATTTGAGAGAATTTTGCCAGGACATTATGGTAAAATGCCTATCATTACCTACATTTAGCCACCAGTGGATCGGCATTCTGTAAATGTCAAGGGAGGCATTTGCGGATGGAAGGTTCCAGATACCAGGATGTCTACTGCTTCAACTCGCATTAGCCAGGTTCAGGGTGAGAGAGTTTCGAACTGTCTGTTTCAGATATTTTCTTGAATTTTAATCATGCTAATTTGAGAGAAATTTTTGGACTAAGTTAAAAGTCAATTGCAGAGTGAATTTCCTGGATCATTTATAAAGAATGACTAAAATCCCGTTGTGATTTATGCCACAGTTGAATCCGTCTTGTGGAGGGTCAGCTTTGTTAAATACCACGGATTTAGGCAAGCTGTCTCCTCCGGACCAAGTTTAAATGGGAGAGGCGTAAGTCAAAAGGGGGATTTCCTCTGAATGTATATATTGTAAGGGTTATTTCATGTTTGGTAAACTTTCTGAAATTTTGAATCAAGTGTGGTTTTATTCAATTTTTGAATGTACTGAATTATTACTATTATCACATCAGCATCAATCAATAGCAGCCTTTCTTAGTTGTTTTCAATGTTTAAATCTTTTGTCCTTTTATATGTTATACAATATATATTCATGAAAGTTTAACATGTGTATACAACTGCAAGTTCAATTCCCCAACCTTCTTCAATAGTATGTTGCCAGGTTGCTCATCTGCGCAAGCAGTGGGTAGAGGAAAAAGAATTGAACGAATTGCATAGTGAGCTATTAAGATATACAGTGAAAGTGGAAAGGATAACATGAGAAGGCAACAACTTCCAACAAAAGAACCATGTAGAACCCATATTTTGTAGAAGTTTCTAGTCTCCTTCCTCACCAGGCTGCAGCAAAACGAGGGAACATGAGTGTAAAAAGAAGCTTGGTCACTGCAGAGGCAAGGTTCATATGTTCGGGTCTGTCTACAATTTTCATCCAACAGTAAGCAGTAGAGAGAAGAGCAGTTCTGTGTTCAACACTTATAAGTGAGTAAAGAGAAAAGAGACTGTGTAGTTAATTGTAGTGCTATGTACAAGGAAACATGGACTGGAGGAACATCGGATCAAGTCAACATCAGTGTTAAGAGTAGGATCTGACTGTCATAATGAATGAGCACCTAAGAGTTAAATACAAGAGCATCCAAACTGAGGATCAGAAAACTTGCTAAGGGTTGCCACAAGGAGGGCACTCCAGCACCTTCATCATCCTTTCCTTACTTCCTGTTGAACACCATGACTGGGAGCAGCAAGGATTGTCTGGTAGCTCATGGATTTATTTGGTTTCAACCCTGAAAGGGACCTTGTAGGCACAGGAACCTCACTAACCACTTCCAGAGCCCAATGCAGGGACTACCAATAGGGATGTTGGTTACACACTACAAACTATAAAGTGTCTCAGGCAAAACTGCCCTTGACAGAGGAAACCTAAATGGAGTTAACCCTCTACCAGATTGGGCTAGAATTGTGGATTTTCACTGACACAATTACTGAGGAAGTTGTTTTGAATGCTCTTGTTGTCACTGTGACCATGGCACTGCATTTGCACTTGAGCCACAAGGGATTCCTGCAGAACCTTCTGAAAGAAAAGTTGCTGTCAGTGAGACTCTTGCTTGCAGAGTGACAAATGGTTCTGGTGAGGAGTGAGAAAATGGCAACAATGTGGGCAGAGACCTCTGATGAGAAACAAGATGGATGGAGGGGGATCCTTCACATTGGGTTCATGTCATCAGGGCGCAACTCACAAGACCACCATGGTGAGGATTCATGACACCAACTGGGACAAAGAGCTGCTAAGAGTTGAGGAAGAAACCAAGTAACTGGATAAGTGACCAGATAACATGGTACGGGTGACAGCTAAGAATCTTTCAAGAAATGAGAAGCAAAATGCTGAATTTTAGGACATCTTTAGCCTCTAAGAGGATGACTATGGCCATATTGATATACCAACACCAATGATGTTCGGCAAATCAGACATCTAGCTAATCAGTGAAGTAGTAAGAAGTGGAGAACTGTGTAGCAAACATGAACATGAGGCAAAATAGAGGAATCCCATAGTTGATGTTTCTGACCAGTATTGCTGGTGAAGGAGGATGGAGATTCATGCTTCTGCGCTCAGTATTGGAAGCTGAACAACGTCTCTAACAAAGACAGATTTCCATTGCCCCAGATTGATGATGCTCTTAACAACTAAGCAGGGGTTCAATGGTTCTGCACCTTAAACCTGAAGTAGAGATAATTTATCATAGACACTTCAAAATGACAAAGAGAAGACTGATTACTACTGGACTTAGACTCCAGAAGTTCACAGTAAGTCTTTCGGATGCCCCTGCAATGTTCATGGTATTCTGTGACAAGGAGCTATGTGCACCTGAGACAGAGAGAGAAATAGAGAGAGAATTGAAGGAAAGAGAACAGCATAATTTCAAATACAAAATCTCAGACACATACAAAACTTGGTATTTAATTTCAGTAGCTACCAATTTTTCATGAATACTACGCAAAGATTTTCATGAAAATTCCCAACGCCAAACTACCCCTTTACATGCAACAATTGTTTCTATTCATTTTCTCAAAAATAGTCTGATGCAAGAGATAAACATGACTCACTGCTAAAAAATATAAATCTCCTTAAAATATCTTTCAAATAACAGTTTTGTAGCATCAACCACTTCCAAGATATCTATTATTGATTTAAATTTTTCAATAGTTTCATCAGTTTTTGAAGTACTCTCACCAATTAGTTGTTTTCAATGATGTGAGGACCAACACAGAACAATGCTCTTCTTAAACACTTGACTATTGCTTCTGGTCTCCTGTGCCCCCAGTGTCCCTATAATTAATGATTCTAATTTCATAATTCTTTTAGACAGATGTGAAAAATTGTTCTTGATGAATAGTAAATGTTCAAACATAATGCTAAGCCTTCCATGACCAGCACTGTTTTGTTGACTCCATCATTCATTCTTCAGGACATGTAGGCTTTAGTCCGTAGTTCTATCTTTCACTTTGCCAAAAGCTGTGTTCAGCATCCTCAGGGAAGTCAAAGCCGTGGATACAAGATTCCTGAGTCCAAGCAAGACTGGAGCACTTGGTCCGGTAGCATTCTGTTTAATGTCGTGTAAGGGAGGAGGTGGCCTATTGAGGGCATAGCATGGTTGCCTATTGGCTTTCACCTGTTGGCGAGTTGGCTCCAAATTTGGTATTAAGAGAAGAGTTCCCTTTTGCTCTGGTTTCACTCACTCCTTTCAGACCTGGAATTCAAGCTTTATGCTACCTCTCTTCCTTGCAAATGAAGGTGCAAATAGCTTCATGTGTGAATCAGCCCTCGTAGTGGGGCATCTTTGAGAGCACAATAGCATCCTTGTAGTATACTTCATGGCAAAATAGTAAGGAATGTTCTGCCATTGCTGTCCTTTCTGTCTGTCCTAACCAGCTGTGTCGTCCATGCCTCTTTTAGTCAGTGTTGAAGTTCCTCATGGTGGTGACTATGTACACTTGACTACAACTGCTTGGAATTCTGTACATAACACTGTGCAATGTGGATTGCATTAGTCTTAAGCAGACTTAAGTAGTTCCTTCATTTTCTTCGTTGTCTATAAATTGTCCTTATGTGCTGTGACTGTTGTAGCTTTCCAATTTGGTCCATAACTTTGTGTATACATGCCGGATAAATGGTGGCTATAATTTATTCCCTGCTGTATTTATGATCCGAGTTACCTCAGATGATGAGCTCTTTCAAGATTTTGTATGTGTAACCGTTGCTACTAAGGGTCTTGTTCAAATTTTGGATTTTTGTCCAGTAGACATGGTTCACAGATCTTTGTAGCTCATTCAGTGAGAGTCTTAACTATGCCTGATTTTTGTCTCAGATGGTGGTTTGAGCTCTTGTATTTCTGTCAGTATGTGTCGCTTTCTGGTAAATGGTGTGACCTAAACATGATCCAGCTTTTCTTTTAAATAGGACGTTCAGAAATGGAAAGCTACTGTACTTTTCTTTCCCCCATGGTGAAGTGTATGTTGCTGTTCTGTTTATATGGTTAAGGAATGCTTCCAGTTTCTCATTCCCATGGCTCCAGAGGATGAAGGTAGCTCACCATTACTCAGCCATACTTTCGGTTTGTATGTGGCTGTCACAGAACTACTGAACCATGGCCTATAAACCTGGAATGAATGAATGGAGTTAAAATGAGAGATTTTGCTTATACTACTACAGAGAAATTTCCTTCGGCAAAACATAATTGCTACAATCTTCTTGTAGCGTGTAAAATAAAGGGCTAGTGTCCAACATATCTCATCTCATAATGGGTTGTGGAAGTAGAGCAACATTAGAGGGCATCTCCTGACACATCAATGATCTGTTTGATACTGTTATCCCTGCCTCACATTTGATATGAAATTATCAACATGCCCGCCTTGGTAGCGTAGATGGTAGCGTGTCTGCCTCACGTTCAAGAGGTCCCGAGTTTGAATCTTGGTCAGGGTGACTTACCTGGATAAGGTTTTTTCCAGGGTTTACCCTTGTGCTTAAAGACAAGGGGTAACTAAGCTCTATAGACCCTGGGCTCATTTGAGCATTATTTCACCCATTTCATTCATCGTTGACGTTGGAGGACATAAATTTAAAAAACACCTATCTACATCACTATAGCAGGAACAAACTTCAGTGATTCAAGGTGTTATACAAGGTGTTATACATTGGCCTCTGTTTAGACTTACCTAAAGCATTTGACTTGGTCAACTATGATATATTATTATCCAAACTATATTCATATGGTATCAAGGAGTTGTAAATAACTGGTTTGCCTCATATTTAAAATATAGAAAACAGATGGTAGAATTAAAATTTTTAGATGCAAATACCAATACACTTAAAAATCAATGCTCAGAAATGAAAACACTTAAATGTGGGGTTCCTATATGTCTTATGGCCCCTCTTATTTCTAGTATATATGAACGATATAACCCATAGTATAGAAAATGAAAATGTTAAATTTTTTAATCTTTGCAGATGACACAAATATACTTGTTACCAGAAATGACAAAGGGCATGTACTTCAGAATCTGGAAAAAAACAAATTAAACAATTGTACCATGATTTACTCAAAATTAATTACTAATAAATAAAGATAAAACTGTAAAATTAGGTTTTCAGCATAAAGCAAACAAAAGTATTAATTAAATTTAAAGGGAGTCGATTATTGACACTAAACAACACTTATATTAAATTTTTCCGGAACATGTTTCAGAGACTTTGGCTCCATCCTCAACCGGCCATCAACTGGTTCTCATTGGTGTAGTTGACAATGTTTTGTCATAGGTCTCCTCCGGTGGCGGTTCAAGGAACTTGCTGAATAAATTTTTCTGGGGGATGTCGAAATTGAATACTTTGTTCCCATGTGGATAGTTCTTGTTTTCCTGATGTATGTTTTAGTAGTTTTGGTTCTGGATTTATGTTGTTTTTTTCCCAAAAATGCATGGCAACTGCTGATTTTTCTAATTGTTTATATTTTATGTTCCTAAAGTGTTCCTTTGCTCTTGTTTCCAAATTTCTTTTGATTTTTTCAATATAAATTTGACTACAGTCACTGCATTCAATTTGATATATACCAGATTTTTTGATAGATGGAATTGAATGCACTGACTGTAGTCAAATTTATATTAGAAAGGCCAAAAGAAATTTAGAAACAAGAGCAAAGGAACACTTTAGGAACATGAAATATAAACAATTAGAAAAATCAGCAGTTGCCACACATTTTTGGGACAAAAACCATAACATAAATCCAGAACCAAAAGTACTAAAACATACATCAGGAAAACAAGAATTGTCCACATGGGAACAAATCTTGATTTCAAAAAATAGGAACAAAGTATTCAATTTCGACATCCCCCAGAAAGAGTTGTTCAGCAAGTTCCTTGAACCGCCACCAGAGGAGACCTATGACAAAATATCATCAACTACACCAATGAGAACCAGTCGAGGGCCGGCTGATGATAGAGGCAAAGCCTCAGAAACATGTTCCGGAAAAATTTAAAAGTAAGTGTTGTTTAGTGTCATTAATCGACTCTCTTTAAAGTTAATTTATCATAACAACACTGTTTTCAACACTTCCAAGAAAGGAATTACTTTCTCTCTGTCCTTCTTACGTCAATAGTCCGCTCCTCTGTATCTAGTTATCAGGTCAATTGGCCATATCCCAAGTATTACAAGTAGCGCCATTGTTGGGGTAGTCCTTGTTGCTCCTGCATATCGTAGTAATATCTGTCGCTGTGTTCTTCTTATTAATATTATATTCCTTTTATTTGTTAGCCTCTGCACCCATGTACTACCACCACATGCCATAATACCTGCTGCTAAGCTGGTGTGATATATTTTAATAGCATCGTATAAAATGTTGACACTTCTTTGTATTATTGAGGTTAACTTGCCCATAACACAGATGTTTTTTTGTTTTATATACTCTATATGTTTCTGGAAAGTTAAATTCTCATCTATCATTATTCCTAGATATTTAAAGTGATTCTTCCTTGGAATTGCTACATTGTTCATTTTAATTACCGGATTTCTTTTTAACTTGCCTTTTATGATTACATATGCACATTTTGAAGGTTCTATGGTCAACTTTACTTCCTCACAACAGTCATTACATTCTTTGCCTTTCCTTCTTTCCAGCCCTTTTCTATTGTTGCCATCTATGATAATCATTAGATCATCCACGTAGGCTATCGTTTCTGATGTAGAATTAAGTTTATAAAGTTGCTCTAACATTGGTTCCATTAATATATCCCAAAACACTGGTCCAAGTATAGAGCCTTGTGGGCATCCTTTTGTTATATCTCTAATAATTTTTCTATTTTGTCCTATGAGTGTGACCGTTCTATCTGTACAGTAGTCTTTTAGTATGTTATAGAGTCATCTGGGATAATCTTGATTCCTCATTATTCTAAAAAGTTCTGGCCACCATAAGTTATCAAAGGTGCCTGAAATATCAAAGAAAATATTTATCACATACTTATTTGGATTTTTCTTGATATTATCTATTGATTTGTTGATTGCATCCTCAGTTGATCTGTATTTCCGGAAACCATATTGTTTATCCGTCATACCCTTCATGATTCTATACTCATATATTCTTTTGTATAGAAGTGTTTCTTGTATCTTCCCAAGGGTATTTAGCAAGCATACAGGTCTATAGGATTTAACTTCTGTCGGGTCCTTATCTTTAGCCTTCTTTAAAATTATAACATTTGCATTTTTCAAGCAATAGGGAATTTTGCCTTCATAAATACATTCATTAATTAAATTTGTTAGATAAGGAGCCAAGGGTTCTTCTAGTGCCATTAGAACCTCTGCAGCTATACCGTCTGGGCCAGGAAATTTCCCCTTTTTACAATCTCTGATAGTAAGTCTGACTTCTGATATATCAAATGGATAAATTAACCTTTGGCCATTATATATAGATCCAAACTCCTCCCTTTTTCTTCTATGTTCATCTTTTTCACCTTCGATTGTATCTGACGGCAATAATCTCATCAAGTAATTTACTGACCCTAACCAGGTTCTTGTCATTTCTCCATTTTCCTTATTAAGTGTCAAGATCACTTCAGGTGCTCTTATTTTCTCCATTGCTATTTTGTATGGTATACCCCATATGTTGTCAGATAGTTTCTCTTCTACAAATTTATTCCATGAATTCTGTCTAGATTCCTCCAATGTTAATTTATATTTTTCTTTTATTCTTCTATATATATCCAGATTCCTCTCCCTTTCTTGTGCAATAGTTGTGCGTTGATAAATTCTTCTAGCTTTTCTTAGTTTGCTTCTTAGCTTTTGTAGTCTACTATTCCATACATTATAATCCTTACTTCCTGATCTTATTTTCAACAATGTTTTCTTCATTACTTCTTGTATGCTTTCTGTAATCTTTCTTGCTTTGGTATCTATATTGTCATCCTCATCCAATATGGGTAATCTATATTCATCCAAAATATTATGTTTGTCCAGATTAACAATATATCTAGTCGGGCCAGTATTCCATATTGAACCATTTACCCTATGAAACTCATAAATAAAATCAAGTTGTGGTCACTACTGTCCGGCCACTGTATCTCCGGCTCTGACATTTAGTGGCTGCAGGAGGTGGAGGGGGAAGGTTACTAGTACCAACATATAATAATGAGTAATTGAAAACATATCGTCAGAATTATCTTTATAATGAGAGTATAGGAATCTATTAGCTTCAAAACATTGAAATACAACTTGTAATTTCATTATCATGCAAGATATTCTTTACAACATCACTCTATTCAAATATTTCGTTCACACCTTTCACACACAGCAACTGCTTCTGTTGCTGGTACTGGGAGTCTGCACATCCGGTGTCGTGGTCAGGAAGCTAAAACTGTCTGCTAGCGCCAATCAGCGTTGTCGCTGGTAGGCGTGGCTCCCGAACCCAACACTGTGTTGCCAGCTTAAATTTGTTTGAGCCACGTGGCCTAATAGCGGCTTGCGCTGGTGAACTTTCTTTGGTATAATTTTCGTGCGTGAACTCCGATGTTTAGTGTTCGTAAGTCCTATTATTATCGCTATTATAATAATATGGCTACTGGTTCGTGAAATATGCAAATACATGAAATATTTAAAATACGCATTGTTCCTCTGCTTGAAATTCCCGCTCAAGAACTGGCAACAGCCTGCTTCCCCCTCTCGAGAAATGTCAGAGCCGCAGATAGAACGGCCGAGGTATAGATGTCTGTTGTGTTACCCTCCAGTTAATTTCTGACTTATATAACCTCTAGCCAGTGTGACATCAATGTTTTCCTCAGCACCAGCTCTTCCTTGAAATGTATAAGGGTTATTGCTCTGATTTAACACTTCTAACCTATATTCCTGAACATCAGAAACTAAAGAACGTTCTTGTCAGTGGCAGCATTCGAATTCACCGAAGCAGCGAAAGTTCAAACAGACATTTTCTGCCAGCAAAGTGATGGCCAGTGTGTTCTGGGGCAGAAAAGGTGTATTGTTGTGCGAGTTTATGCCTACCAGCACAACAATAAACGCTGCTAGATACTGTGAGACTTTAAAAAAAATTGTGACGTGCCATTTAAAATTGGAGGAGGGGAATGCTGACGAAGGGAGAGATTTTTCATTATGACAATGTTCATTTCCTGGCCCAGTTCGGATGGGACATGCTCAGCCATCCCCCCTTCAGTCCAGACTGAGCACCTAGTGATTATCATCTGTTTCCTGAGTTGAAATCACACCTGAGTGGAACACATTTTCAGACTGACGATTTGAAAAACGAGGTTGAGCGCTACCTGTGCAACTTGGTGGGAGAGTGCTATGACAAGGGTATACAAAAACTGCCACAGCGCATGCAAAAGTGCATCAAACACAATGGTGATTACGTTGAAAAATAGCTGTAAGTTCCGCCTTTCCATCTATGTAACATTCATTGTCAATAAACATGTTTTCTATATTAAATAAAATTGGAGACCTTATTTTACGGACACGCCTTGTATCCGGCAAAAGGATAGCCTACAGCGAAAGTAGTTAAAATATGCATAGCTGCTGGCTCTTTTCTCTGCCTTCCCAACTGAGGACAGTTACTCAATGTTCATAAATCATCAAGCATAACCTGACAAACATTACCTGAATTAGGTTACTAGAAAAAATATAGAAAAGAGAAAAAAGAAGTATTATCTCTTAGGAAATGATAAAAACAGAAATGAGTGAAACTGTGCAAAGAAGTTCAGGCTAGACCAGTTTATGAAAATTTTTCTGCAAGTACAATGCATTGATGATCTATTTATTACCATTTTGAAAACTTGGCAATTTCAATTACATTTTACCTAATTTAAATCTGAAAATAGCTGGTACACCGACATGCATTCTGATGTACTTATGTGACAAAAAATGTTAAATTCAATCTGAAGCCCTAGAAGTAATGTGAACTCAAAAAAATTAATTTAAAATTATGCCAAAATTTTATACCTAAAGAAGTCTACAAATGCAAAATGACAAAAATCCAGAGATTTCATTTCAGGAATCACTTGTATGGGTTTGGTTGCATTATTTTAAATGTAAAGATCACTTTTTAAGTCTTAATGTTTCTATCACTGATAGTCACATATCTTTCTTACCATGCTCTTTATTTTTATACAGCCATTTATTCCCATCCTCCATTAGCAGTTTGTCATGTCCAAAAGCAGCATTCACAAATCCATTTACAAAACTAGCAGCCAAGTTTTGACGAGCTGAATCAACTTGTCCTCCTCCGAACGGTGGTCTGGTATTTTCCAAATGTGATTTATATACATCTTCTGGTGTTTTGGGTTCCATAATATCCAACTACAAGGAAAATACACAAACAAATTAAAAACTAAATTAAACCCCATGGAATTCAGCCTTTCAATAAACTGTTTAAACCAGCAAGATACATTTCCAATGTGTAAGGACTATGATACAATGAAGGTTAAAAAAAAATTAAAAATATATCTTAACATTGTAATAAACCAAAAGAATTAAAATACTCATTTCCAAATTTTTTTCTTTAATATTTTTTTCTTTATTAAGTTTTATATTAAGTATATATTTTATTTGCACAAAATTAATATAATTTTGAGTCGAACCAATACTCAATGCTCCACTTATTGCTAGTATTTACCTAGAACACGTTACGTTAGGATCTTCTTAACATCATCAGCTGTTGTCGACTAATGGACGGTGGTTTGGTGAACTCATTGTAGGCGATAGGTTCGTCTCTGTCAGTATCTTGATGAACTTGAAGTTTGGGTTTTCTTCAAAGGTAGTGTCAAAATTCAGCAATTTTTTTCATATTTCTTTATGAACATTTTTTCCCACGTGGTTAATGCAGCTGGACCTTGGACACTTTTTAATAAGTGGATAGAGAACCTATGAGTTCACCAAACTAACGTCCATTAATCGACAACAGCTGATGATGTTAGGAAGATCCTAACGTAACGCGTTCTAGGTAAATACTAGCAATAAGTGGAGCACTGAGTATTAGATCGACTCAAATTTATATTCAACAAGAAACATTTTATAAATGTCTCAGTAAGTTCCCAATATAGAGGTATTTTATTAAATTTTAGATGAGTCGCATTTTTTACACATCTGCTTCACTTTCGTACCTATTTTGAGGACATGTTTCGCAAATCTTCGTTTGCATCTACGGCTCTTGTGCGACTCTTGTCGCACAAGAGCCATAGATGCAAACGAAGATTTGCGAAACATGTCCTCAAAATAGGTACGAAAGTGAAGCAGATGTGTAAAAAATGCGACTCATCTAAAATTTAATAATTTTTCGCTTCACTGTGGTGTTCCAATACAGTTGAATCTAGAGGTATTTTGTTTGCAGCATTATTTCTGTACATTTGATCCCGAGCTTAAGATATTCTTACTAACATGCTTTGTTTAAGATCGAAATTAATCATATTTTTTATCAAGTTTTTATCCCATTCCTTTTAAAAATATAGGAACCAAGGTTTGAGAAAGTTAAACTTTGAGAAATAAATACTTTAATGAATAGAACTTGAGAATGGTAGCAAAAGCTATCAAAACTAGTAATTCATCAATTACAAATAATTTATTACAATAATTTATCACTTAAATGAATATTAACTGCTAAAACAATGGTCATTTAAACCCTACACAGTCTGACGTGTATATCCAATAAATAGCGCAACCGTGTAGAAATTATTTATTTTGCATGCTCCATTACATTGCATTATACCACATGTACTCAGGGGCGGTTCCTCCATAAGGTTGCAGGTTTGCGCTACACCCACTGATTTTGAATGTACAACAGGTGCATTTTGCACATTAAAGCTGTATTTATTTGCATTGTTTTATATACAAACATGTTTCAAGAATACTGTGTAGGTGTAATGTTAGTATGTAGTTGCAGATGTCCTCGTGATTCTAGTCGGACAGTTTATTGCATTACCGAGATTATAGCTATCAAGGACATCATTAAATAGCCTGTAGACCATCAACCTCTTAGCATTTACAATGTCCTGCAAACAGGACTTGTAAATTTCAAGTAGCTCATTACTTTATTCTTAAATAGCTGAAAATAAGTATACAACCAGACTTACTTTTTACTAGATGGAAAACAACTTACCTGAATTCTCAAAATATTTCTTTGTGCGAGAAAGTTTTCACCTCCTTACCTGTTGTGCCAATTATGTAATAAAACCAGTACTAAGACTATTAGAAAAGCTTCCCCCCCACCATGCCTCAATTATAATCTTTCATACCACTCTACTATTTTATAGGAAGTTCATTAAATGTATACATACCTCACGAGCAAGGTTGAGAAAATGGTTATTAAGATGAGCATTGGACATTATTTCAATTAAATCATCATATTCTACCATGTTTTCATTCAGTTCTAAAAATATTTGTTGTCTTCCCAGCATAAATGCTAGCTGTTTTTGCACTGACCTGGAAAAATAATAACAAATAAGCATTTTAGAATCATGAACGATCCTAATGCACTTTGCTTGTTAATAAATAAAAACTAGTAATGTCAGTGTAAGAATATTATAGTCGGTGGTATTTAGGGCATCAAAAAGACAGCTTACAATTTACTTCATGCTGAATCAGAATTAGTTACACTGACATTGGTCGGACGACTCCTGATGATGGAAACAAATAGTTTTCCAAAACATGTTATGTAAGTAAACATAACTGATGTAATTAATGGAACTAATTCAGACTCAACATTAAGCAGATTTAAAAATAAATCCCTGTTTAAAACTTCTTTTCACATATTACTGTCGCTTAGCAATCTTATTTTATGCCCCCCCCCCCCCTCCAAAGTAGAAAAGGAAGGGGGAAAGAAAGATTAGACACAGATATCTACAATTGTTTCACACATTAATCACTGAAACATAACTGGCCATATTGAAATCCAAAGAGTGAACTAGGTAATATAAAAACTGATTATTTGGGCTTGTGGGCCGTGGTCTAGTTAGGAATCTCCTTCCAGACGTTTCGTCCGAAGCTGCGTCGAACATCCTCAGTGGCGTTGCCTTAACTCTCTCGTAGTCTCGGCGATGACTGACACGGAGCCCTTTGGCTTCACTGTCTTTATACGTTTGGCAGACCACGGCCCACAAGCCCGGATAATCAGTTTTTATAATATGACACCGGCCGTGAAAGCTTACGTAGTGAATATACATAGCAAATATAGAGAATATACATAGAAAAACATAAAAACCAACTAATGAACTTTGAAATCCCGCCAGAAGAGAATCCCACATTTAAGTTCATCACTAAATCAACAGATGGCAGCAGCAACCCCAGAATTACCCACACTGCTGGATCAAGCTTTAGTCGCATAAGAGCCGTAGATGCAAACGATGATTTGCGAAACATGTCCTCAAAATAGGTACGAAAGTGAAGCAGATGTGTAATAAATACAACTCATCTAAAAATTAATAATAGTGTTATGATCAATTTAAAGGGAGTCGATTAATGACACTAAACCACTTATTGACTCCCTTTAAATTTAATTTATCATAACACCGTTTTCAACACTTCCAAGAAAGGAATTGCAATATTAAGCTAACAAGTCTTTAAGTGGAAAAAAAAGAAAAAGAAAAAAAAAACTGAAAAATTTAAAATTGTTAAGTGTCATTAATCGACACCCTTTAAATTTAATATACCTTCTATGTAATTTTTTTGTATCTATTCACAGCAGGCCCCTAGTACGGGAATTGGCGATCCCGGGGTCCAAGCCAAACTGACACCCTCGATGTGGGTTCCTCTTCATGGTGAGGGGTCAGACAAAACAGCCACCCACGTGTAGGCCGTGCGTGGAAACCCGTGCTGGTGGAAAGGTTTGTCCTGGTGGTTGAGGGATGCACATCTGAGCTCGTTCGCGTGATCTTCTGAATTTGGGGAGGGTGCACATTTCCGATACACTACTTTGGTTTCTGCTTTGCCTAAACGGGAGGTTACGGACTAACCCACCCCTAATCAATCGGCCAGGACTAGGTATTGTACCAAACTCCAGGGTGAGTGGGATGGCCAGCTCGCTATATCCCTTGAGTAGCCCTGTCATCCCAGTGGTGTGACCCCTTGTAGGTCTCCGTGGAGGGTGGGAAGCACTGGGAGATGAAACACATACAATTTCTTATGGCAAACCCAAAAATTAAACGTGGAAAAGAAATAGCCAAGTTTTGTGGTCCTCGCTATTTAGTTATCTGTAGAACTGAGGAAGGGCGAAAGTTTACTACCGTGAACCCGTTCATTCTTCAGAAGGGTTTAGATACTATTGCTGGCCCTGTAAAGTCATGTACTAGATCTCGCAATGGCACGCTCCTAGTCGAAGCAGCTTCTCCGACGCAGGGTGCAAAAATCTTGAAAGCCAATATGCTTGCGAGCTATCCGGTGCGCATTGAATTGCATAGGACCCTGAACTCCTCGTGTGGTGTTGTAAATACCAGCGCATTGGACGGTATGTACAATGAGGAGATTCAGGAAAACTTGGCATAACAAGGTGTGACAAGTGTATATCGAGTTCACCGCAAAGAACAAGGTGAACTAGTGCCCACTCGTACTCTGTTTCTTACCTTTGATCGGGTAGATCTCCCGAAAAGGATTAAGGCAGTTTAAGGATTATCCAGTTTGTTCACTGGACGCACTCTTCTGGGCAGGGTCTTCGGGACATGGCGTCTGCGTTGCCATGGCACTTCCCTCTATGATGTTCAGAGGTGAAGTCGCACTCCTGCAGCCTCTGGACCCAGTGGGCTGTCTGGCCTTCTAGGTTCCTAAAGCTAAGTAGCCAGGTGAGGGCGGAATGGTCACTCCTCAGGTGGAATGGCTGACCGTACAGGAACTGTGGAAGTGCTCCAAGGTCTTTACTACCGCCAGTAACTCTCACCAGGTGACGCAGTAGTTCTTCTCTGCCTTGGACAGCATCTTGCTGTAGTAGGCTATCACCCGCTCGTGGCCGTCCTGGACTTAGGATAGGACACCTCCAATGCAATGGTCGCTGGCGACGGTGTCCACAATGAAGGCGCCACCTGGTTGTGGGAATCCCAAAATAGGAGCTCTGCACAGTGTCTGACTTCGCCGTCCTCCGTCCCACACACTTCTGGTGTTCTTCCGTCAAGCGGGTGAGGGGCTTGGCAATGTTGGAGAAGCCCTTCATGAAACGGCGATAACTGCACAGCCCCAGGAAATTGCGCAATTCTCTCTTATCCTTTGGCCCAGGCCAATCTCTCACAGCCTGTGTCTTCTCCAGGTCTGTGGGCACTCCGGTTGGTGAGGCTATGTGGCCCAAGTAGTTGACTTCCTTAACCCTTTCACCGATATGGACGTCATATGACATCCAAGTAAAAAGGCCCCAAACTGATATGAAAGTGTATAGACATCCTGTGCATATATACAGTTAATGCTTATTTAATTATAATTCTTTTAAACTTTGTTTTACAGTAAATTTAAATAAATTCTATAAGTAAAAGCTTACCTTTAAAAGTTTCTTCTTGAATGGTACACCTCAAAACAGGGATAAACACACAAGGGCACATCTCTACATTCATGGCAAATCGTACTAGTTTTCTTTCGGACACCTTTCTTGCGGCACACCAGACATTTTCTAAAGTGACGCAACTTTTTTTTGCTGTGGGTGGTACCCTTTTAGGAAAATGTTTTCCTTCAAGTCTGAGGGGTGCTGGGGTGGTGGATTTCTTACCCCCAGTATGGAGAGGTCTCTG
Organism: Mantis religiosa; assembly: GCA_030765055.1. Lineage (NCBI taxonomy): Eukaryota > Metazoa > Arthropoda > Insecta > Mantodea > Mantidae > Mantis > Mantis religiosa. The sequence continues at coordinate 151,278,128 of CM060950.1, read as the reverse complement.
AATTTTATACTGCCCAATTAGGCTGCGAGCTATTGATATGCGGAAGTCCAGGTATGTCATTGTCTTCTGTGGGTTTAGAGCTCTCCAAATTACTAAACAATTGTATATGGTTATATCCAGCTAGTGTAAAAATACTTTTTTATACCATTTGGTTGTTTTTCGCAAAGAGGGATATGCGTGTAATACCTGATTGACCAGATCCACTCCACCCATATGCATATTGTATTCCTGGATAGTATCGGGCTTGAAAATTGACATTTTGTTACGAGCATCAATTTTTCCAGTATCAATCATCAAAATCTTAAGAGCTGCAATTGGATAATGCTGTAACAACCCTCCTGTCTTGCCAAGCAACATAGGTCAAGGGTGGGAGCTGATGCACCTGCATTTCTCCTCTTCTTAGAGCCTTCGTATTCACATCTTTTGGCAAACCAATACGATTTGAGCGTACTGTTCCAATTGCATTTGTTTTTCTTTTGTGTAAGGCCATGAATAATTTAGGGGAACTGTACCAATTATCTAAATATACAGTCCTACCCTGATCAAGTACAGATTCCATCAGGTGCATTACTATGGAACCAGATAACCCCAAATCTTTTTCTCCGGTTTTATCAGTCCCTTGGCCAGTGTATATGCAGCTATTGTAAAGATATCCTGTTTTACTTTCACATACATCAAAACTCTTTATGCCAAATCTGGCCCTCTTTGTCTTGATCTATTGTTTCCAACCTAAGCAGCCCTTCCAAAGCATCAGGCTTTCATCAACAGTGATCTTTTCACTAGGCACATAATTTTCTTTGACTTTTGAAATTATGTAATAAAAAACTGGTCTGATTTTGTATAGTTTATCATTTACATTTTCTGTGCAGGTGAAATGAAGGAAGCGCAAAAGGAAGTAAATCTGTTATTTGATATGCATTTCCCAAAAAAATGGGGTAGCCAGCATGTCATCTGTAGACCAGTACATGTCTAGAGTAGGTTTACGAATAACACCCATGTGAGAGACAGTAAGTAAGTCAGTAGTACAACATTTTGTGAAAATGTCAATTGGTTGGCTGTCAGAAGTTAGCTGAGTATGCTGTTGTACACCAGAGGTCGTGCTCATGAACATATGTCTATTTGTGTTAAGAGTTATTTTGACACCTCCATAATGTTGATTCTACACAGACACCTGTCGGAAATGAGTCATTTTCCTCCTCACTGCTACCCATATCCTCAACACCCCCTCAAAATCTGAAAACTTGCCATCCATGTCCAAATCACTGTCTAACAGCAAAAAGTCTTCCACATTTTCTAATGTAATATCAGAAGCCCGCACTCTTCCTACACTAGCTAATTTATTTGCTGCATTACTAGTTGAAGCCATGATTAGCACTGAGGAAACTATTTCAAATGTGTTTTAGCTAAAGAAATTGCTCAGAACTCTGACACTGTCAAAATTACTATATGACCTGAGTGAAGAAAACTGTTACGTCAGCTACCATTAACTTCGGTTGTGCAATTAGCGAGATGCTGACGGAGTTTTCTTTCCAGCGTGTGTAACGCAACATATAATTATTATTAAGTGGTAGCATAAGCTGAAACCTATAAACCTTGAACCCAACACTCGTTTATTCAGCTGATATACACATATAGTTTGTTAAACAAAAATACTCAGCATTAGGCGCGTTCGACGCAAAGAATGGCCTTCTCTACAGTGATACAAATTAATGAAATTTCAACGATTTATTAATATAGTCTCTATTTTAATGATACGGTAGATGTATACTGCCTTTAATGGGCTTTAAACCAGTTTTTGTTTCGCTAAAATAACTTAATAAATACGGAAGACACGAATATTTATTTATGAAGCATTTTTGCAGCATTTAACAATTTAAATGTCTTGTTCTGTTCATTGGGTATCCGTTCCCAGCCGTGCAGGGTTTTAATGGCCATCCGCAAAGCGGTTAAGGAAGAGCTGGCAGTTCTTTGCATTTAGCAAAGAAGGCAGGCGTCATAAGTAAATCCCCTGATCATTGACTCCATGAGGCATTGGAAGGTAGCTGGTGCTTTGCAGAGACCAAAGCGCATAACTGTGAACTGCCAAAGCCCTTGGCCTGTCAAGATTGCGGTCTTCTCCTTGTCCTTCTCCTAGAGCCACCTGCCAGTAACCCAACTTCAGGTCCAGGGTCGAGAACTACTGCGCACCAGCAAGCGTGTCCAGGGTGTCATCAATCCAGGGTAAGGGGAAGCAGTCCTTCCTGGTAACAGTGTTCAGCTTCCTGACGTCCACGCAGAAGAGTAGCTCGCCTTTCTTCGTCACCAGAACTACAGGGGAACGCTGTCAGACTTCAATCACTCCCCTGGGTCTCATGTCCTCCAGCATGTCCTGTACAGCCCATTGTTTCACTAGCGGAACACGTCTAGGTGGTTGCCGAATAGGCCGGGTGTCTCCGGTGTCGATGTGGTGGAGCACTCGGTCCGTGCGGCCATAGTCGCTATCGCCTTGGCTGAAGATGCACTGGTACTGTCTCATCAGTTGCCGAACCTTCTCGAGCTGTTCTGCGGTCAGGTGGTCAGCTGCCCTCTCCAATAAGCCTTCCAGCCGGTGTGTCGGCACCAGCTCCTGGGTCTTATCGATTGGTGTTATGCTGACCACGGGCTCACACGTCCCCAAATCCGTTCCGGCCTGGATGTCGTGATCGGCATCCGTTTGGTTTAGTAGCCTCAGTGGCACCTCCTCTCGGCATGACATCAATGTTCTGGCTACACAGAGTCTGTGCACAGGCGTCTTCTGGTCCAGCATCAAGTTCTTCGTCCACTGGCATCACCATCACCTCGCTTCTCGCAGGGACAACCATGTCTTCCCTCAGGACGACCCGGCAGATTCCCAGGTGTTCTTCGCGTTGCCGGAATATCCCCTCTTCTCCATTGAGCAAAAGGACCTTCCTGCCGACGTCGACCGTCACTCCTGAGGGCATCCAGTCCCAGTATCACCAGTATCCTCAGCCACCTCCGCGACAAACACCCACAGACGTACGGCACTTCGCCCCAAGGTCAACTGCAGCAGGGCCTCCCTCTCCACAGGCAAGGTGGCACCCGATGCCGTCACAAGCTGTTATGGACGGCTTGGTTTCCTCGACGGCAAACCCCTTGCTACGTCGGGTCTGATGACGGTCACGGCTGCCCCAGTGTCTACGAGCACACGGCACGGATTCCCTCTCACCCAACCATCTACGATGAAGCTGTCATCCATACGCCGGCTGACGGCACGAAGTGTCACTCAAGGGGATGCTGGTGATGGCGTCGACATGCCCCTCGCCACGACAGGCCTTACTCGTTCTTCTGGCTGCTCTCCCTGGTGTGGGCAGTCTCTCTCCAGGTGCCCCGGCTGTCCACACGCCACTTGGTCTTCGCCGGCGTCCCTCAGCTGATCTTCGGTCTCCAGTGTAGCGGATACTCCATGTTCTAGACGTCGGAGTAGCCGTCACCTTGGCCACCTCCATCCTCAATGCTGCCGTTAGCGCCTTGTGGATGGTTTTGTTGTCACCAAGCATTAGGCACTGACATATCTCGACGTCTCGTACACCGTCAACGAACGTGTAGGCGGCTTCCCGGGATACGAATTCAGGTGGGAGATCGACCAAGGCTTTGCTGGCCAGCTGTTCAATAGCCAGGGCAAACTCCCGCAGCGTCTCCCCTGGCTGCTGCGATCTTGACTTCAGTTGGCTGCGGTAGGCTGCGGCCAAGCGGTGGTTCCCGAAGCAGTTCTCCAGGGCCTCCCAGATGTCTTTGGGCGCCGCCGCTGTCTGGACCGCGTTAAGGATTTCTGCGGCCCGTCCCTGGAGGCTGGCTATTAGCTGTGCGGCCTCCTCCTCCTCTGGTGACCACTTCTGCTTGGCCACCGTGTCGAATTGGCAGCGGAAGACTTCGAACGTGGACATGCCGTCGTACTTCGGCGGTTTGACGCGCGCAAATGTGTCGCATCCCGGTGCATAGGCCTTCAAGTCCTTCATCCTTCTGCCGACGATGTTCTCCACCATGGAATTCAGGGACTTAATGTTGATATCGGTCTTTCCCTCTAGGTTGTTAATGCGGCTCGCTAGGTCTTCAAGGGATTTGGTGTTATTGTCGGCCTTTCCCTCTATGCCATTAAAGCGGTTCACCAGGTCTTCGACGCGCTCGCCCAACTCCGTGACATCATCCCTCACGCCGGGCAACTGTTCTTCAAATTTTTCGGTGAGGGCCTCGTTCGCAGCCTTCAATTCCGTGGTCAATTCGGCCATCTTCGTGGTCATCGTCGCGGTCAAGTTTTTATTTGCCGTCTCCAACTTCTCTTCCATTTTCTTGGTGATGTTATCGTTAGCCGCCTTCATTTCTTTCATCTGGGCGGTGAGGTTGTCGTTAGCCGCCTTCATTTCTTCCATTTTGGCGGTGAGGTTGTTTGCAGCTTCCGTCCTCGTTCTTAATTCGTTCATCTTCGCTAGAATTTGTGCCAATGCTGCCTCCATGGTGGTACGTCTCACTCCTGACACCAACTGTGACCTTGTGGGTTCATGAAATTAAAAGTCCAGGTTACAAACACCAAAAATTGCACTTTATTTCCGTAGAAACACTTCGTACACAGCAAACCAGAATTACGTCACATACAACTTGCAAGGTCATCGACCACATACACACAGCTGTTTACGCATGCGAGTTCAATTACTGACTGACTCTGTGGCAAGCGGGCTGCCTTTTTATAGATTACTCACATTCCAGACTTTGAACCAGTCTCTGGCGCCGCCTCGATCAACAATAGGCTCGTGACAAATCTATGCATTATAATTTAGATTTGGGAAATAATTACAATAAATACATAACAATAAATCGCGTAAAACTTTATTTGCAATTTATTATTTTCATAATATACTTAGAATATTAAGTAACTGTGTGGAACTTTAAAGAACAGGAGAGACAAATTCCTAAATTACACTTATAGTTGGTTTATTACATTCTATCTAAATCACATTTCACACATTCTGTGTGAAAGCGAGAGTTGTAAGATCCCATGTTACAACAGCATCCATATTTATTGGAGCAATCAGGTGATATGGACAGTCCAGTCTTATGAGATCAGCTAATCCCTGTCGTGCTCCATCACAAAGTGGGTATTTGTGCTCCAGATTTGGGAGCATTTGCATACTCACTGAATTCTAACTGAGGTACCACCCTTCCTGATTTGTGCAAAAGAATCCAGGCATTATGAAACATTGTATCCAAGAGCTATGTAAAAATGGACCACTTTTTCCCTCGTATCCCAATTCTGAACAAGGATACATTTTCGTCCCTGCAGCCTGACTGTATCTGATGATAATAGGAACAGAATCGTCAACCCAACGAGTGACAAGAAGGCATTCTTCTTTACAAGTTGTCAAAATAAAACAAATGGAATTTTCTTCATTACATCTGGCGGCTGGTCTATCATAACTACAATTGGTGATGCAGTTTTGCCAAATTCCACTTCATACTGATTATTAGCATTAGGGTTTTTGCCTTTATACACATCAAAGTATTGAGGCCCAAACTTTATAGCCAAATCTAATCGGCTTTCCCCTATTAAACTGTTTACAGTAATGCCAACCATAACACAGGTTCACAAACTCATTAAATGCTAGATTTTGTTCATCTCTGAACTGCTGCAGATATTTAGCTTGAATCATGCCTATTAGGGATCTCAACTTGCATCTCTCAAATAAATATCAACAAATATATCATCCACCTGTACATTATCACTGTCCTCCTTTAAGGTTTTCTCTAAATACTGCAATGCTTCCTGGATAGACAAGCCCCCAAAAATATAACTAAAATAAGACACTAAAAACTAAAATATGGGGTTATGTGAAATAAAACAGTATTAAATATTTAAAATAACATGTATGTTCCTCATTTCTGTGCATTTATTTCACAACATTCACGTTATAAAACAAGTCTTTGAATACAATTGTAATATACCAATTGCTACACCCAACGCTGTGCGGTACCATACGGTACCACTAACGTTTCTATAGGCTCAAATCACAATTATAAAATAAATGGCACTTTAATTGCTTTTCCTTGTTCCTTCTGAGATATATTTCTCAGGCATAAAGTGAAAAAATCGGAGTGGCAGAGATGGACAGAATGAGGCTACCCTGACACTTGACGGCACAAGGGATAAAAAGAAGTGAAAAAAAAGAAGGAAAAAAAACAACAAAGAACAAAATAATTACTTGTTATGCAACGAGCCATTTGTTACGCACAAATTTTAATACAAATGCACTATTAAAATCCTAGTTGTCCAATTGAACAGTTGTATGTGTCAAAGGAAAGCTTACGTCATTGACTTGCAAAGGTGGTAATAAAATATGATCCATTGCATTACTGCATCACAATAACAAAGAAAGTCAAGGCAGCATAAGGATACCATGTGGTACTCCTAGGCCTTCACGGGCTAAAGATCTCTTTAAATTTATTAAATGTTTTTGGGTGGTACATGAATCCACTGAATATGTTGATTTCTTTTTTTTTAGTGAATGTACTTGCTTCCTTAATGGTTTTCTTTAGCTTAAGGGGAGGCATCGGTGAAATTTCATCACAAATGACATTTTTCGTTTTTTGCCTTAAAATTATGTTTAAACATTGTAGTTTCAGAATCTGCCGTCAGTTACGCCCTAGCACCATTTAAAGAGCCACTACGCCATTATTTAAATGCCTGTGCGCAGGTGGGCGTGGCCATTTAAATACTCTTTGGTTGCCGGTTGCAAAGAAATTGATCGAATTCTCACGTTTAAACTACGTGGTTTGATTCCATAGATTTTCGGTAATGTGCAGAGACATCTTCTGGATGTTTGTGAAAGCTAATCAACCTTCCTGTGTCCGGTTTGTGTTGTTTTCTGATTTCAAAAGGAAGTGTTTGCACGTGTTGTGTTTGTGATTGTGAAAGGTGGTCTTCATACAAGTGAGAGTCATGGATACCAGCTGATTATTAAGATAAGTATTATTTAGAATAGGAATAGAGCTTCATTTAATATTATATTGCTTTCTTGCTGCAACAGTATATACTTTATATCTTTTGGTTAGGGGTGCATATATCAACAGGTGGCTCTTCCATATTTGTAAAACTTTAACACCTTAGGGCTCAATTTTTAAAATTTCTCTCTCTAGTACTGCATAAAACTGATTAGAATGGGTAGGACAGTTAAAAAAAGGGAATCAAAACGATCTCTTGCAGCAAAATATATATATATTGAAAAGGTGGGAGTCTAAAAAATGTGAAACTAGCAAAGTATCTAAAACAGATATTAATGAAGCTGGTTCAAGTGGCAGAGAGTTGGGGAACTTCTACAATGATGATGAAAGTGAAATGAATATGGAGATAACAAGCCCAGATTATGTACTTATTCACAGAGAAACTTGGAATAAGATATTTAATAGCTTTAGCTGTACAGATTGTGGATTCAACGGTTTGGAGGCAAAATGTAATGAATCTTTGGGATTTAGTAGTAAAGTGATAATAGAATGCCCTGCTTGTAGTAAATGCTATGTGAAAACATATACTAGCCCTAGGGTTACCAGTGAGTCTAGTAGGGCACCTTTTGATGTAAATGGAAGAATGGTTTATGCATTTCTGGGCATTGGTAAGGGTCATGCAGCTATGCAGAAGTTTTGTGTGACCATGGGTATGAACTGCATGAGCTCTTCTACTTATAACTCCCATCTCCTAGACAGAAGTGAAAGGAGTGAGTTATTGCAAAGTGAGGTACTTAGTATCGCACACAAAGTTGTCCGTTAGGCTCACTTAGATGTAAATCCAGATCTATCTGAGCATGACACTTTGGATATTTCTGTGTCATATGATGGTACCTGGCACAAGAGAGGACATACTTCTTTGTATGGAATTGGAATTGTGATAGATGTTCTTACAGGGCTTGTAGTAGATTTTGAAATTAAATCAAAATATTGTGGTACATGTGTAGCAACAGTTAGGGAGTTAGGAGAAAGTAGTGACGAGTATAAAGCTTGGGTTAAGATCCATAGGGAAAGTGGTATGTGTGAGGCTAATTACTTAGGATCTTCTGTATCTATGGAAGCAGCTGCTGCCAAAGATATCTGGCAGAGATCCATTGCTCTTTGTAATATGCGTTACACAACCATTGTTTCTGATGGTGATTCCAAGACCCACCTGCTTCTTCAAAGTTTATCAGTTTATGGTCCAGATATTGAGATTACTAAAGATGAATGTCTGAACCATATTGCTAAGCGATTGGGAACAGGCCTCAGACAAGTAGTGAAAGAAGCAAAAACATTAGGTAAAGTTCTTGGAGGAAAAAAACCTGGCAGTTTGAAAGCTGAAACTATTGTAAGGCTGCAAAATTATTATAGAAGTGCTATTAGGAAAAACATTCCAAATGTAGATCAGATGAAATCTGCAATATTTGCAACACTGTATCACTGCATGTCAACTGATAAGTACCAACAGCACTTCATGGTGCTTTTATAATCGCGCTATAGCCAAAGGCGAGGAACCCCCAAAACATGAGGGCAATAGGAAAACATACCTTACACCAAGTGTAGTTTCCTCTGTTATGCCAGTTTACCAGAGATTAGCTAGTACTAATCTCCTGGAAAGGTGTACCAAAGGAAAAATACAGAATGCAAATGAAAGTTTGCATAGTGATATATGGAGTAAATGTCCCAAAGAAGTTTTTGTATCTAGAACGAAATTGCAAATTGCAGTGACTGCAGCTGTTAGTGAGTTTAATATGGGTAACAAAGCTAGTCTAAAAGTTAAGGGACAAGTTTCAGCAAACAAAGTGAGTCCTGTCAGCAAGAAAATTAGTATTATTAGAGATAGACGAAGGCTGAAACAGAGTGCACAAAGTTCATTGAACACATATAAATCAGCCAGAAAACAGTTAAAAGTGACTAAATTAAAAGAAGTAGAAGACAATAAACTAGCTGAGGGGCCTTCATATAGTGCAGGAGGGTTTTAAAACAAACAAAATATTTGTTTCTATTTACAGCTTCTAACTAGATTTTCCTTCGTGTCGAATTTTTAGCATTCTTTTAATACTCATAATACTCCATACACTAAAGTTTTCCTGAATTTCTTTAACTTTTGCATATATGTATATTCCTATATAAGTGTTACATAAAAGTTGGTTTTAATATGGCTGTATATGCAACAAATGAATGATTGGTATTGAAAGCAAAAAATTTACAAAAATTCAAGAAAATTCTATTTTAATTTTCTCCTTCAGAACCATGAGACATTGGCAACTGTGCAAATATTTTTTGTAACTATTATCTAAAGGAACCAGAATCCAAAGTTTCAATCATTTATACAAAAACTGTAAAGAATGTAACATTTTTCTTAATGTTAAGAAATTGCAGCAAAAAAATGTAATTATCATGTTGTTGGTAAAAACTATTGTAGATAGAAAAATTATAAAAAACCAGCCAAAGGTAAGCAAATTAAAGAGAAAGAATGTAATAAGATAGCTGTATGGCCTGCATATGATGCATTGGGATTTCAAAGTAAACAAAATAGTTTAATTTCTACCTAAATCTTTAAATTCATTTTTCTCCGCTTTCAATTTTTCAACATTTTTATATCTTCAAAATGCCCCAAGTTTTGCAATTCTCAATAAATTTGTATGCAAATTTGCATACATATTCCTAAATACATGTTTAATAAAAGTTGGTATTTTTGCTTATTTTAATTGAATAGTTTATTTAATATTGAATTTTATATCTCAAAATTGCAAAAAATTTAAGAAAAATTGAGTATCAAAGTATAAACTTGGAAGAAGCGTAGGGACAGTGAAGCACAAATTAGTACAAAAGTGAATCGAGAAGATATTGACACATTGCTTCACTCACACTGTTTATTCACAGGACAGTTTCAAGAGCTCTTGCTCCTATCATCAGCTGATACTCGATTCATCTGTATGTACCTTTGTGCATGTAACCAGGTGTTCATTAATTAAAGAAAAAATAACTTGGAAAGATAGAGTCAGACTGAAAAATTCAAAGCCATAGCCGGGATTTGAACTACGGATCTTCTGGTTGCCGTCCAGTCACTCTAATCCTTGAGCTACTATGGCCAACGTGCTGACATGACACTAAATTCTCCAACTGACTCATGTTTTTCCCGGTAAACCACTAGGAGTTTTCATAAACACATGAGACAAGTACCTTAATGGGGAGTTGCCTGCCAGACAGGAAGGGAGACGGACGCGTAAGCACACGCGCTCGCGACCGAAGATGATTGACGCGCAAATGTATAGAATTAGGATCGGCGCTTTTAATGCATTTAGAACGAGCCAGAAAACTCAGCAGGGATCTTCTGGTATATGTTTAATAAGTGTATGGTACATCTTAGTGATATGGGCTTTGTTAATTATTGGGGGAGTGGAACTAAACCCCGGACCGACAATGGAGCAACTAGCCGCGATACTAGAAAATATCACAAAAGAAACAAAAGAAGTGAAGGAAATGGAAAATAGAATTAACAAGAAGATTGGCAAACAGTTTAACGGGATGTTAACAGCATTAAAGAAATTTGATGAGGAAGTAAAGGAAGAAATAAAAGAATGTAAAGACAGACTAACCCGATTGGAAAATCTAGAGGAAGGGAATCGGAAACTAAACCTGATAATATTTGGATTAGAAGAGAGACCGACGAGTATGGCAGGATGAAGAAAATATATTCCAACAAAAACTGAAACTAAATATGGCAGGTTGGGAGATAGTGGATTGTTATAGAATAGGAAGATTTGGACCGAAACCGAGACCAATAATAGTGAAAGTATCATCAATGAGATTCAAATGGGAAGTGTTGAGAAACAGTAAACAGTTAAAAGGCACTAAAATATTTATTGAGCAAGATTTGGGTAAGAAACAGCGCGAATTGAAATCTTTAGCTTTATTGGAAATGAAGAAAGCAAGAGCAGCAGGAAAACGGGCATATTTAAATAGTGTTGATTTGTGGATCAATGGTGTGAAGCAGGAACTTCGTCAGCACTACGTTACATGGGAGGGCAACTACATTTTGAGGGCAAAAGACGACAGGAATGTCCAACTGGCACGTGGTCGAACTACGGAAACGGAGGAAGCCAGAGTCAGCGGTGCTGACGAGGGAAAGAGAAGATACGTCACCTGTGACGTCAAATGTACGGACCGAACACAGGACCGAGCAACTCGAATCACAACAGATAGATGACAAGCAAGGAGATCAGCTGATGGAAAGGAAAGATGAAGCATAGGGATTCGCATTATCCATTGGGGGTTGGAATGTGGACGGGCTTTGGGAGAAAGTGTGCAGTGGGGAAATCTATAATGTGCTAAAAGCTTGTGATATATTAATGGTTGTGGAAACCTGGATAGAGAAAAAAAACTGGTGTAATAATTCCAGGATTTGACTTTTATAGCATAAATGGGATGAAGAACCAAAGGAAAGGCAGAGCTTCAGAGGGTTTAGGCTGTTTTATAAAGAAATATAAATGTCTTAAGGTGAAAGAAGAAAAAGAACTGTCAAGCAGATCAGTGTCCCAGTGTCCCATAGGGGACATGTATCAAAATGGGGGAACTGTCTGTATTCCTACAGTGTATAACCCACCTACTGTATCAGAGTTCTATGATCCAAATGTGTTTAGGAAACTAGGTTGGGGTATAGAAGTGTTGGAAAATAAGTATGGGAAAGTTGAAATAATAATTGTAGGTGATTTAAATGCAAGAATAGGGGAACGCCAGGTTAAGTGGATTAATCCAAGTGATGAAGCTAAGAAGGAACTTGAAATAGAGATCAAGCACAGTAAAGACAAGGTTACCAATAAAGAAGGGAGGAAACTTTTAGATTTCTGTGAGGAGAATAATTTTATGATCTGTAATGGCCTGAAAGCGGGTGACAAAGATGGGGAATTCACATTTGCTAATAAAAATGGCCAAAGTGTGGTAGATATTTTAATGTATTCTGTAGGAATTGATGAATGGATCCTAGATTTTGAAGTTATGAATGTTTTAAACATCAAGCTGTCACTTGCCATTAAGGTAACAAGCGTATGAAGAAGCTTGATAGAAGATATTGACAGACAAGACATTTTTGCCAATACAAGTGACAAAAGCTCACTGAGATTATATAGAGAAATAAAAACAACCTGGGGGAGGGAAGGATATATAGATATGTAGTAAGTTAGGGCGAGAAGGTTTTGCTTGGGCGAGAACAGGGGTGAGAAACTTGAAAGGTATAGGTCAAGAGAGGGAGCTAGATAAATGTCCATTGTGTGGAGAAGAGAATGCAGATTTCCATTGTATATTAAATTGTAGTCAAACAAAGATATGGAGAGAGCAGGCTTGGCTACGTAAATGGGACAGTTTGGGAGGTGAAGTAGTAATTAGAAAAATGTTGTCAGTAAAAGGAGAAAAGAACAGGGAGAAATATAGGGAATTATTTAGGGAAAGTTAAAGAGAGATGGCTAAGAACAATTAAGAGAAAAATGTAGAGTGGGATAGGTGAAATGGCAGAAAGTGTGAAAAGGAGCAGAGGGCCTCCAATACACAAAAACCTAGGGTTAGGTGTATGGGGACCGAATTACTATTCAATGGTGGGCAACATGATAACATGATAGGATTTTCAGGATTTAGGAATATATGGCATATTTCAGTATGGATTTTATAATTGTAATTTTGATTTTGTATTTCCATCTGTTGATGTAAAAGGAAATAAATTACTATTACTATTACCTTAATGGCGACTTACTGTGCTGTAAGTACTTTAAGGCCCGGGCTTTATAGTTAACCACTATTAGGTCAATTAATGGAAAATTAATTAATACTTTAGGCTACACATGGCCAGTGTGAAAGAACAATTAATTTCCAAAAAATAACTTGCTATTTTGATGGAACAGTTTTATACAATATATATTATAAAAACTGAATGAGACATAAAATATATATAAATGCTCTTGGAAACCAGGTGCAAAATTTTATTTAGTGTAAACGCCTTTTAAAGTAAGGTTTATTCTTTCCCAGACATATTAAAATGAGACTTCGTGCACAATAATATATTGAATTCCTTAGGCTAAAACCACATGTCAATATAAATTAGAAACCAGCCTCAATCATCAATACTTACAGATCACTGCAAGAGGTGAAGATTTCTTCTATTAACTTTTTATCATTTAACTGCATTGCAACTCTTAGTGCTTGGGGATATTGATTATAGCTCCTAAAAAGACCCAATGAAGTCTTCAGAAGTGTCGAGTTTTCTGGATCAGGCACATATGGAACACAGCTGAAAAGAGACAAAAAGTACCAAGTGTACCAGTCATTACAAATATTATATCCTGAAAAACTTTAATTACATGTGAAAATCCTCATCACCATTTTGAAAATCAAAACAGAATAAAATAAACTAACTTTTGGCATCTATTGGAAAACACACACACACAACTACAAGAAAATCTGCCACAATTGAAAACCATACCTACATACCATTTTCAACACCCAAATACTTAGACCCCTAAGATATTTTTCATTGACAAGGCTTTATTCCACCTTCATGAATATGTGCATATATAAAATAACCATTATTAGAGCTCGGAGAAACCCAATATTGAAAAAAATTGGTGTTTGGTGCAGCATTAGTGGAGAAAGAGTTATAGAGCCAAGTTTTTCAAGTCAACAGTTGACACCAATACATATGCAAATACAATTTTGCCTCCACCCCTTCATTTTTAGAGAATTAACAAAGGGAGCATGATTTTAACATTTTTCAAAAAGACTCTGCAACAGCTCATATGGCTAATATTTCGATGAAGACATTTGAAAGTGTCAGAACAGAATAATTAGTAGAGGTATATGGTCCCCTCAGTCTCCAGATCTAATCCCCTGTGATTTCTATCTCTGGGGTAATTTAAAACAAAGTGTGCAACAGAAACCCACACACCCTACAAGAATTAAAACAAAAAAATATCTGTCAGGAAATTGCCAGCATTTCACATGTGTTGGATAGTTTCCTACGAGGTGACAAAAATGTATGGACGACGATGGTGGCCAGTTTCAGCATCTCTTTCATAAAGCTGTTAAGTAATGCCTTATGCAGTAGTTTTAAAAACATTGTATAGTTCCACCCACACTTTTCTATGGTAGTGACAGTCAGTGATAAGCACCAAGGATGCAGACAGACAGAACACTGCACAGCTGGTTCAAAGTTTTTGACTCTCGTGTTATTTCTTGCCATTCTCTTCCAAACAATTCATGCTAATCTGAATAAGAATTCAGAAGAATTAATCTGAATAAGAATTGCTAATATTAACAATGAAGTACAGGAACCATCTACTGGTCAAAAAATTGAATATCTCCTGTTTCACTGAACTTTTTTCAGTTCCTGAAGAAGGCCAGTGAGTCTGCAATGGCTCAGAGCTTGACTTTTGTTAATTCATTAATTTAACAGCTCATTACCTGTAAAGCAATAATCAATTTTCATTTACTACTAATTTAAATCTAGAAGCTATGCAAAGATATAAAGACTATGTGCCTATGTCACGTATTTTCCAGTAAGCAATAAGCAGAAAACTGCTGAAAATGTTAAAATTCACTTAGCTGACTTATTATTACTAAAAATAAAACCTAATTTAATTCTCAAGAAATTAAAGGTTTTCCTACCCCCTGTTATGACACTATTTCTTATGTGTATCTTTGATATAACATTGCTTTTAAATAAAACTTTTAGTAATTATTTTGGAGGTACTTTCACTTACATAGGTAAACATAACTGAGAAAATGGTTAATATTTCTCAAATGCACATTGTTAATACTGATTTTTCTGTTCATATTCCCAATATTATCTCAAATATTCAGAGTGTAAACTAATTACTGATACTAGTCCACTTTTGTAATTTAACTTGCTCAATGACTATGAAAAGGGCAGTTTAGTATTGTGTAATAACTCCATTCTTTTAAATTACATACTTTCATGTGATATACTAATGCGTAGCAGAGCTAAACCTTTACTGGCTGACAGTTTATTGCTGGAGAAAGAATGGAATCTGAAATCATTAGTAATAATGAAGAGCTAAATAATAAAGGTGATATTTTTGCAAACCTGAAAATTTTGTTAGTCGACTGCCATATGCAAAAATTCAGCTGAGGGAAGGCCAAGCACTGCATGATGCCAAAGTTATAGCACCACTACAAACTCTTATAGATGTACTTAAACATAAATCTGAAAAACTTTCAGGAAGCAAAAACACCAAAGAAGGAAAACTAGGAGCTTAAAAAAAAAGCAGCAAAATTTGAAAACCAAGATGAAGTTTATGAAAAAAAGTGGCTGCTAGAAAATCAGCCAAGGCAGAAAAACAGAGTGTCCAGTAAAGCAATTACAAAATTCTACAGGGCTGACCACAAATAGGTCTGAGGCTTTACAACCTCTTGGAGACTGAACAAGAAACCTTCCATAAGAATAAAAATACCAGGTCCGTACGGCAATGATCTAACCTGTATGAAATAATGGAAGCCGACGACAATAGAGAACAAAAAGCAACAGTGATAGGTGACTAGATGATAAAGAATGTGAAAGTAAATAGTGCAAAGTGGGTATACAGAGGCGTAAATGTTCACAGATTTGTAGAAAAAAAGTGAGTAAACTAAGTGATAGTGATATCCCACAAGATGCAAAAGTAGTTGTCCTACATGTTAGCATAAATAACTTGAAACTTGCAACTAGTCCAGACAAATAGGCAAAATATATAATTTAATAAGAGTGGCCTAAACAAAGTTTCCATACACTACCATATAACAGTAAACAGACTTGTGAAACAGAGAGAAATCTGCTTATATTATAGAAAATGTGTAAATGACAACATAAGGTAGGCATGAAGTATACTAAAAATGGTATTCATAAATGTAGGTAAATTTGTTTGTGAAATCAATTTCTATTTGAAAAGAAGTATCAACACCAATTTCTTAAGATAAGTGAAGCCTTAGTGGCAAATGTTTTTATTTGTGTAATAGTACGTAAATTAGATCGCAAGTGTTTAGGTAAGGATGACTTGCATCTGCATTTTAAGGGGCAAAGCTACTGCAATAGCCGTTGATGTAATATGCAAAGGTCAATTAAACTAGCTGCCATGAAAGAAGGTGCCAAAAATAAATGAATAGGATTAGCAATAATGAAATGAGAGGCAACTTAAAGCACAGACAAAATATACTAGTAATAAACTTATGTGGGTGTAATCTTAACAAAAATGAGAGACTGGAAAGTACAAGGGAAAGTCTGCTATTGCATTTGAATATTATACTGCATAATCAAAAATAATTTACAAATCTTCCTAGATGAAATTAAATAGCTAAAGATTGGCACTGTCTGTTTAAATGAACTTTGGCCTGTCAAAGATGAGATTATTTCAAATAAGTTACATAATTATATTTTATCTCTCTATAGTGTGCCATTATCACACAGTAGAAACATTCTTGTATAAATTAACGGGTAAGCTAGTTAATGAAATAAATAAAAACACTGGAATATAATTCTGCTCTATTTGGGTGGGTGGGGGGGGGGGGAGACACCAGTTATATAAAAATGCAATTATTACACTCATGTATGTTTTCACCTATAATTTAACAGAAACAAATGGTACATTAACCACATTCATAGGCAACATAAATACACCTTGCAATATAGTTTTAGTAGATACAGGATTTTCAGGCCATAAAGGATTACTTATAAGCTGAATAAAACAAAAACCAAGGTTACTAAAAGTATAGATGCATAAAACAGCAAGTATTTTTAATAAGCAAAACATATCCGAATTTAAAAAACAACTAACAAGCAAAATTTGTCCTCTCTTATGTTGATGGAAACTAAATGGGAATTTCTAATAATACATAACCACCATCTTCCAAAGACCACATGCAAACAGATATTAAGAATTAGGCAAGTGAGTCAACCTTGTATATACTTTTCTCCACTTACAAGTTTTTTATGAAGACTAGTTTCTGGGGACTTCTCCCCTATCGTCAGTTCTGTGGGGAGAAGTCCCCAGAAACTAGTCTTCATAAAAAACTTGTAAGTGGAGAAAAGTATATACAAGGTTGACTCACTTGCATAATTTTAGTAACAATGGCACTCCACTTTCTGAAATACTTCTTTTTATTCTATATAAAGATATTAAGAAGTTTTAACTTTGATTCGTGCCCACACAGTATAGAGGTATCAGCAAAAGAAAGAGAATGCTATGTAGAGACCTAAAAACTACCATATGTGTACAGCTATGTCAGTTTTATAAGACATACAAAAAAATACATAAAAGTGTAATAAAGCAGGCCTAACACATGGAAATACAAAAATACAAACAAATTCTGCCAATACCACAAAGGCACCTTAGAACATAATAAAAACTGAACTATTGCATATTGGTATATGCAAAAATCAGAATCAAATCAACACAAATTGTATCTTATTTAATAATAATAATAATAATAATAATAATAATAATAATAATAATAATAATAATAATAATAATAATATTCACTTATTAATAACTTAATGGGACAAAATAACTTATATGCATCAAATGAATTTAATCTAGGGATAGTTTCACCATCAGAAGTAAACAAATTAATATCTGCAAAATGTCAAAGGGAGGGGGGGCGAGATCCCACCTAAAATGGTAAAAATTGGATGGACGAACAAGTGAGCCACTTGCATGGATTTATAGCTAATCACTCGTTAGTGCAGTCTTCCCAAAAATAATGAAGTGTGCTATAATATATCCAATTCACAAAGGTGGTGAAGATACATAAAGAAACTATCGTCCAAACTCTGTAATTTCTAGTTTCTAAATCATCCTAGGAAAAAATAGTGCACTTAATATAATTAGCTTACCTTGAAAATGAAAAAGATTCTTACAGACTGTCACTATGGATTGAGAAAAAATGTTTCAACCACCTCAGCTCTTATGGATATTAACAAAATATCAAAAGATCTGGATGAAAAAATACAAACTATGGCTTTAATTAGTGACATATCAAAAGAATTCCACTGCTTAAACCACAAAATACTTATCAATAAACTATACCAGTATAGTATACGAAATATTAACATAAGAGTGATTCAATCATATTTTTTAACAAAAAATAAGTGAGAGTAGAACAGGTTTCATGCATTTAAAATGGAAACAAATCAGAAATAAAGTATCACAGGGCCGTATGCTGGGTCCACTGCTTTACAAAATATACTCAAATGACCTGCTATTTAATGCCAGTGGATATTCAGCATTTATGCTGATATTACAATAATCTGGAGAAACTTTCTTTTGTGCGACATGAGAATATTTTCTGAGTCCAAAGGTGCACGCATACACATGCACAAGCAGACGAACAGCCGGTTCTGGCGTTGCAGCCAACATGAGAAAGATATGTAAAACTTGTAGCCCACCTCTGCAAAATGCCCCAGAAATAGGCGATGCAGTCCATACGCAAAGGAACAGGGTTTGAGCCGGCTAAGTTATCGCCCGGTCAAATTTTGTTACTCATGCACTGCTTTGCACATAAACAACCCTACGACACGACGATAATGGAGTGCTCCGTAGGAAATACATGTATGAGCTCACAGACTGTATCGGACTGGTTTGGCTACTGCCGCAAAGTGTGCATGATATCAAATGACACCAACTATAATGCAAGGGGAAAAATTGGCGATCCCAGTCACGTCATTCAAATCGACAAATGGAAAATAGGACGACGCAAGTTTCATCATGGGCGCATCGTAGAGGGCAACTGGATCTTGAGAATGATCGACGTGGAAACGAATGAGGTACGGATGACGATGTGCCCCAAGAACAGAAGGGATGCAAATACGCTCTACATCTAATTGCAGCGCCCACGATGAAACTTGCATCGTCCAATTTTGCATTCGTCGATTTGAGCGACGTGGCCGGGACCGCCAGTTTTCCCCCTTGCACTATACTTGATGTCATTTGACATCATGCACACTTTGCGGCAGTAGCCGAACCAGTCCGACACAGTCTGCAAACTCATACATTTAGTCTGCTAGATAGTGTAATTTCGGGATGGTAGCATGCCTGCCTCACTTTCAAGAGGTCCAGAGTTCGAATCTCGGTCAGGGTGGGTTACCTGGATAAGGTTTTTTCTGGGGTTTTCCCTTATCCTAAAAGACAAATGTCAGGTAACTCTAAGCTCCATGGATGCTGGGCCCCCATTTGAGCATCATTTCACCCATTCCATTCATCGTCCGATATGACTTAAAAAGTTAAGGGGAGGCACCTGTGAAAAATGCTAAAATCCAGAGTTTACATTAGAACTGCTTGAAATTTTGTCATTAGGTGGGGTATAGAGAATCTAGTTAAGCTTTTAAAATTCATCTTTCTATCTTAAATAGTTTTTTCAAAAAAAAAAAAAAAAAAAAAAATATTTAGTGCTTTTTATAGTATGATTTTTGTATGTTATATAAAAAGTCCCAGGTCATACAGTTTTTCTTTTAGAAACTTTAAATTTTAGATTCAGGTTTCACTGTACATCAGTTATAACAGTTGCTATACTTTTAAAGTGTGTATAAAGTATTTTTGGACAAACAAATTTTTATGTGTGAATATATTAAATTTTTCTTAATTTTTTTAATTTTGAGATTTAAAAATCAATAATAAATAAACTATTTAATTTAAATAAACAAAAATACCAACTTTTATTAAAAATTTATTGAGGAATATGTATGCAAAGTTTAATACAAATTCGTTTAGAATTGCAGAAGTTGGAGCATTTTGAAGATACAAAAATGTTCAAAAATTGAAAGTGGAGAAAAATGAATTTAAAGATTTCATGCATCATATGCAGGCCCTACAGCTATCTTATTACCTTCTTTCTCTTTAATTTGGTTACCTTTGGCCCTTTTTTTATATTTTTTCTATCTACAGTAGTTTTTACCAAAAAAATAATAATTTAATTTTTTGCTGCAATTTCTTTACATTGGGAAACATATTACATTCTCTACAATTTTTGTTATAAATGATTGGAACTTTGGATTCTGATTCCTTTAGATAATAGTTACAAAACTATATATGTATATACTCATTTGCCCAACTCTAATGGTTCTGGAGGAGAAAATTTAAGGAATATGATAGAATTTTCTTGAATTTTTTTTCAATTTTCTTTTTTCAATACCAATCATTATTAATTTTTTCATATACAGCCATAATGATACCAATTTTTATTGAAAACTTATCTAGGAATATACATATATGCAAAACTTAAAGAAATTCATTGAAAACTCCAGTGTCTGGACTATAAGAAGTATTAAAAATGCTAAAAGTTGGACATGAAGAAAAATCTAGTTAGAAGCTCTAAATATAAACAACATTTTTTTCTATGTTTCAAAACCATCCTGCACTATATGAAGACCACTCAGCTAGTTTACTATCCTCTTCTTCTTTTAATTTAGTCACCTTTAACTGCTGCTTGGCATATTTATATTGGCTCAATGAACTTTGATCACTTTGTTTTAGCTTTCACCTATCCCTAATACTGCTAATTTTCTTGCTAACAGGACTTACTTTGCTTGCTCCAAATTTTGCCTTAACTTTAAGTCTATCTTAATAACCCATATTAAATTCACTAACAGCTGCAATTTGCAATTTCTTTCTTAATACAAAAGCTTCTTTGTGACATTTACTCCATGGAAACTTTCATTAGCATTCTGTGCTTCTCCTTTAATGCAACCTTCCCATATAATAGTACTAACTAATCTCTTTATTTTTGTCTATGAGATGGAAATTGTAAGTAGAATAGTTCATGCAATTCATACCCATGGTCATACAAAACTTCTGCATAGAAATATGACCCTTAACAATGCCCAGAAATACATCAACCATTCTTCTATTTATATCAAAAGGTGACCTACTAGAATCACTGTTAACTCTTGGGCTATAATATGTTTTCACTTAACATTTACCTCAAGCATAGCATTCTAGTATCATTACTTACTATTATGGCTAGAACACCTTAAAGTTTCATTATATTTTGCTTTGAAATAGCCACTGTACTCCTAACCTAACCTGGTATGAATCATATACCTACTGTTGCAACAAGAAAGCAATACAATGTTAAATTGGGCTTTATTCCTATTCTGAACAATAATAATTTAATATAAGCTGTTATCCACAGCTTTCACTTGCATGTAAACCATATTTCACAAACACTTCATGTCAGTGGAAATGTTTGTTTACTTTCAAAAGTAGTAAGTGGGAAATAATATATAAAAATGGTAGCGGAAAGGTTCAGTAGCTTCCACAAACATTCAGAAGATGTCTCTGCACATTACCACAGTTACAGAATCAAACTGCGTAGTTTAAACGTGAGAATTCCATCAATTTCTTTGCGACACACTGGAAAAAGCAATATAAATGGCCACGCCCACCCACACATGGGCATTTAAATAATGACATAGCTGCTCTTTAAATGGCGCTAGGGCCCAACTGACGGCAGATTCTGAAACTACAATGTTTAAACATAATTTTAATGCAAAAAATGGAAAATGTCGTTTTTTGTCATTTTTGACGAAATTTCACCGATGCCTCCCCTTAAAGGAGTAAATTAAAAAAAAAAAAAAGTAAGAATGTTGGCAGCATTGCTTTCAGTGGAGAAACAAGCATGGTTTGGCTGCAGTGAAAGTAAAGAAATTATACTAAAAATCATGGTTGTATATAAAAACATCAAAAAGTGTGAAAGAATTAGAAAAAAAAATGCTGCGTCGCATATTAGAAAGAAGAGCCAATAATCCAAAATGGTTCAAATTTCAAAAACTTCAAAGCAAAAATGAACCATGACATAAAACAATTGGAGAGGTGGTTTACATATAATGGTTTAAAACTAAATAAAACTAAAATGGTAATCTTGTAATTCAAATCCTCTGATGAAAATAGTAAACAAATACACCCACTAATGTCATCAATTAAAAAATATGAAAATCATTAGAGTTACTCCTAAATGAATGCTTGAAATGGTCTAACCTCAAAATCACATAGAAAAAAAGTTAATGCATGCTTCAACATATACCCTTTGGCACAAATAACCATTATACAAAGAAGAAAGATAATATATTTAAACTATTTCTGCTTTATTCTCTCATTTCTCTCATGTGGAATAACTATCTGTGTGAATGCAATGGGATATTCTTTCCTTTATATCCTACAAAAAATGTTTCCAAGTCCAACATCAAATCAGATAAAATGAGTGCTCATGAAACCAGCCAAAGTTACCATGAATGGCAGTGCAGGTAACCTTGAAAGTTGCAAAGATATTCATTGCCAACCTCGGTAGCAATGCCCCAGACATATTATCTTGCAGATGCTATTAAAACTGTACACGTGTCATTGTTACAAGCAGGCTCACTGTATTTAGCGAAAATGACATCCTGTTCAGTCACTGGCATTCAGTACATAAACTTTGTTGGGTATAAGCTGTGTTTCACTGATTTGTTAACATTGTTGAATTTGCACCATTGTGTCACGATGAGGAAAAATGCAATATATGATAAAAGTTTACTAAGCATATGTTACGTTGGGAATGTGATGCCACCCTTCATTCTATTAGGAAACAGTATCACAGATGCGAGATATTTTCATAGACGACCTAGTTAGACTTGGCTATGCCCAGACACTCTCATATGAACAAACTTCTATCCATTGATTAACTTTAAAGAGAGTTGATTAAAGACACTAGACAACACTTTTAAATTTTTCCGGAACATGTTTCTGAGGCTTTGCCTCTATCATCGGCCGGCTCTCGACTGGTTCTCGTTGGTGTAGCTGACGATACTTTGTCATAGGTCTCCTCTGGTGGCGGTTCAAGGAACTTGCTGAACAAATCTTTCTGAGGGATGTCGAAATTGAATACTTTGTTCCTATTTTTTGAAATGAAGATTTGTTCCCATGTGGATAGTTCTTGTTTTCCTGATGTATGCTTTAGTAGTTTTGGTTCTGGATTTATGTTGTGGTTTTTTTCCCAAAAATGTGTGGCAACTGCTGATTTTTCTAATTGTTTATATTTTATGTTCCTAAAGTGTTCCTTTGCTCTTGTTTCTAAATTTCTTTTGGTTTTTCCAATATAAATTTGACTACAGTCATTGCATTTAATTTTATATATCCCAGATATTTTGTTAGATGGAATGGCATCTTTGATGTTGGAGCAAATTAGGTTTTTAAGGAGAAATGGTTGACTGGTGCTAGTTGAATGTTTTGTTTTTTGAAGACTTTTTTGAATTTATCATAGGCCCATGGATGGTAAGTGAATTTTTTTAAAATCATATTAGTTTCAGTAGCTGAGAGGGTTGTGGTTTCCTTTAGTAGCTTCTTCTTTTTTGCTAAGTTCACTTTTTTATCCACTAATGATTTAGGAAAGTTATTTTTTGTGCTATTTCAATTATTTTGTTGTATTCTGTTTTGTATTCTTCTGCTGTGAGAGGGATGTTTACCAGTCTGTGTGCTAAACTATTGAAGATTGCCTGTTTGTGGGATCTTGGGTTGTAGCCATTAGCTTTTATGTAGTTGTCTGTCTGTGTTGGTTTTCTGTAAATGCCGAAGTTTAGTCTGTTTTTATTCCTCATTATTTTTAGATCCAAAAATGGTAAATGCTCATCTTTCTCTATTTCTACAGTGAATTTGATGCTTTTTTCTTGGATATTTAAAAGTTTTAGTGCATCACTGATGTGTTTTTTTTTGGTACTATTGCAAAGATGTCATCTACATATCTTTGCCAGAGTTTGAACATTCAAGGGAAACCTTTGTTGATCCTTATTTCTAATGCACTCATGTACAGATCGGCCAGGAAGGGTGATAGGGGGTTGCCCATTGCTAACCCTGAAGTTTGGTGATAATATTTTGTTTGAAACTGGAAGAAATTTTGTTCTATGCATAATTTGGTTAGTTCGATGTAGTCTGAAATTTCAGGTGCTGTCATTCCAAGTTGTTTGAGCCATTTTTCTATCAACGATGGGAGTTGTTTAACTGGTATGCTGGGAAACAGTGATTTAACATCAAACGAGACTAGTGTGTCCTCTTCTTTTAGTTCAGTATCCTTAATGTGTTCTATAAGTTCATAGGTGTTTTTGATGCTTAGGCTGTCGAATTTTGGAAATGAGTTGAATTTGTTTGTTAACCACTTTGCAAGTTTGTATGTTGGTGAATTTATACTGCTAACTATAGGTCTCATTGTTATGGATGGTTTGTGTATTTTGGGTAAGCCATAAAGTCTAGGTAAGGTTGGGTTATCCGGTTTAACTGCATATTTGTTTGGTATTATGCTTGATTTTGCTATTGTTTTTTCAAATGACTGTATGCAAGTTTTTAGAGGACTTTTGTTAATGATTTCATATTCATTGTCAGTTAGCATTTTTTCCATTTTTTCAATATAATCTGATTTTTCCATTATGACAATCTTGTTGCCTTTGTCTGCCTTTGTGTAAATAACGTTTTTCTGTTTCAAAGAATGGATAGTATTATGTTTTCTCTTCTGAAAGGATCTGTTCTCTATTTCCTCCAAAATATTTTCACAATGGCCTTTTACTGAATTTTGTATGGATACTGGTAGAATTTGTGTCGAAATGTTGATATCTGCAATGTATGAATACATGTATGAATGTATGGATACAACAAAATAATTGAAATAGCACAAAAAATAACTTTCCTAAATCATTAGTGGATAAAAAAGTGAACTTAGCAAAAAAGAAGAAGCTACTAAAGGAAACCACAACCCTCTCAGCTACAGAAACTATGATTTTCAAAAAATTCACTTACCATCCATGGGCCTATGATAAATTCAAAAAAGTCTTCAAAAAACAAAACATTCAACTAGCACCAGTCAACCATTTCTCCTTAAAAAACCTAATTTGCTCCAACATCAAAGATGCCATTCCATCTAACAAAAAATCTGGTATATATCAAATTGAATGCAATGACTGTAGTCAAATTTATATTGGAAAAACCAAAAGAAATTTAGAAACAAGAGCAAAGGAACACTTTAGAAACATAAAATATAAACAATTAGAAAAATCAGCAGTTGCCACACATTTTTGGGAAAAAAACCACAACATAAATCCAGAACCAAAACTACTAAAACATACATCAGGAAAACAAGAACTATCCACATGGGAACAAATCTTCATTTCAAAAAATAGGAACAAAGTATTCAATTTCGACATCCCCCAGAAAGATTTGTTCAGCAAGTTCCTTGAACCGCCACCAGAGGAGACCTATGACAAAGTATCGTCAGCTACACCAACGAGAACCAGTCGAGAGCCGGCCGATGATAGAGGCAAAGCCTCAGAAACATTTTCCGGAAAAATTTAAAAGTTAAGTGTTGTCTAGTGTCTTTAATCGACTCTCTTTAAAGTTAATTTACATAACAACACTGTTTTCAACACTTCCAAGAAAGGAATTTCTATCCATTGTTTCATTGGAGAAAAAAGCATAAGCCACAGAACATCTGATTTGTTCAACTATTTTTAAGACATTGTCCTCAATGGACAAGAAATACATTAGCAGGGTCAAAATACAGTATTGTCTGACCACCATAAGAAGGCAAGGCAGAGGAATGTGTAACAATCACTTTTGCTGTGTTTAGGCTCGCCTTCTGGATATGATATGGATGCCAGGTTCACAGTGTTGTCACATAACTCACCCATGCATACTACCCATTACTGCAGTTACTGAAACAATTAGATCTGACAGCATGGGTGACTCATATGCACTCTCATACATTCATTTCGTAGTAAACAGATCCACTAACAGACCAACAGTTCAAGCTCCTCTCATCATTCCCTGCTTGCCTTCTTGTGGTGGGCAGACAGTACCGACCATATAATTCAGATAAAACAAATGCAAAACTGGTAGGAGTAAGTACCATCGTGGCCACATCGTGCAAGGAAACTGGATCCTCTGTCTGATTGGCTTTTTTGAAATGGGTGAAATGATGCTCAAATGAGTTCAGTTCCATAGAGCTTAGAGTTACCTGACATTCATTTTTCAAGATAAGGGAAAAACCGGAAAAAACCTTACACAGATAACTTGCCCTGACCAAGATTCAAACTTGGGACCTCTTGAACGTGAGGCAATGATCGGCATTGTCACTAACAAAGTACGGATGATAGTATACCCCAATAATTCAAGAGATGGTGCAACCCACTTTGCTTTAATTGAGGAGAAGGTGGAGTTCAGCACAATCCAAAGTGACTGCTAGGGCAGATACAATGGCTTAATGGCTGGGGGTTTTACAGCCATTAACTGTAAATCACAGCCTCCATTTCATGGACTGAAGAACAAATGTCTACACTAACACTGAGTCGCAGTGACAATCTCTCTGGCATCACCTATCAAGGAGCAGTATTCGACACAATCAAATGGATGTACTACATGGCAAAGCTAGGAGGTATACCGGAAAATATGCCAACAACAGAGATGTTTATGTGAGCCTATCGCACATACACGGCAAGTACACTGTTCAGATGCAATTACAGCAACGTCGCATACATCAACAAGCGCGAGAAATCATACGTATATGATGTGATTGAATATTGTGACAAGAAGGAGGAATCAAAATCCCTTTGTGACTCCTCAGTAGATATTGCTGATGAATTGTCCAGGATTGTACCTATAGCACTTTCATCCTTCAGGTATGTTGAATCAAAGTCAGCAGAACGTTCCTTATCTTTGATCTCTATGGCATGTTTGCATGACACACATCATTCAGTAGCAATGTCGGAAGGGGGGGATTTATTTTATAGATTGTGATGTAAACCAAAACTATGAACATATTTTTATTTATATTTTCATTCAGACGCATCATTATAGAAGTAACACGAGATTGGGTTTCATTATAAATTGCAATAATTACATCTAAAATTATATATACATAATTTTGTATAGCTTAACATTGTGATGCAATAAATCATGTGGTTTTGCACAGATTGATCACACTTCAGAAAATTAGTGAAGCATCACAAACTTCATATAATTACAGAAATTATTTAATGAGAAAAGCTTTCCATTAATGGCCAAGAGATTTTTTTTGTAACAAAAAGAATTGATAATTAATGGGGAAAAGGGATGGATTACTGAAACATGAAACTTAAGTTATTAATAACAACTAAACACTAGTAACACAACTTCACTTATCTAAGTGAAGTTGTGTTACTAGTGTTTAGTTGTTATTAATAACCTAGTTTACTTCACTGTCAGCAGCTTCAGTTTTTTACATGAAACTTAAGGTTATGATTTGTATACAATAATACCGACAATGACAGTGAGACATCTTTAAGTGACGGAACATTGCTGATAAGTCTGACATTACCCTTTTGCCAGTTGAGTAAATCACCTTTTTAAAAATTATTCCCATTGTACAGATTGATCACACTACAAAATTAGTTATATTATGTTGTACTCTCTCTAGTTGCAATAGTCACACACAGGTTCCAAGTGCTCGATTTGTGTTTCATCACTTAGTGTACACCAAGTTACTAATATCTGCTCTTCTAATCAAGAAGATAAAAGATTGCAGCACTGGTCACTGAAGTGACCTTCATACACCTCAACACTCAGTCGTATAGCACATTTAGTGGTGTACCTGTGGTGCCAGGATTGCAAAAACAGGAATGCTGATCCATTTCAAGAACTGATCAAGGACATTCAGGAGATTTACCCTCTGGTTTATTCAGTTAAAATGTTAGCTTAGTTTAGATAATAGTTAAACTTAAGATCAGTGAAAATGATCAAGGACACCTGGAGGATTTACCCTTTGGTTTAGTTAAAACATTAGTTTAGATAGTAGTTTAGTTATACTTGTGACATACACCAGTCACATTCACCAATTCATTTGAGTAGTGTATTGACTTTAAATATTGGCAACAAAGAGCAGTGTGCTTGTGGGGGAAATATAGGTAGCAATGCAGCTTGTCTGCTGCTGACATAAGACATGCGCATACGTACATTCGCACATAGGTTTCATTGGTTTAGTTCTAATGAACTGATGTATTTTTGAGCTTTCAGGGAGTATTTAAAGTCATTTTTTTTTTATCTTTTGAGAAATTTGTGACTTCTTAGAGGACATGATACCACAAATGAGTTTGGAACTTATAAAAAATTTTGCAGGACATAATTTAGCAAAAGAACAAATTCAATGGGATGCGATAGAATTTTTTGCATACAAAAGAAAATAATAAGAATAAAGACAAATTCAAACTTCAGAGATTTTTGTAATTACTTTTTAAAAAATTAATAATTCTCACTCAACCTTCCAGTCATCTGTACAATATAGTTCTGTATATAAAAAAACAAACATAATAAACTTCGTAAGTAAATATCAACACACATATAACACAAGGGGAAAGGGATATGTAAAATACCCAACTCTTAGGCTCACATTACTAGAAAAAACCCTATTTCATGTGAATAACAATATGAGGTGTGGCAATTAAATAACGATACTGGCGTCAGAAATATGATTTATTGCAAACAAAACTACAACTAACTTTTATCCCCTTCAACATACACTCTCCCCTATCTATACACTGCTGCATACATGTCTTCCATTGTTCAAAGCAATACTGTAGGTCATCCGTTGTCACCCTCTTCAACAACTCTGCTGTTTTTAACTGTAACTCTTCAAAACACTGAAGGTATGGTCCCTTCAGTACACGTTTCACTTTTGGAAACAGAAAAAAGTAACAGGGAGCCAGATCTGGTGAATATGGAGAATGTTCAAGCACAGGAATAAGCTTGTCCGCTAAGAACTGTTTCACAGATATGGCATTGTAGGCTGGCACGTTGTCCTGATGCAGAATCCATGTGTCATTGTTCCACATATCCAGTCTTTTCTTTCTTACTCTTTCCCTCAGCTTGATTAGGACTTCTTTATAGAATTTCTGATTAATCCTCAGGCTTCCATTCAGTCATGATAACACCCCTGATACCGAAAAAAATGATAAGTATTTGAAAGTAATGAGTCGGTAATTTACAAACATCACTTAAATTATCCTTACTTGGGCATAAACATGTCCAAGTAAGCATAATTTAAATGATGTTTGTTTTTAAATTACCGACTCATTACTTTCAAATGTTAAATACATCACTGTTTCTAACCTTTTGCTTCAAATAATGATAAGCATTGACCCCACTTTTGACTTGCAATGTTCTTCATTTTCAAACTCTTCCTAACCCTCTGAAAACTGTGTGCAAATACTCACCTACGTGACATAGCATTATCACCAAACACTTTAACATATGAAAACATTCCTTTGGCGACTTATTCAATTTCACAATAAATTTGAGGTTAATGCACTGCTTGATTTTTAAGTTCACTATGCTCGCGTCATTACTACAAAACAAACTAAAGCAGATGCAGACACGAAACTAATGGTGGCTGGTCTTGAAGGTTCATGGTTCAACTGTATTCCACTACCAAATTCCCACCTTGCATATGCGCTAAATGAATATCTGGAATATGACTTGTAAACTAATTTAATGTTGCATACCTGAGATTACAGTATGTTTTTATTGGTATTTACTATTTCACTCTATTGTTAATTTAATTACTGCATTTTTAGTCTTTAGCAATATACAAAGTATGCTCATAAAATAAGGTCTCCAAAGTGTTGGAGCCATGAATGCTTTTACACAAGATTCAGCAGCAATGGCACGTAGCTCTCCCTTTTTAAATCCCCACCACAACAAGCCTGTTGCAAGCTGTCTTGACTGGCTTGAAAGGGCTCCCCCTTACTTCTTCCAGCAGGAACAAGTTACATGCAGTGATTCCTTTTTTGAGTACCAGGAGCACTATGCTCATTGATATTCATCAGCTATGTCAAGTATATGAGCCAAAGTGTACGGATTTCAAAAATGTGCAGAAGTAGGCAGGAGAATTTAAGGACAGACAAATACCATTCTATATATGTGTTATGTGTTTGGAGGAATTTAGTAACAGTGACGTCAAAATTGATCTCAGAAACTATTTGCAGTTGGTTTATTAATACTCGTCACTTACTAGTTTATATTAATGAGAGACTAGTTTCAGAGGCATTCGCCTCCATTTTCAATCTCTTTCCAACTGAAAAAGAATTGGAAAGAGATTGAAAATGGAGGCAAATGCCTTTGAAACTAGTCTCTCATTAATATAAACAAGTGACAAGTATTAATAAACCAACTACAAATAGTTTCTGAGATTAAATACCATTCTAGTTGTCCAAAAAACTGCAAAAGTAGAGAAGAAAGAAATGCTTGAAGTTTGGCGCATAACAGTTCATGAACTGTGTGAATGGATTCCTGAAGTCAGTAACAAATATGACCCAGATCTGTATGCACTAAAAACATCAAATATATGCATGCAAATATGTGCCAAAAATGTCAAAAATGTGCACTGTCTACACTTATAAAGTAAATATGTTATTTTAATTCACGAAACATGTGTCACTCCTTGCTAAATGATTAATGTCTCTCGATGTTTTTAGAGGTTAAGGATTTTCTATTGTCAGACAGAATAAGCTTATACAATGAAAATGATTGTTCCAAATCAACAGAAGTGATTGGGCAATATTTATACACTGGTAGTGCCTCCTTGAAAGACTTTCTGATTCCACTTAAATTCTCGTTAATGACTTGAATCTTCTTTAGTCCTGGGTTTGAGTCCAACACTTCACTAAGTTTTTTTCCCAGTTTCTCCAGGGATGCCATTTAAAGAAGAAATTTTTTGTCAATCAATTGAAGAGACTCTATATGGGTGCATCATGAGTTTCTAGACCCTTAATAGCCTTTAAAAGAGAAGAATATGCATGGATAAAATATGTATCTTGACATGCAGTTTCACATTCAAATGCACCCTTTGCTTCACGAACACATGCAGTACGAGTATCCTCAATACATGAATTGCAGCTTTCACTTGATTGAAGTTTTCCTGTTAGAATGAAACTGCAGATAACCAAGTTCCCCATTTTGTGAGAATTGGTTCTGGCGGAAGAGACACCTTAGGCAGATGTTCTTTGTACAACTGTATACGAACAGCTGCTTTTAAAAGCACCCTTTTCCCGCTTTATATTAATTTGTTAACTGATGGGAAGAGAGTGCATATCTCTTCTGCAATGTGGCAAGCTAAACGTGAGATGGATAAGATTAGGAAAAAATATTTGAAGAGACTGCCCAGCTTTTAACATAAATTCCTTTCTTGGAAGTATTGAAAAGTGTTATAATAAATTAAATTTAAAGGGAGTCGATTAATGACACTAAACAACACTAACTTTTAAATTTTTCCGGAACATGTTTCAGAGACTTTGCCTCCATCCTCAACCGGCCATCGACTGGTTCTCATTGGTGTAGTTGACGATATTTTGTCATAGGTCTCCTCCGGTGGCGGTTCAAGGAACTTGCCGAACAAATCTTTCTGGTGGATGTCGAAATTGAATACTTTATTCCTATTTTTTGAAATGAAGATTTGTTCCCATGTGGATAGTCCTTGTTTTCTTGATGTATGTTTTAGTAGTTTTGGTTCTGGATTTATGTTGTGTTTTTTTTTTTTTTTTCCAAAAATGTGTGGTAACTGCTGATTTTTCTAATTGTTTATATTTTATGTTCCTAAAGTGTTCCTTTGCTCTTGTTTCTAAATTTCTTTTGGTTTTTCCAATATAAATTTGACTACAGTCATTGCATTTAATTTTATATATCCCAGATATTTTGTTAGATGGAATGGCATCTTTGATGTCTGAGCAAATTAGGTTTTTAAGGAGAAATGGTTGACTGGTGCTAGTTGAATGTTTTGTTTTTTGAAGACTTTTTTGAATTTATCAAAGGCCCATGGATGGTAAGTTAATTTTTTGAAAAACATATTAGTTTCTGTAGCTGAGAGGGTTGTGGTTTCCTTTATTAGCTTCTTTTTTGCTAAGTTCACTTTTTTGTCTACTAATGATTTGGTAAAGTCATTTTTTGGTGCTATTTCAATAATTTTGTTGTATTCTGTTTTGTATTCTTCTGCTGTGAGAGGAATGTTGACCAGTCTGTGTGCTAAACTACTGAAGATTGCCTGTGTGGAATCTTGGGTTGTAGTCATTATTTATGTAGTTGTCTGTCTGTGTTGGTTTTCTGTAATGCCAAAGTTTAGTCTGTTTTTATTTCTCATTATTTTTAGATCTAAAAATGGTAAATACTCGTCTATACTCGTCTTTTTCTATTTCTACAGTGAACTTGATGCATTTTTGGTATTATTGCAAAGATATCATCTACATATCATTGCCAGAGTTTGAACATCCAAGGGAAACCTTTGCTGATCCTTATTTCTAATGCACTCATGTACAGATCGGCCAGGAAGGGTGATAGGGGGTTGCCCATTGCTAAACCAGAAGTTTGGTGGAAATATTTTGTTTGAAACTGAAAGACATTTTGTTCTATGCATAATTTGGTTAGTTCGATGTAGTCTGAAATTTCAGGTGATGACATTCCAAGTGATTTGAGCCATTTTTCTATCAACGGTGGGAGCTGATTTACTGGTATGCTGGGAAACAGTGATTTAACATCAAACGAGACTAGTGTGTCCTCTTCTTTTAGTTCAGTATCTTTAATGTGTTCTATAAGTTCATGGGTGTTTTTGATGCTTAGGCTGTCAAATTTCGGAAATGAGTTGAATTTGTTTATTAGCCACTTTGCAAGTTTGTATGTTGGTGAATTTATACTGCTAACTATAGGTATCATTGTTATGAATGGTTTCTGTATTTTGGGTAAGCCATAAAGCCTAGGTAAGGTTGGGTTATCCGGTTTAACTGTATATTTGTTTGGTATTATGCTTGATTTTGCTATTGTTTTTTTCAAATGATTGTGTGCAAGCTGTTAGAGGATTTTTGTTAATGATTTCATATTCAAAAAACAAAAATCCTCAGATGCCAGTTAGAAAGAGATTGAAAATGGAGGCGAATGCCTTTGAAACTAGTCTCTCATTAATATAAACAAGTAAGTGACGAGTATCAATAAACAAACTACAAATAGTTTCTGAGATTTCCCTTGGATGTTCAAACTCTGGCAATGATATGTAGATGACATCTTTGCAATAGACTGGTCAACATTCCTCTCACAGCAGAAGAATACAAAACAGAATACAACAAAATTATTGAAATAGCACCAAAAAATGATTTTCCCAAATCATTAGTAGACAAAAAAGTGAACTTAGCAAAAAAAGAAGCTAATAAAGGAAACCACAACCCACTCAGCTACAGAAACTAATGTTCTTCAAAAAATTAACTTACCATCCATGGGCCTTTGATAAATTCAAAAAAGTCTACAAAAAAACAAAACATTAAACTAGCACCAGTCAACCATTTCTCCTTAAAAAAGCTAATTTGCTCAGACATCAAAGATGCCATTCCATCTAACAAAATATCTGGGATATATAAAATTAAATGCAATGACTGTAGTCAAAATTATATTGGAAAAACCAAAAGAAATTTAGAAACAAGAGCAAAGGAACACTTTAGGAACATAAAATATAAACAATTAGAAAAATCAGCAGTTACCACGCATTTTTGAAAAAAAAAAAAAAAAAAAAAAAAAAAAAAAAAAAAAAAAAAAAAAACACAACATAAATCCAGAACCAAAACTACTAAAACATACACCAGGAAAATGAGGACTATCCACATGGGAACAAATCTTCATTTCAAAAAATAGGAATAAAGTATTCAATTTCGACATCCCCCAGAAAGATTTGTTCAGCAAGTTCCTTGAACCGCCACTGGAGGAGACCTATGACAAAATATCAACTACACCAATGAGAACCAGTCGATGGCCGGCTGAGGATGGAGGCAAAGTCTCTGAAACATATTCCAGAAAAATTTAAAAGCTAGTGTTGTTTAGTGCCATTAATCGACTCCCTTTAAATTTAATAAATTAACCCTTTCACCGATATGGACGTCATATGACGTCCAAGTTAAAATGCCCCAAACCGATATGGACGTGTATAGACGTCCTGCGCATACATGCATTTAATGCTCATTTAACGCCAATTATTTTAATCTTATTATTGTACAAAAAATTTAAATTAGTTCTATCAGGGATGTGCACATACCCTTAAAGGTTTCTATTTGAACTCTACATCTCCAAACCTGGATAAGCACCCAAGGAAACATCTGCAGATTCACGCCAAATATTGGTTTCCTTGTGAACTTCTTTTTCGCAATACACTAGACATTTTCAAAATGTTTAGGACTTTTTGGTTGTGGGTGGTATCCTTTTAGGAAAGTGTTTTCTCTCAAGTATGAGGGGTGATGTCGTGGTGAATTACTTACCCCCCAGTATAAACAGGCCCGAGTATTATAGTACTCAATTAGGTTACGAGCAATTTATACGCTCAAGTACAGGTAGGTGAATGTCTTGCATGAATTTACAGCTCTGAAAATTACTAAACAATTGTGCATGGTTACATCCAGTGGTATAAAAATTATTTTTTTACGATTTAACTGTTTTTTGTAAAGAGGGACAGCTAGCAATAGCTGATCCACATCACCCATATTTGACCCGCCATTTCCCCCAAACAGTGGAGTAGCTAACATGCCATCTGTACCAGTATACGCCACTGCTACCTATATCCTAAGCATCTCCTTCATAATCGCACAACAAATATTCCAGATTTTCTACAGTAATATCAGAAGCCTGTACACATCATACCCAAGCTAATTTATTTGCTACATCACGGGGATAAGCCTTGGTTATCATTGAAATTTAACAATTTCAAATGTGCCATTCATTTAGCTCTTGATAGCTATAAGAAATCACTCTGAATGCAGAGAGAGTATAAATAACTAAAATACTGAGCCAAAACAACTGCATAAGGCTACCAGAAACTTTGTAATAACAGATCTGTAATAACAGATGCTGACAGGGAGTTTTCTTTCCAGTGTGGGAGTGTGTAACGCAACATATACTCAGCTGGCACACTTTGATATTGCATGTTGTGATAGAATCACTGAAGAAATCATGGTCCGCAGAAGCGTAACTGAAGAAAATATAAATAATCTTGTAAATATCCTAACTGCTGAAAATTGGGAAAACGTTTTTGAAAAAACTAATGTTAATGATAAATGGAATGAATTTTATAATAAGTTTAGGATTCATTTTGAAGCTACATGTCCACTCAAAAAAGTTAGAGTAAATAAAGCCAGGAAGAAAAGAGTTAAACTGCCATTTGAAGTAGTTAAATCCAAAGAAAAAATGAAAAACATGCATGCCCTATATAAAAGCACTCTCTCAGACCATTATAAAAGTAAATACAAAGATGCCAAACAGGAGTATATAAACAGTCTTCTAAATGCAAGGATAGCCACTTATAGAGAACAAATAAATCAGTCAAATAACCCTAGCAGAACAACTTGGAACCTAATTAATGAGTGTAGGGAAAACAAAAAGCTGTATCAAAACATAAGCCTAAACATAGATGGGAAATTAATACAAGACCCAAGAATCATATGTCAGAAATTTAATGAATTTTTTATAAACGTAGCTTCACATAATAGACTGTCTCCTAATGTATATGCAAACAAAGACATCGGCATCAAATCATCAATATTCCTTGAACCAACAACAGAAAATGAAATCACCAACATAATAAACAAACTACCTAAAAAAGCAAGTAGTGGATGGGATGATATTAGTCCAGTTATTTTAAAACAATGTAAAACAGCTATTTCAAAACCTTTAACACACCTGATTAACTACTCCATTGAAGTCGGTCAATTTCCTGAAATTTTGAAACTAGGATTAGTCAAACCAATATTTAAAAAAGGGGATGAACAGGATGTCAGTAACTACAGGCTGATCACCTTAACATCAGAAATAGCTAAGCTTTTTGAAAGAATTTTATTAGAAAGATTAATTAAGTATTTAAATAAACATAATGTACTACAAGATTTTCAACATGGGTTTAGAAAAGGTTGTTCCACAGTCTCTGCAGTCATACAGTATATACATGAAATAACAGGTAAGTTAGAATCTAATGATAAGGTAAGCTCACTATTTTTTGACCTGACTAAAGCATTTGACTGTGTTGATCATAGCATCTTATTACACAAACTAAGAAATTATGGGATAAGGGGACTACCTCTAGAATTGTTTTACAGTTACCTAACTGGCCGGAAGCAATATACAGAAGTAAATCATAAAACAGGAAAAAATGTAAACAAAATTCAATCAAAAATAGAAACAGTAAAATATGGAGTACCTCAGGGAACAGTACTAGGGCCTCTGCTTTTCATTATATATGTTAATGATATTATTTGTCCACAAAATACAGCTATAATAACTTACGCAGATGACACAACTGCCATATGCTGGAACAAGACGTTGGAAGCTCTAAACAAAAATTTAAATCACACTGCTAATACCCTAATCAAATACTTTGAATCCGTAAATTTAAAATGTAACATGCTAAAAACTAAAGTAATGTGGCCCAATACATCAAGAAAAACTACCTCCAATACAGAATTGCAAATAAACACCACCACCATTGAAGAAGTAAAATCATATAGATTTCTTGGAATAATTGTTGATAAACAGTTAACATGGGCTAAACATATAGATTATATATGTAATAAAATTAGTAAATCTATATACTTGCTTAGGTATTTTCAAAGTTACAAAGACACTAGGCTTCTGCAGATGATTTATTTTGGATGTATATATCCTTACTTTAACTACGGGATCGAAATATGGGGTACAGCTGCAAAATGTCACATGGACATGTTACTAATTCTACAGAAGAAATGTATTAGATTGATTTATAGCCTAAAAGGAAGGGAATCATGCAGAGAAACATTTAAAACTGAAAATATGTTCACAGAATATGCAGAACTATATTATTCATAACCGATAGACTTACATTAGTACGAAACAACCAAATTCACGACTATAGTACAAGAAATGGTGATAACTATCACATGTATAATATTAACAGGTGTGTCACTGAAAAGGACATTAATATCAGAGGGATCAAACTGTATAATAAACTACCTAGTGAGATAAAAATTTTGACGAATAGATCAAAACCAAAATTTAAAAGTAAATTAAAACAATATTTGTTAAATAAATGTATATACAGCCTAGATGAATTGTAAATTATATATGTAAGAATTTGGTACTAGCATACAAATGTCATATTGTTAAATAATTTGTATAGAAATGACGTGTCCAAAATCAATGTACATCTGATAAACTGGATCAATAAACTATCAATATCAATCAATATCAATATCAATGATTATCGCTTTGTACAGCATAAATAAACTAAAAGCTAAAACATTGAACCGGAGAAGTCGCTGGCGTAGCTATACATACATATATTCGTTCGTATACACACAAAACAAAATGATCCTAATGTTAAGAGTGTTCGGAGCAAAGAATGGCTTTTGCTACAGTGAAAAAAAGGTAGTGAAATT
Source organism: Mantis religiosa (assembly GCA_030765055.1). NCBI lineage: Eukaryota > Metazoa > Arthropoda > Insecta > Mantodea > Mantidae > Mantis > Mantis religiosa. Next base: position 151,240,666 of record CM060950.1, on the reverse strand, counting down.
TCAACGATTTATTAATGTAGTCTCTACTTTTTGTTACTGTAGATGTATACTATCTTTAATGGGTTTTAAACCAGTTTTTGTATCGCTTAAATAACTTAATACATACGGAAGATATGGAATTGTATTTATGATGCATTTTTACAGCATTTAACAATTTAAATGTCTTGTTCTGTTTATTGGGTATCCTTTCCTGCCCCTGAAGGGTTTAAATGACCATCGGTGAAGTGGTTAAGCTACATCTGTGACTAAGACATGCAACCTGAAACAATTGCTCTCCAACTCAGTAGGGCACAGAAGACACAAGGAATCATAAATCTTGCAATCACACTATGGTTGGTTTTTCTGATACTTTGCATGCAAGTAAATGAGGTTTGCTGGGTTCTTTTGGACATAATTTTCTCACTATGAAGTTTGTCATGTATCGGCCACATGAATCGTTTGTTGCATCTACCGATATCCAGACATTGTTCCCTCCTGTCAGACCATATTGGATCAAGGACAGAAGCGTGTAATGAAGTTAAGTAATTTTTTCTAAGGGTAGATTTGTTTGGTATCTTTTGTCCAGCACAATATTTCTGTAGATATGATCATAAAGATTTAATTTATGCAGCGGAATGTAGCTGGATGCAAAGACTTCACAGAGGTCAGCATAAAATGCACTTTCTGACTGTGGTTTCACTCGAGTCAAAACTAGGTGTTGCAAGTTCTTGCCCTTTTCTTATGACCTGAGAAGTGCCGCAGTTTTTGAATGCTATTCAAGTTGAAACTTTTTAGCACATTTTATATCCTTCTCACATGCTTGACAAACACCCCATTTCCGTCACTTGAATAGTCACTATTGCCTGAAGTCAACTGTTTAATTAAGAAGAATCTGCTGCAATTTTTAATTTTTAAAATCTTTAGGAAATTTTTACAAAATACCACACTAGTAGATGAATAAATTAACAGGCTAGCACACATGTCCTATCGACACAAAATTTTAGAGACTACTGCACTGAAAGGAATGTAAGAAATCCTTTTTGTGGAAAGGGTTCTGCAGCACCTAACTACCTACATGTACTGTCAGGCTGAAAGTATGGTCCTGTTATCACTTGGCTTAAAAATAGCAATGCTATTGTGGTGCCAAGGGGTGTCCAAAATATAGATTTAGTAAATTGTTTGGTTTATTCAAAAATATCATGTAATCAATCTTACATAAGGTAAATAAATGCCCAATTACGCATATATCCTTTAAATATGAACTAACCTTCAAAATATGCATTTGCATAGGCACATATGCATTTTCAAAAAGTCCAGGCCCTAGTAATAAGAATATAACTGACAAGATTTGACTCAGCATTTGCATTATTGCAAGTGTGTGCAACAAGGTGGGTTCCCAAAGCCATAAATGGCAACGTGTTGAAGCACCCAGTGGTTTCCTGGAGCACTATGCAGAACAGGTGAGAAATTATTTTATTCAATTGTCACTGGCAATGAAACTTGAGTACACTAAATGACACCCGAAGCTAACGAACATTCTATCAATGGCAGCATTCAATTTTAGCAAAGTGGTGCAAATACAAACACTGTCTGCCAGAAAAGTAATGGCCACTGTTCTGGACAGAAAAGTTATACTGTTGTGCACATTCAGTACAACAAACGCTGTTCATTATTGTGAGACTTTAAAACTGTGTCATGCCATTGCCGTTCAGAATTGGAGGGGAATGCTGATGAAAGGAGCCTGCTTTCAACATGACAGTGATACCGAAATTATGGATTCAGTAAATTAAGAATCATAATAGATTAGTAAACATTGGAAATATTCGCTAAATGTAAAACAGGATGTTTGTTGGGTTAGCAGTTCACTGGAGGGAAGGCATCGTTGCGGGCAGTCAACACTTAGGTAAAGTGGCTTTCTTAGACCCTTCCTTAGTAGCTGATGACCGTAACAAAAGACACAAAAGTCCACTTGTAGCAAAAGTTTGACTTGAGTTAAGGTGTACTTGTGTGAATAACACAGTTTTCTTGAAAGGATTCACACACAGCTGGACTGTCTGTCCAGGAGGGCAGACGTGACCTGAGGAGGAACGTCAATCACGAATTAAGTGTTATCACGTGGTATATATTTCACATATAGTAACGCCAGACATTAATATAGATTGGTGTACCTTGGTCGGCAACATTGCAATTTACGTAATTAAAAAGAGAAGCAGTTATTAAACAAGTCTTCAACTTGGATTTCAGTGTTATCAGTGTCATCCTTACTCTTATATATCCACGCAGACCCTGAGAGAAAACTCGTGCTCAAGACTGAGGCTAGACTGCACATTGCTTCAAATTTGCATAACATTTACCGGGAAAGCGACAACAGTCCTCATCCCTATACTGCATCATGCAACAGCTAATCACCTGGCCCAGTTCAGATGGGGCGTTCTTATCCATCCCCTTATTATCCAGACTTAGCACCTAGTCATTTACATATGTTTCCTGAGTTGTAGTCACACCTGGATGGAATGCATTTTCAGACCAATGACAAGTTGAAAACTGAGGTTCAGTGCTACTAGCGCAACATGGCAGGTCAGTCTATGACAAGTGTATATGAAAATGTCACAACACATGCAAATGTGCACTAATCTCATTGGTGATTACTTTGAAAAATAGCTGAAAATCCAACCTTCACATCAATGTAACATTTATTGCTAATAAACATGTTTGCTATGTGGAAAAAAATGGAGATCCTATTTTACAGAAATGCCACATGTAGTCCTTTAGATTTTAAGTTAATTTTGATATGTCACACATCGTTGCCATCATCATGGAATTACCTAAGATGTAATAGTACACTTTCTGTGCATATAACTTTTAATTATGTAGAATAGAAATAACAATCTGAATGAGCTTTCACACCTAAAGGAAAACAATTACTGCTTCATACTAAAATAATCCAAAATGGATTTCTGTTTGGATCTTTTATTTATTATATCTTCTATGTGTCTCATGTTTTTACAGATTGTACTAATTATCCCCCCACCTGCAAACGATGAAATATTTATGCAAAACTTCTACTGCTATACATGCCTCAGCACTAGTAAGCATTACCTCACCTTCACATTCTTCCACTTCAACAATGATGATGGATATGGCTGCCTTTCATTCCATGACAAACTCCACATCTCTTTCCTCAGAAGTAATCATGGCATTATCCAATTTTGATTCACTGTGTCTACCTTGCTATGGAAATGTCAGCTCTAATTGTTCTACTCATTGTGACGACCGCTATGATGTATTCATCCCCTCCCATTCACTGTTCTACTCATTGTGACGACCGCTATGATGTATTCATCCCCTCCCATTCATTTCCGCCATGTGGTTAGCATTTGGCACTTTTGTCAATCTTTCTTGATTGGCACCAATTAGTGCAATGACATAAGATTATGTGAAGCCCTGCTCAATGTGGTAAAATGTACAGATTTACTGATTTTGTTGCTACAATTAAACTCATTTGTTGATGGTCCATTAATTTATTTTTTACACTGTTTTTGTTGATTAATTACACTTATTTACATTCTTCCTATTGATTTTACAAACATTGTTATCCAATTTATTTTAGTTAATTGATGGAAATTAATCATTTCTTTACACTCGTATATAGGTCTACCGGGTTCTATATATAGTCCGTATATAGGTCTAATGGTCTACCGGGGAAATATACAAGTCAAATGGACAATTTAATGTCATGGCGGCAAGTTGGCCATGGTAGCCCAATGGTTTAGAGCTACTGGACGGAAACCAGGAGATCCATAGCATTGAATTTTTCATGTTGACTCTTGTCTATTGTTATCCAAGTTGAACTGCCAATTATTTTTGTGACCTCTTCATTTTATATTATCCTATATATATGGTAATTTAACTGGCATTTACATGTTTCACCCAGGACTCTGTGTATTTTATGAGCATTTGCAATTGTGTTACCACTACTAATGAATATTTAATTATGTCTAAAAATAGTAATAAAGATAGCGCAATCAAACAAAAAACTGAGCATACTCAGGAACCTAAAGAAACTGTATTTGGAAAAGCGCTTTCCACATGATTGCAATAAGCAGCATCAGCTCGCTCACGAGAAATGTCAATGTGGGTTATTGGATTCACATATCTGGCCATGGGAAAACGCGAAAGCAATGTGCTGAAGATTAAGCATTTCTGATTGGCCATTTTACGTCAATACTTTTCTGCTAGAACTGCCTAGCATAAAGTAAATTGCGAAATATTATACTAGAATTCAAAACATTGTGGACATATAAACTCTGAGGGGAACTAATAAAAAGTGTTGTAAATGACAGGATAGGTTATTGACAGTGAAGCCATCCAATATAAATAAATACAACACTTGGTAATTAACTTCACTTATCTGCTTTAAATTTGTTGAAATTTTCTGGAGAATTTCAACAATTTTAAAGCAGATTAGAAGTGTTAATTACCAAGTTTTTTGTTTTATTTTATTTATAATAGTTTAAAATATTTTTATTTGTTGGCAGAGATGCATGCTTGTATAAAATTAGCATAGAAATTCAGCTGTAGAACAGATATATTTAATATAACAGTGTATTTTCTGGATGGCAGAAGATAATGCAAGCATATATTTATTTCACCATGATATGAATTGGTACTTATTGCACTCCTGTTAATCAGAGGAATATAATTAAACCCCGGTCAGGAAACTGAGTAGATACTGCTAATGTAGGTAAGTATGAAAGGAACGTAAAAGAGAACTGATGAGAAGTGTAATGATGTGTAATTTGATTATACCTAATTATGGAGCGTTATATACAAAATTTAGCATACTGATGTGCATTGCAACAAATACAGCAGTAAATATTCCAATTAAAAGCTGACATAAATATTTAATTATTCATATTTCATAGTATATACAAAGATACTAACAAAAAGAAAAAAACTGACTGCAGTGGAATATGTGTATAACCTGCATGTCCCAGAGATGTAAAGTAATGTGTGAATAATTAAAGAAAGCATTTATTTTTTCAACTGCCTTTTTGAAAACATTACTTTCTTTGTAGTGAAATCCATATTCCTAAGTTCCAAAAGCTTTTAATACTTAGGAATAACAGCCTTAAGGCCATTTCAAGCCTTCTGCTATTAACACATCTGAACCCAGCCTAAGGTAGCAGCTAAAAAAAGATAGTTTGCTTCCTAGGAGCTGAGAAATATTTTACAAAAAAAAAAATATGCCCTTTCTTTTAAGCAAAAATATGTTTTAAAGCTGTTTATTCAATGTGATCTTTATAAAATTTTACACCTGCTTATCTTGAAAATAATGCAGGAAGAAAAACAAAATGTGTAAACTCAAAATGAGATAGTGAAGTGTAAATGAACAGCTTTAAATATATAGGAGGTAACATACCAGCCTGAGTAGAAAAGTAAAGGAAATAGTAATGCAAAAGTGTACATCTTATAAAAACAGAAATATTTTTGTAGACTAATGAAAAAACACAGAAATGCAGTGCTTTGTGTGGAGTGTGCAACTGTGAAATGCAATTGTCTAATGCAACTGAGTAGTGACTTGGATACTGTGATGAACTTGGGACGTACTATTGGAGGCATTTGAAATGTGAACATAAAGAATGAGGGATATAACAAAGATAAACCAAAAGCTATTTTAGAGAATTCCTACACTGTTCGGTAATATAGAACAAAATTACAATGGATGTCAAGAAAATGCTTGCTGATATATACCTGAAAGGAATGACAAAAGATAAAATACTTTTGGGCAGAAGACACCATTGGCAACATTAAGATAAATTACTCATGTGAAGAAATAGAAAGAGAGATAGAAAGGATAAAAGAAGCTGGTTTTATAGGAAAGGACTGGGCAAACCAATGACCAATTCATCTGGTAGTAACACATACCTTGTAAGATACAAGCAAACTCGTGGGTAAGCACTCTCATCCACATACTGGTCCAGTAAATTTAGATGCTCTATCTCCATGAGCAAGTCACAAGCTTCAGCTTCAGCATTATGAGCCATGTGATATGGAACGATCTTGTGAGCCAATCCAACCAATTTTTTTTTCAAATCTTCATCATCTGGAGACATGTCTGCCCATTCTCCTGCTATTTCTCCTGCCAAATGCCTGTAAGCAAAATCAGGAAAGAATATAGTTTTGGATAAATATATAAACAAACATTGTACACTAGTGATCAGCAGCAGCGTGCACCCTCATGCTGCCGTCTCTTACCCACATGCACACCAGTGCACTTGGAACTGTAGACAGGTAAGCAGTGGTGCAGTGACAGCTTTTCCGCAGTATCAGACAACTCCTTATTCATGTTCAGAGACAATCAAAGCATACAATGTTCACATGTATTTAAATAAGTATATGTTATGTAATTAGCATACCAGATATTCAGGCATTTCTTTCAGGAAATTAATAGACTAACACAAATATATAATATACTCTAGGACATCTTATTAATGCTGTGCATAGAACTAAATAATAATAATAAATAATAATAATAAATATGACTAATAATAGTAATAATCATAATCACAACAGACAATACAATAATTACAACCGTACTGTACCTGTCTGCTGATGTCCCATACTGCTCCAGCATTGTGATTCATTTATCACATTCTAATTTTTTATAATCACTAGCATGACTAGTGTCATAGTGGCGCTGGAGATTATATTTTCATATCACATTCAGGACCTTATTGCATATTAAACATTGCGAAGCATTATCAAATGGTGTAAAAAATATTCCTGCTCCTATGAAGGGTTAAATAAAGGGGTAGAAAGACATTTGTGAACATGTAGCTATCTTGTATACAACATCCATACACAGGTAACTAACAAGCCTATACTGATCACCTCAGAAGCTATAAGGTTGCCTCTCCCTTCCCAACCCTCCTGCACTATAGTGCATTTGCTGGTGCACTGCTTACCCAATACCTGTTTTAGCATATCGTGAAGACCACTGTTGTACACAATACATTAATTTAATGCCAAGATTTCCAAAAGAGAGCATACATTTCTCTAAATGCAAGAACATTAATGAAACTAAATTAAAACACATTTAGTCAAATGTTCAGGTACAAAGGAATATTTAAAAACTCCTACAAAATATAAAGTAGAGCCCGAAACCAATTCTTCTCTTTGAATAATGGGACAAAAAAAAAAGACTATCCTTCAGGAGGCAAAGAAGAGAGACCATTAAAAGACGCTGTTGTACCATGAGAATAAAAAACCTCTGAATCGGCTATGCAGTATTTTCCCTATCTTCATCCTTGGAACTTGGCACTGATTGCTGCTATCCTATACTCTATTCAGCCTTAAAGTGTGTACGGATGTGAACATTGCACAGTAGCACAGCTTTTACAGCCAGCGCGCCAGTGAAGCACAAGTGGAAATAGTTTGTTACTACATTGCACATATTATCACTTACTTTATACATATGCTTAAGCATTTTACTTCCATTTATTGTCACATGGTATCCAGTAATTCCCCGATTGCATTGTGTATACTGATTAGCCACTCATTCACTTAGTATTGCGTGTGCACGCGTTGAGTGACTATGTCAGAGTGCTCAGTTCCTCAGATCAGTGTACAGAAGCATACAAGTGGAAAGTCTCTTAAAAGTGTGAAAAGGCTATTGTATTAAACGTGTTTAGCTTTTTCTTTCAATGCTATGACAACCTGGCTGTGAAACACATAACTGTACTAAAGCTGAAGCAATTGGTGTATCGGTGAACAGTATTTCAAATGTGAGAACCAAAATTAAACAAACAGAAAGTGTAACGAACCCTAAAAAGAAAAGGGAAAGGCCATGTAGTGTTTTAGAGCAAGTGGGTTATTTTATTGAGAATGATATTCACTTTAAAGTGCATAGTTTCTTTTTAAACAAGCCTCCTACTGTAGATAAGATAGTGAACAGTGACCCAGATCTTCCAAATTTTAAGAAAACATGTTCCACACTTTGCTGAAAGACAGAGTTTTGGTTTTCAAAAAGAAACAAAATTAACATAATTGACTGGGAAGACATTGTGGTGTGGAGAAGACTTAACCAGAGATCTGTGAGACAATTTCATGTAGAAGGGTGCACAATTTATTATTTGGACTAAACCTGGGTAAATGAGGGACATGTCATTTCAAAGGCTTGGAGAGACAACTGCAGAGTCAAAGAAAGATGCATTTTTTCTGGGCTTTACAAAGGTAAGTGCCTCATGATTATGCATATTGGCAGAGACAACAGGCTTTTTGATTGGCATATTAACTCAGATTTACGTTAAGTTTTAACTCACAAAATTATATTTCATAACTTTTCTTTAGGAGTTCCTTTAATTAGTTAATTCGTTTATTTAATAAACTAAGCTTTTCTAGCCCAGCACTGCTGCAGAGAAAGATATAACGGTTGCGATATGAGTCAAATTTAAACAGCTGACAGCAGAGAGCTTCAACCATGTGTTCGTTTGCAGAGTGATACAAACCGCAATGTTTATGTGCATCCCCAATTGAAGCCTGGAGAGACTGTAGAAAGGCACTGATGAGATCAAACATTTTTTAAAGGCTTTACTTACCAACTTCATGAAAGGAGATGCTGAAACTGGCCGTTGTACATATATTTTTGCCACCTCATCAGGAAACTATCCATTACTCACTGAAGTAAACATGTGAAATGCTGGCAATTTCCTTTCAGATGTTTCATAACGTGCATGCGATTTTGTCTTGTACACTCTATGTTTTAAGATACCCCAGAGCCAAAAATAGCAGAGTTCACCCAGGGGGCCACAAATCTCTACTAATAATTCTGTCCTGAGAAACACTTCTGATCAAAATATTGGCTTGTTGAAAAAAGGCAAAATCATGCTTCCTGACTGTTACTTCTCTTACAGAAAAAAAAAAAAAAAAAAAAAAGAGGACAAAATTGCATTCATGTATGTAAAGGCATCAACTGTTCACTTAAAAAAAAAGTCCTATAACTCTTTCTTCCCTAATGGCACACCATACACCAATTTTTTCATCATGAAGAGGTACTTTGTGAACAATATTACATTTCTCAAAGTTACAATGATGACTATTTTGTGTACACTCTTATTCCAAGCCTCGTCTGTGGAAAATATCTCTGGAGTAACTTAAAACAAAGTGTACAAGACAAACCCAAACACTCCTGGAAGAACTAAAACAAAATGTCTGCCAGGAAATGGCCCGCATTTCACAACATGAACTATAGCAAGTGATGGAAGAGCCAAAAAATGTATGGACAATGGCAGTGGCCAGTTTCAGCATCTCCTTTCATAATGGTGATAAGTAAAGGCTTGAAACGCAGATTTAAAAATGTTAATGGTTTCATCTGCAACTTTCTATGATAGTGGCAGTCGGCGATGAGCACCATGTATGCCCACAGGGAAAACACAGTGCTGCAGGTTCAAGGTTTTTGAATCTCCTGTTATTTCTAAGTGGTTGTACAACTTGATAAAATTACTAATTTAAAGCCTTAAATAAAATCTATGGGTAGTGAGACCTACCTTAATTCTCTAAATTTGGTGCTGGGACATTCCATGTATCTAGTGGTATGATATAATATAATTTTTTTTAATTTACTGTTATATTTAATAAGCAAGGAAGTCCCACATCCCTGGTAACAATGTTTACAGCTTTTCAGGTGACATTCTTTTTTCTTCTTTTCTTTTTCTGTATAAGATTTTGACACCCATATAGAGAAGATTAAAGCAGGTACATAGATAAAAATCTTTAATTTGCACTATTATGTATCAAAACTAGAATAGCAGAATATTTTCTCTTGACTAATTAGAACAATCTATAGATTATGCATGTGTATTTCAGAATGTTAATCTTAATAAGTACTGTGCAGAATGTAATGCAAGTTACCATATATTGCTTTTCCCATAAATTCCCCTACTAATTTTATACCTCCTCCTTTGTTTAATTGCATTATCATTATAATTCCTACATTTTTTGCTCCCTCCATAATCTTGTTTCTTCACATTCTAATATGTAATGTAATTCTTGATCTTCTCTCCCACAAAAGTACATTTATCTAGGTTCATTGCCTTCCTGTCTCCCCATATTTTATGTACAGAACAATGCAATAGTTTTCCGACGGACAAGGGGGTTGGAGAGGCAAGGGGAACAAAATCTGATTATCGTTAGTTGAGTCTGGTGAGAGGAAAGGTCAGGTTTACCTGCTATCAACAAGACATTCCCCTCCTCCGACTTCCCACAGTAGGTAGGGGAAGATGAACGTGATAACGATTAATGCTACCTTTAAGCACACTACCCAGCCATAACAATAACGATAACTACAACGATAATGCTAATGATATTGATAATAATGATGATGACGATAATAATAAGGATAATAATGATAATACTGTCGCGAACCCGATCGCGATAAGGCGGCTTGGCACACAATAGACGGATAGGTTTCACGGAGATAACGAGCTTGCATAAACAGATAACACCGGCAAGCAAGATAACTGAGGCAAAGGCCTTGCCGGGTAGATTAAGTTACGTTTCTCGAAGGTGATAGAATGTTCGAATTATGTAACTAGATGCCTTGTTTGCCAGAAACTTCTAGTGATTGACAGAACAGTCTGGTAATCATGAATGGAGATATAAAAGGGATTGTGACACGCTAGCAGGACAGTTGTAGCTGTGAACAGTTGTTGTGAAACAAGGCAGCTGGAAGTGTTATTGTAACGAGAGTTAATAATGTAATCAGCTGCAAGTGTTTGTTATTGATGTAATGTTAGGTGAGAATTGGACAATGTATTGCTACGAAAATAAAGGAGATTTTTAATTTCTGCAACTTGGCCTTTTAATTCTACGAACCCACAAAGTTACAATACTGATAATAATGATAACAACAACAATAATAATAATAATAATAATAATAATAATAATAATAATAATTGTTTTTCTTGTAAAATTCTACTATTCAAAATGAAATTATCTGTTTCACACATTCATTTACATATATATTGCACATTTATTGGTATAACAGATAGTGTTCAGTATGTATATTAAATAAATAATTTACTGAAGAAATGTGATTCACAAAATATATATCTTGTTCGAAGCTTTACTGTAGTAAATTATACATTTTATTATATGAGGTTCCAATTGAATGTCGAATTCTTTGTCTGATAAGTGCAATGCTTAAATCTTAATTTTACTGTAGAATTGAATTTATTTTATGCTTGATAATTATTGAGACAGAAAATAAAGGATAATTTTCATTTAAAATAATTAATATATAGGTAAAACTGAAACCAATTTCTAAATCGATGCCTATGTGCATATGAAGAAAGGAAAGGATGGAAATATTAGCTTAAACATGTATGGCATAATACGGGATAGGGAACAAACGATTAATGGCTTCTCAGAAACTATTTGCAGTTGGTTTATTAATACTCATCACTGTTTTGACGTCACTGTTACTAAATTCCTCCAAACACATATATAAATTAATGGCTTAATACCCAGTCCACCAACCATTTACATCTGAAAGAGTATTGAGCCTCCTAGGAAGAGAAGCGACAAGAGATTCACAAATATGAGGTCATCTGCGCACGCTTTCCCATGCTTCCTGAACATGATCCTCGAGGCTTTCAGGAGTTTTTTCTACCCTGCAATCCCATTCGTTAACTATAATAGCCCGAATGTGTTCAATGGGATTCAGATCTGGTGATTTGGCTGGCCAAGGGAGAGGAGAAACTTCAGGATGTTGCTCTATCCAATCTCGCGTAAATGCTGAAGTGTGATTGCTGCTGTTATCATGAACATAGTTAATGATAGGCTTATCTTCCTCAGAATATAAGGAACGAACACTTGGTAACATGTAGTCCTCTAACACCTCCACATACTCCTCAGAATTCATTCTCGGGGATACACAGACCAGTTGACCCACACCGGCAGCCGACATCCAACCCCAGAAAGCTATGCTAATCCTGCCGCTTGTTACTGTGGTCACTACGTGCTCTGGGTTGTAGCGTGTCTTGTCTGGATGCCAAAGTATCATCCTTCCCTCTTCGTCGGATGAGAACACTTTCTCGTCCGTCCATACTACACTGTCCCAGAATGTCTGACGCATTGGAAGGAACTAGAGAGCAAATCCCACAGAAGCAGCTTAATGTGCTTCTATGAGGTTCTCTTTTCGAGCTGGCTTCCTAGTATGGATCCCGGTAGCATGAAGACCCCTTCTAACAGTCGAAGGCATTATCTGAAGTCCCATATGTCTTAAGATTGACGTAGAAGTACGGAACGGATTCTCTCTGGAATTCTGCACTATGGCTGCATCCATATCCGGAGAGGTAGCCCTGGGTCTTCCGGATTTAGTTCGGGTTTTTAATCCTTCTTCTCCCTCTTCCTGGAACCGCCGGATCCAGTAAAGAACGCAGTCAAGCCCTCTTCCCACAGAATTAGCTATTTGTGTGGTAGCAAGACCTGCTTCCCACATGCCAACAATACGGCCCCAAGTGACTTCCGAGGTTAAAGGCATTCTTCTCTAATCTTATTCACTCAAATGCACGATACAATGATACTCTTTGTCATTTTTAAATCAAATGCAAAACTTCAGCTCATATATATAAGGCAAATGTGACCTTTGATCCTGAGGAGGTAACTACCAATTGCAGAGTGCATCGACCACATGTCCATTTAACCACAGTGACAGTTCCATTGCCTATGTAGACAAATTCACTGGAAGACGGAACTTTTAAAATATTCCTGAAGTAAATCTACATTATTTCCCTAAAATACTTGAACAAAGAAAGTGCTAACACTAACGTATTAAATTGACCTGTTTCGGCAACAGCATCTACATGACAGTTGATTTTTCGTGATCTTTGTGTTAATTTGTTACCTGAAATGTTGTAATGTTCACAGCCTCTAGAGCAGATAATTGCTGCACACGGCTTCGAACTATATATGCTTCAAATACGTAAACTATTTCTTGTTTAAATGTTTAATTCTGTTAAAGCTGCATATTAGATTATGCGTTACACTCTTATTTAACCTTTCGGGTTTTCTTTGTCATCATAATTACCATCATCACCCACCTTGGTAGCGTGGTGGTAGCGTGTCTGCCTCACGTTCAAGAGGTCCCGAGTTCGAATTTCGATCAGGGTGAGTTACCTGGATAAGGTTTTTCCGGGGTTTTCCCTTATCCTAAAAGACGAATGTCAGGTAACCCTAAGCTCTATGGACTCTGGGTTTATTTGAGCATCATTTCACCCATTCCATTCATCGTCCGGTAAGACTTAACGTTGGAGGACGTAAATTAAAAAAAAAAAAAAAAAAAAAAAGGAAAACACCATCATTATAAAAGCTGATCAGATTGACTTAGATGCTGGCATTCTGATCCAAAGGTTGCGAGTTCAAGCCCGGTCTAGTTCGATGGTTTCTACATGTAGCTAAAACTGAAATGCATCATATCAGCTTTACTGAGATTTAAAGAACTCCTTCGTGAAACCTCTGACATGCCATTGACGCTAACGTGATTTTGTATTTGAACTGTCATTATCAAACAAAATAGTTATTTTATTTATTTCGTTGATCGTTAAAAGTCTAATATATATAAAGCTTTCAATTTGGTGGCTATATTAATTGTCGTATATTCATATAAGCTGTTCTTTAGAACTGTGACAAAAATAATATATTTATTTTCGGAACAAGATATAAATTTTAAACAATAATTTTAGATATTAATTTTAAATACCATGCAGTTTAACATTATAGTATCACTAACCTATGAAAGGTAGAAGTATTTCATTGCAGATAAAGCTAAAACTTTGAGTATAGGAAATGTATTTAAAAAGAAGAAAGGGAGATTAAAATGGTTGAGGTGTGGTGTGTGAGAGAGAGGAAATAACGTTATTAAAAATGATCGATAGATACAAGGTTGATAGTAGAGAGTTATATAAAACCACCTACGATTTATGTGGCAAAATTGTTTTTATTTTCCATTGAGGCTTAAATACCTGTGCGCCGAAATTGCTGGTCAGGTATAAGGAAAGTGAATCGTCCTGGCGCAACTAACTGATAAGAAACCCGCCTCCCTCACGTAGACCAGTCTTGCCCGCATCGTAAAACATATGCTCGCGTCTGTACATACAATCTAGTCCATGTCCACTCTTCTCTCTCTAAGTCTATTACATACATCTACAATTTCCCTGTACCCCAGTCTATCATTTAGTTACATAATAAACAAATTGTTTCTAAAATGCTGAAATATTTCTTGCTTCTATAAATCATCCATTCTACCACTTTATTCCTTACTTCTTTCCAAAATCCTCTGGCTTACCTGTCTCTCTCTTCCCATATGTTACCCATTCCTATTTCATAGAAAATTCTCTTCAAACACTTGGCCCAGTTCCTCTCGCTTCAGTTTTCTCTTGCAGTATTAAATATTGTCTTAGAATATTATGTTCCTCCAATTCTCTTATCCTATACCACTATTTCATTAGCCTTTCCACTATCATACCTTTATTACTCACCCTTCCCAATTTTACCATTGCTGCTCAATTTGGAGTTATTACAGAAAAAACCCAAGATATTTTACAAAATTATTTGTGTATTTTACCAACCGTTCTCTATCCCTCATCACCTCCCCAAATCTCTGAACCATAGATCAGTTTTGCTTCTACTACCACTTTATATACCTTTTCTAACCAAGTAATTTGCATTTCAGAGATTCTTCATAAACATGATCTAATGGCATTCATTGTTAGTTTTCTCTTAGCTGAAATATTAGTCATGTAGTAATTTCATCCACCTCTTCTGCTTAGTCTCACACCTAAATAAATTTCCCTACTATTTCCAATTCTTCCCTTTAAAATACCAGCTTTCCTCCTTTAATCTGTATCCACTTTTAAGTGTCATTATCTCTGAAATTTTTAAGTTAATTTTCGAACTCCACTCCATGTAAAATGCATATAAACTTCGCAGAACTTTTGATAAACCTCCAATTGGAGAGAACCTATCACTAAATAATCTGCAAAATATAATCCTGGTATTTCCCTGTTGTTTACTGCAGGCAAATATAATTAATCTTAAATTTAAAGGGAGTCGATTAATGACACTAAACAACACTTTTAAATTTTTCTGGAACATGTTTCAGAGACTTTGCCTCCATCCTCAGCCGGCCATCGACTGGTTCTCATTGGTGTAGTTGACGATATTTTGTCACAGGTCTCCTCTGGTGGTGGTTCAAGGAACTTGCTGAAAGATTTGTTCAGCAAGTTCCTGTTGAAATTTTTTGAACAGTATCATACCCTCAAAACAATCAAAGGAGGATGACAAATATCTGGTGATCAGTCCCTTAGGCTCATTGAAAGGCACTTTCCTTCACCTGTACCACCAACTCCAAAAAAAAAAGCAAAGCCTGAGGATGTGTCATGTAGAACACCAGCTTTGGACCCCAAAAAACGGCAGAATACCAGGATTATCTGTGCCAAATGCAATGTGGGCTTGTGTTCACCCGTTTTGAAACATACCACACAAAAAAGAAATATTGATATTCATTTTGGGAGGATGTAGTTTCATTCATGTATTAAGGTATATGTAATATGTACAGTGAAGTTACAGTCATTTAAAAAAAAATCCTGCAAATTGTTTTGGTCACCTCTGACTTGTAAATAGAAAGAACAAATTTAAATGTATTTTATTCAGTATATTAGTTCAAATTAAAATAAGTAGTACAGGTGATAACCTTTTCAAAAATAACAAAATGTGCATAAGTGGCCACTGGACAACCTTTAGTCAGGTGCAATGCAGGCGGTATTACCCCTGTTTTTAACTTCAAATAAATTAAATTCTGGGTCATCTACAATTGAATGGTGAACCTTACAAAGGGGTTAAGTGCCAAATTTTAAAAAATGAAATTTTACTTTACAATGGTGTTACACAGCATCCTACATTTCTCTACAAAAGCGCTAAGTGAAACACGGAATAAT
Source organism: Mantis religiosa (assembly GCA_030765055.1). NCBI lineage: Eukaryota > Metazoa > Arthropoda > Insecta > Mantodea > Mantidae > Mantis > Mantis religiosa. Next base: position 151,224,689 of record CM060950.1, on the reverse strand, counting down.
GTGGTTACAAAGTTGCTCGAAAGAGAGGACAATTGGTAAGTAATGAAGCTATTTCTTTACAGTGGTCTCAAGTGCAAATTCATTTTGATTTTGCAAATTTGTTTTTATTTGTGTGATACTAGGTGCCTTTACATGTGTATGTGGCATGAAAAAATTGCTGAGAGAGGAGGTAATGAAATTGCATCATGTTTCTTAAAAGTGGTGAACATGGACTTCATTCATAAAAGGAGTATGACCCTTTGGAGTGACAACTGCATTGGTCAGAACAAGTATAGGATGCTGATTTTCTTACATATTTCTAGCTGGTAATCAAGTGTTTGATCAAATAGATCATAAATTTATTGTCAGTGGACGTAGTTTCATGCAGTGTGACAGGGACTTTGCATTGATCAAAAAATGAATGAGAGTAATGAAAAGTTACATTCTTAAAGATCTGCACAAATATCTAAAATTGTTTAAACTGAGCAATCCCTTCACAGTTCTGATATGGAAGAATGTGACTTCTTTAACTTTCAGGAAACATCTCATAAGATGATTACCACTAAGCATCTGAATAGAAGTTCTGCAGCTTGGATACATGTAAAGTCCAGCTTTCATGGTGTTGTTTTTATAAGAGATGCATTTAATGAGGCTAGTTCATGGAAACAAATGTCAGTTCTAAGAAAAAGAGTCAGTTTAAATTACCTGAAAGAGGCTGAGCTGCATCTAAGTAGATTGTCTAACAGAGTAACAACTGAAAAGAAACATGATAGAATATTTACCTGAAGAAGAGCATCGAACATTTTACTGAAATTTATGTTCTGATTTACTGTCAAACACCAATCATTCAAGTATTGGACACATTATTTATTTTTCTAAAATGAGCATTACATTTTCAATGAGTGTTAATTCACACTAATATTTTCAGTAGAGGTAGTAGTGTGAGAAAATATTGATGAATATTTGTGTTTCTAGATATCACTTTTGTAAGGAAAAGAGTTAACCCTTTCCTAATTTTTTATTTTCATATTACCACAATAAATTGAGGTAATATACTTGTTGCCTTAAATTTTGCACGAACATATCTAACATGTAGACAATATGTTTCCAATTAATGAATTTTTTAAATAAATAATTAAATTGATTAAGAATTTTTTTTAACTTATCTCGGAAACTTAATCGACCGGTTGAGGATGGAGGCAAAGTTTCTGAAACATGTTCCGGAAAAATTTAAAAGTAAGTGTTGTTTAGTGTCATTAATACACTCCCTTTAAATTTAATTATAACACTGTTTTTAACACTTCCAAGAAAGGAAATGGTGGTTATTGTTTGAAACAAATGATTGGTAAAAGCACTACCCTCATAAAGCTTAAGTTTGAAGTTTGCCAATGCTGTGTTCTATAATATTTGTTTAGGAGCCATTAATAGTTAATGCACTCAGAGAATTTATAAACATGGATAAAATGGGCATTGTTATATAATACTTTCATTTGAAAGGCCTTAAGTCTTCTAATATTAAAGCTATACTAGATTCAACTCAGGGGGAGTCTGCTCCTTCCTTTACAAGAGTAAAACATTGTTGCAGAGTTTAAGCGAGACTGTATGATCTGCCAAAACAAAAATTGAAGTTGTCAACCAATTAAGATAGCATTCCAGAAATTATGAACAAAATCCATAAAATACTATTGGATGACTGTCAGCTCAAAGAGCGCCAGCTAGCAAAAATCACAGGTATCTCAAAAAGTGCTGTAGATTGCACACTGATTGAAGATTTGGACACGAGAAAGCTACCAGCAAAATAGGTGCCGTGTTTACTCAAAATAGAACACAACATAGTGAGGCTCTTTCAGTCAAGTGTTTAAAAATAAAACTACGTTTTTGTGTTAATTCGTAACTATGGCTCCATCACTTCACACTTGAGACTAAGCAACAATCAAAACACTGAACTGAAAGGGGAGAATCAGCTCCAAAGAGGGTCAAGACAACTTCATCTGCAGGCAAGTTTATGGTGTCAATTATTGATATGCACATGGGATATAGGCTCGAAAATAGAAAAGCAGCCAATGACAAGTATTATATTAACTTATTGCAGGTTTAAGTAATTAAATCAAGCAAAAGTAACAGTATTTACCAAAAAATGGTTTTCTTTTATCAAAACAATGCACCAGTTCACTAAACCATGCCCAAAATCAACCAGTTAAAGTTTGAAGTGCTTAAAGTATAAACTTGAAAGAAGCGTAGGGACAGTGAAGCACAAATTAGAATCGAGTATCAGCTGAGGATAGGAGCAAGAGCTCTTGAAACATGTCCTGTGAATAAACAGTGTGAGTGAAGCAATGTGTCAATATATTCTCGATTCACCTTTGAAGTGCTTCCTTATTCACCAGATTTAGCCCAATCTAATTATTCTCCTTCCAACTTGAAGAAATGATCTGGTGGCAAATAAAATAGTTGCCAAAAATGAAGAGGTGGAGTCTACAGTTAATAGCTATTTTGTGGAGTTTTGTGGTTCTCACTACAAATAGGGTATTGAAACTATTGAACATTGCTTGGAAAAGCATAACAAGTTGAAAGGAAACTACATAGAGAAATAAGTATCTTTTTTCCCAAAATGCTTGTGTTTTGTCTGATAGGTCAGGTGCTTTTGGCACAGCCCTCATACCACTCCCCAAGACCTCTGAAGATTAAATCTATATGCTGATAGTATATCAACTTTGAACATATAGAAAGAATAATTCTGGCGTGCTGATGAACTACCTCTCGACACCACACACAAGGTAATATCTATGTCCTGATATACCACCTTTAAACACCACAAAGTGATATCTGTGTACACCATACACAAGGTACAATCTGTATGCTGATATCATACCACATCTTCAACAGTACACACAGTTCTTAACCTCACAGGGTTACATGATAAAAATGTGTAAATTATTACTATTTATTTATTTAGTAATAATTTATTACTATTATTATTATTAAACATTATTCTCTCTATGTGTGTGCGTGTGCCCGTGCATGCTTCAACAGTTTAAAATATAAATACAAAATATAACAATTAGTTACACAAAGTTTGTCATTAAGAGCTACTTGTTCACTATGTACATTTTAATACACATATGACAGAATAGTTCACATGCTGACTACAACACTCTACATACTCATTTATAGAAATGCACAAGGGGAAACAATTTTAATTGTTACTAAAATTAGGCAAGTGAGTCAACCTTGTATATACTTTTCTCCACTTACAAGTTTTTTATGAAGACTAGTTTCTGGGGACTTCTCCCCTATCGTCAGCTCTGTGGTAGACTGATGATGCATCCGGTGTCTGCATCTGGCTTGGTGTTGTGCTGCCATCTAACGTCCTGGTAAGTTTGATGACGTCATCTACGGCGGGAATTTCAAAATTCATCAAGAGGTCCTGTTTTTTCGTAATAAATATGTTTTCCCAAATCTGTAGTTCCAGAGGTTTATTTGCCTGTTTGATCAGTTCTATTTCTTGTTTTATGTTGTGATTCTCAGACCAAAAGTGATGTGATACGGCCGACTTGTCCATTTGTTTGAATTTAGTATTTCTGAAGTGTTCTTTCATTCTTGTTCCCAGATTCCTTTTGGTCTTACCAATGTATATCTTGTCACAATCCTGGCAACTCATTTGGTAAATGCCTGATAATTGAGTTTTCGGTGTGCTATTTTTTAGAGGGTGGTTTAGTAAGTTGCAGATGTTGTGTTTGTTTTGAGGGGCTAATTTTATGTTGAAGCTCTTAAATATCTTTTCAAATTTTTTGAAGTATTTTGGATGAAATGTAAATTTTCCATATCTGGTGTTTGGGTTTTCTAGTTTTTTTAACGTAGTAATGTCCTTTAAGTATTTGTTTCTTTTGTGTCTATAGATCAGTTTTTTGATGAAATTTGTGTTATAGTTGTTCAGTTCGGCAACCTGGTGTATGTGAGCGTACTCCTGTTCATATTCTGCTTTTGTTAGCGGAATGTTGATTAATCTGTGAACTAAACTATGGAATACTGCATATTGATGTTGTACTGGGTTGAATGGGTTGCATTTAATGTAATTGTCAACATGTGTTGCTTTTCGGTATATTCCAAATTGTAATCCTGTGGGTGTTCTAATGATTTTCAAATCTAGAAAAGGTAGCCATTCATCCTGCTCTACTTCAATGGTGAAAACTATGGATTTTTCTTGTAGGTTTAGCAACTTTATAGCATCCTCGGTTAGTCTTCTAGGGACTATCGCAAACACATCGTCGACATATCTATGCCAACATTTGAAAATATGTGGAAAGGCTTTAGTAATGTGTTTCCAAATTACTCATGAACAGATTAGCTAGTAATGGTGAAAGAGGGTTACCCATGGCCAAGCCTGCTGTTTGTTGGAAGATCTTGCTGGAGAACGTGAAGCTGTTTTGTTCAATACATAGGGTGGTTAATTTGATGTATTCCTCTATTTTATCATCTGCAACGTTGCTTTTGGATAACCAGCCTTTCATCAATTTTGGAATTTTTTCTACTGGTATGCTCGTGAATAGAGATCTGATATCAAAGGACACCATCACCTCCTCAGTTTTTATAATTGTGTTTTCAATTTTCTTTACTAAATCAAATGAATTGTTTATGCTTAGAGATTCAAACTTTTCAAACTTGTCAAATTCTTCCAACAACCATTTTGCCAGTTTGCAAGTCGGGGCATCTATATTGTTAATAATGGGTCGCATGCTGTTGTCTGTCTTGTGAATCTTAGGTAGGCAGTATAATTTTAATAATTTTAATTGCTTTTTAAAGTGATGAATCTTGGTGATTTCTTTAATATCCCGTGACAGGATGTTAAATAATTAGATACCCATGTTTTTACGTTATTTTTAGCTATATTAGTTCTACAGAACTGAACATGCAAGGCATTCTTTTGTCGAGTGTTCTGTTGATGGAAATTTTGATATATTTCAGAATTAATGTACAGATTGTAGATAACAAAAAAGAATTAATCCTCTTATATAGACACGTCTAAAGTCATGCTCATGATGTAAACAGACTAGAAATAAATTTAATATATACATACAAAATAAGAAGTGTAGTAATGGACTGTCAACAGCCAACTCAATTTCTGACAAGCTCTCTTTGTGGAAAGATAATAATTATAGATGCATCATTCAGTTGTGTGATTGTTTTCCAAATTTTACTCGGAACAGTTCTAAATTTAATTTTTTTTAAATTTATGTCTACTTTTGCAGAAAAATGATTCCTTATGAAGTATGGACATTGCAAGGAATGCATTCTTTTAATCATTATATTGTATCAATTATGTATTATTGACATATTGTATTACTGATTTATTGTATTCTTTTTTTAATTATTTGTATCCTTTTGATTTTTCTATTGACATATCACATATCATGTACAGTGATCAGAGGATGAAGTAAATATATATATCCATTCATCCTCAGTGGTGTAGGTGTATTCTGCTAGGCTCTGACTCCCGAAATCATGGGTCAAACCTGGCGGAGGGCAATGGATATTGCCAAGTGTAAAAATCTTTAGCATGGCTTCCTTTGGAAAGAAAGTAAGGCTGGTGTTCCAGGAATGTAGATTTAAGGCACGTTAAAGAATCTCAAGTCTGATAAAGAAGCCTATGAGGAAAATTAAGCAGTCTTAAGAATTGAAATTAAACTTTATTTATGGACACTAATTGCTGTGGTTCTCGGTGTCCTCTAGAATATGAGAACCACAGCAATTAAAAGAGTGTCCATAAATAAAGTTTAATTTAAATTTCAATTTTAAAGGCATGGGTTCAAAACCAGCACAGGCAGATTTGTTTTTTGGAGTAAACATCCTTAGCACGTTTCCTTTGGAAGGGAAGTGAACCCGGTGCAATCAAAAGATGGATACAAGGCAGTCCTCAAACATCATAATACCAATAGAGTAATATAGGGAAGTTAAGAAGAGTAACTTCAGTGGTCCTATCTTGTAAATTTAGAACCTCAAGCCTGATAAACATGCTTCTCAGCAAAACTAAGTGCTCTTTCATATCCATTATAGAACTGAACCCTAAGAATTACAGCAGTTCAAAATGCCACACACAAGGTTACATACGTGCACTCATAACTACACCGCAGAACTTCAGATTTTAACATATATTGTTCCTTGAAACATATCTGAAAATAATTATATGTTCAACTCTTATGTATGACTAAAATCCTAGTTTTTAGCACCTGAAAGTGCCTATTTCAAGTGTGGGCTCTTTTGATGTATATTACAACAAATCCTTAAAACCTAACAAGGGAACTATCACTACGCTGATCAACGTATTCGCTTGAGAGTTTGATGCTATCATCTCTGCTCTATGTGGGGGCCTGTGCACCAAAAATCTGCTGAGTAGAACTGCAACGTCCAAAACTGAAGCCTGAAAAGTGCTGCATGTGCCCACTTGCAAGAAGCTTCTGGACATCCCTCATGAGCTCTGTGCCAGCGCTCCTTACGTATGCCTGTGTTTGGATGCTGCCCGCAAGGATAAACAATCCCTCCTGTACAATGCTGTGTTGTTATGCCTATATGTTCCTACGTATCCTGGACTCATTTTCAGGTATTCCAGCTATACTCCGCACCTGATTATTGGCACACATGCCCCACATAGAGCAGAGATGCCATTAAACTCTAAAGCAAAAACAGGTATAAGCATAGTGACAGTTCCCTTGTAAGTTAATTCATTTTAAACTGCAAATACATATAATTTATACTAAAATTTACAGAGAATTACAACTGAGACATTTCAGAGCAGTAAAATTGTTTTGAATCCTACTGGTCCACGCAAGTTTCATTCTCCCTTAAGCTGCAGCTGTCAAGGACATATTGTTACAGGTGACAAAACCATGGATTATGGTGCTTTCTGACTATGAACCTCAACAAGTTTATGCTTGCTAATTGCTGCAGTAGTTTGGTAGTAGATTCTATGGTGTGAATGTATGAACTGTGAATAAAAATGCCTAAATTCAGGACATCAAAGTTATTAAGTTATGTTCTAGACGTTCTCGGGCTTCGAGCCAGGTAAGAAGATGTGACATTAACATTTTGGTCCACGTCACTTACCTCGACGACTGATATACATATGGATCGCCCCCCTCCCTTAAGTCATTCAGCATCCTGAAGATAGGAGAGATGCATGCTCCTGAAACGTAGATGTTACATCTTCTTACCTGGCTCAAAGCCCGAGAACATCTATGCCGCCAGGAAATATTCAGCTCATATTTTATTAATTCCTATTTCATATAACCTTGCCCCGCTGACATGTATCATTCCGCATTCAACTACCTTCCCCCTCACTCTAATTAGCTAATGGTTTCACGCTATAGGCGGTGCCTTCCCATCACATTTTAACTTGCAATAAACGTCATAATAATTGCCAGGAAGATAGATAAAATCATACAAATAAGGACATGAAGGCATGCAAAAATACAAGTTTATAATGAAACTGAGCAAGTTGAAACTGAATGAATGAGCAATGAAATTAAAACAAGTTTATAATGAAAGCCTTCGGCCTTTTCCACTGGGATTTTTTAAATGAGCACACATACCTTGCAAAAGTGCTTGACTTTCAGTCTTAAAAGTCGTAACACGCTATACTTTACTTTTCGTGTGTCCTTCATTCTCCCAAGTATCGTCAAGGTAGTATATTTTGCGACTTGTATCTCGGTACAGTCTGATTGTTCTTAAATAACGTCTTCGCCACACAGCAATATCGTCCCTGTCTTTTAGCAAATTTTTCTTGCACATTTTTTCATTCCCAAACCCAACCGTATAAGCAATCTGCTGAAATCTGGTAAATCTGCATCCTCATTTACAGCAGATGAAATGTTATTTATGTTAGGGAGTTCGTTTCTTAAGAAAAACTATGCACATGACGATGCACAGCACTTTTCACGAACTTATCGCATTCTCTGAGGATGCGCTTTTGTTTATTCCTGCTTTTGTCTGGAGTGGTAAGTTTTCCTGTTCTCTCACTGACAAAGACGGATTCTTCTCTGCATGTACATTAAACACATGAATCACAATTCTTTTTTCGCCGGTTTGTAAAGGTTTTACCTTGCGATGCTTCAGCAAAAAACTGGTGGTAGACTCTGCCACTATACATATAATAAGTACACGTGCAATAAACAATCAATAAAATAATTTAGCTTGCACATTAGGTACAGCACAGCACACTTTCGAATGGCGATATGACTAATCCAGATCAAAACAAGGTCAGTGATAAAAGTCACATAAACAAATATGTCATCACTACCTCTAAATCACGTGCTATCGTGTCATGTGCTTGAGAGCAAAGGAACCTCCTCTTTACTTCGTTTAAGAATTAACATGCATTTCAAATAAATCAACTCTGTTGCTTAATATATTTAATTCAAATAGTTACGAAAATATAAATTTGACAATTCTCTTCCAGCATATAAAGATATATCACCATTCCTTTCTTGGAAGTGTTGAAAACAGTGTTGTTATGATAAATTAAGTTTAAAGGGAGTCAATGACACTAAACAACACTTTTAAACTTTTCTGGAACATGTTTCAGAGACTTTGCCTCTATCCTCTTAATATATCACCATGTTAAATAACGAACTAATTTTTACTGCACAACAATCTGTACCACAACAGCAGCCAATGAGAGGTGATTAGGTCACGTGACCGTTAAGAGATACGGGGCAAGCTTATGTGAAACAAGGATTAAGTTAATTGATGGAAATTAATTGTTCCACCATACTAGCCGTGTATAGGCTAAGGTTTTGGATAGATACAAGTCAACCTGAAAAATTCAATGCTTTGGCTGGGATTTGAACCACAGATCTCCCGGTTTCCATCCGGTCACTCTTAACCTTTGAGCTAAAAGTTGTCTGATTTGCCAATGGTTGAACTAGTTTCCATGTTTCACTAGGATAGGTTTCACTAGAATGACAGTTTTCTGTTAGGCTTGTAATAAAGAGGTGTCTAGTCTGAGCATAGTTTCATATATTTTTTATTTTTTTAAATCTAGTCACACCAGTGAGCTTGCAACCCCTCTTTTTAATTTTCAAATTAGTTCAATCTGATGGCACATTTAAATAAACATCTTAGTCCAAATTTGAGTTTGATTTATGAGTGACTCATAAATCAAACTCAAATATGAAGAATACTTCACTGTTAATGACTCTGCTTTTAATATTTATCTTAGTCCAAGTGCAAGGTTTAGATGTTTCTTTGCTTCATATATCAGGATTCATTGACATGTTTATAACTCTTTGAACTGAGGTCTAAAATACATCACGTGGTTGATTTCTTTTTAGGGAGGGAAACATTTTATGCAAACAATGAAATTTGTCTTAAGTTTGCCACACAATATAAATATAAATCACAGCAAAAGTAAAATAATAAACGTTTTATATTATGTTTTAGGTTTCGAGTAACGTATGCAGGGAATATTATACAAGGCAAATGAGAAGAGCAAATCAAAATTGAACAAATCATCTTAGCTCAATTTTTGGGTGAGTCAAGCAAGAGAAATAATTTCCATACAGAATTATGTCACGCAAATGTAGGCACAAATATTCCATTCAGAAAACTTGAAAGACAAGCATTCAAAATGTTATAGAAATATTGCAATCAATTACTTCAGAGTGAACAATAAAGAAGAATGAACAGCAGTCTTAAAATACAATGGGAAAGAAACCTGAGGATATAGACAATTCATATGTATAGATTTCAGTTAATGAAACCAATGATGTTCCTGGACAATACATATCAAACTTAATAATTGGAAAATCAGACCCAAATTCACACTTGAGAACATGTCTGACATGCACAAGGCAGCTTGAGAAAACCTACAAACTGCAGCAAACTTTGTAAAATTGACAGTGTTAAAACTGACTATAAGTAGCTTTTTCAATTAATTTGGATATGACTGTTATTAGCATAATATGTGAAATGGTCTGAAAGACTTGTATCCAAATAGCATAGATAAAAACCAGCTACTTCTTGGATTCACAGGTGCGGCAGCATACATGGCTCCAGCTATGCAGCAAGTGGAAGTTTTTTACCCTGCACTGGTACTTGTGACTTGCCTTGCACATATCAATCATATAACAGAACTATCAGGTTACAATTTCCAGTGGTCAATAAATTGATTTCTACATTAAAAAAAGGTACTTTTAAAAGCTCCAACTAGAGTTCAGACTTTCCAGGAACAGATATCTGATGTTCCTTTAACCCCATATCTGTGCTCATTGAGTATGAAAGCTGCTGAATACTACAACTGTCATCTTCTTGAGCTAATAAATGCTGTAATGCAGCTCTAGGATGATGCAACTGCAAAGAAGGTGTTGGAAGATTCTATTACATATTATATATGGCATATAAGACTTGGCATATATCAGGGTTCACTTCACAATCGACTTAGATTACTTCAAAACTGGAGAGGAGAGGGAACCCCCTTATTCGAAAACCTTGATTTAATTCAATAAGGGGCAAAATTAATAATGCACCAGAAGGTGAGGCCTAAACTCTACAGTGACACAAAAAACTCAGGCCTACCAGTTCTCTATGTAATGGCAGATCTATTCAATGGAAAAGGTATTGACCTACATCATCCATTTTTACTGCAATGCATAGCCAGGCTCAAGTTAGCTTCTGTTACATTAGTGGACATGGAAAGTTCATTCTCTGTCTACAAACTAACTTTTAAGTTTTAACAATGGAAAACATGGAAAAGATACTTGTGAGGTATAGTACAAGTAATTACATAAAGTGGAAAATACAAATGAACCAAAACATGTGGATTGAACCTCAGGTGAATCTAATTATGATTACGTAATTTGTATTATGAACTGTAACTTTCCTGGCAATACATTGTGATCTAATTTACATGCCGCATTATGTGAGTTACTTTTAATATGGCATTAATATTTTAAATTACATCAGCACTCTGTTTCAAGGTATTTTTGCAACCTACATAGCCTAAACAAGGTATCATACACCCCCAATTTAGGTGCCTAAAACCTAAGCTTTAAGGACCTAGTTATCCATGTTATCTGCTAATTACATACAACCTCTTAACATCACACATAATGTAACATATGTGCAATGATAACATACTAACTCCCAATACTGTTCTAGACAATATCTGTATACATGTTTTGGCCTACACATATGCTAAGAGATACACAACAAAAATTATCTGAAGTAACAAATAACCGACCTTACATACTCATGGCCCCAATCTCCAATCTCACACTGGGAGCCAACCAGTCTGTACTTCAAGCAATCTCTATTCTCACTCATGGTCATCGCAAGTACAGATATTACATCTGCACAGAATTCTTTTGTTTTAGGATCTTGAATCTTCTTGTAGATTTCCTTCATTGTATCATGATGACACCTCATAAATTTTAGAGGCTTTGGAACACTTGTCATAGATGTAGTAGAAGCTCTGATTTGGCTGCGTAGACTCTCAAGGGCTGGCAAATACAGCTTCTCATCATTCTCCTGCAATGGTACCAATTATATTCATAACACTATTAGCTGCTACCAACGTAATACTAATATTGAATAAAATTAGTTTAAATTACACTGGTTAATATACTTTTAGTGCCAACCACACAAAAATAATTTACATATTACTTTATTGTAATGACCACAGATATGCCATTTTTTTTCAGATTAATTTCTTTTATATATATATTAGGTAGAGGTATATTAGATAATGAAGGGGACATAAAGCACCTCAACCAGCAATTGAATCTTTTGTGCATGCACCCCTGGAAGGAACAGATGATATGAAGTAACCTGCAAGATGTGGCAACTGCTGATTTTTCTAATTGTTTATATTTTAACACTTTAGAAACATAAAATATAAACAATTAGAAAAATCAGCAGTTGCCACACATTTTTGAAAAAAAAAAAAAAAAAAAAAAAAACACACAACATAAATCCAGAACCAAAACTACTAAAACATACATCAGGAAAACAAGAACTACCCACATGGGAACAAATCTTCATTTCAAAAAATAGGAACATGGTATTCAAATTGGGCATCCCCCAAAAAGATTTGTTCAGCAAGTTCCTTGAACCACCACCAGAGGAGACCTATGACAAAGTATTGTTAACTACACCAATGAGAACCAGTCGATGGCCGGCTGAGGATAGAGGCAAAGTCTCTGAAACATGTTGAAACATGTTCCAGAAAAATTTAAAAGTAAGTGTTGTTTAGTGTCATTAATCGACTCCCTTTAAATTTAATTTATCATAACACTGTTTTCAACACTTCCAAGAAAGGAATTGTGATATATTAACTAATTTTCTTAAATCAAAAGCTTACTATTACGTGGAAGAATTTCTGAATGATATTGTAATTGACCTACAGTAAGTTTTTATCAATGTATTTGTATTACAATCATCTTTATGTATTATTTTAGCACTTTAACTGCTATTACTTGTAATTATATTGTCTTTATTTTTAACTGGACTATGATCTTAAACAAGTTTTCAATTGTGTATACTATTGTACTTGTTATAAAGAGCAATAAAATTGAATTGAATTGTTTGCTTCAAACCAAGCCAAGAAATAGCTATGAGGTTATAACTAAAAGAGGTAAACGAGAATTTACAATACTGTGGATTATTGTAAAATAATTGGCTCTTCTTTAGAACATATCCCGTAAGAAATTTTGTCTAAGTCCAACATCGGAGGCACGCACGAGGGGTGACAGAACCTGCCAAAGTGGCATGTGCCGACGTCAAAAGAAGACAACTTTCAACACTGCCAACATTGATCCAACAACTACACTACTTTTTGTTGCAATGCCGGGTCTTCTCTCATCTACATTTAAAAAAGAATCATCCGGTATGACTTCACGTTGGAGGACGTAAATCACAAAAAAATTAATAACAAAACTAAAAAAATAAATAAAAAATAAAGCTGTAGTCAATGAACATTTAAACAATCCTGGGTTATTTTTGATAGATGTAGGGCAGCATCGCACTCCTGGCACAACATTCTCGTTCTTAAACTTTTGTCATACAGAAGCTGCATACACTCGTCTTCCCATAAAGGTGCAAGATCAATAAAGCCCGCCTCGGTAGCGTGGTGGTAGCATGTCTGCCTCACGCTCAAGAGGTCTCGAGTTCGAATCTCGGTCAGGGTGAGCTACCTGGATAAGGTTTTTTCTGGGGTTTTCCCTTATCCTGAAAGACAGATGTTGGGTAACTAAGCTCTATGGACCCCAAACTCATTTGAGCATCATTTCACCCATTCCATTCATCGTCCGATACGACTTAACGTTGGAGGACGTAAATTACAAAAAAAGATCAATAAAACTTATAAAGCGAGCCTTGCTTTCAGATACAACTTCCACTTAATAACTTTCTTTACTAAATGCCGGGGCTCGGTTTAATATTTATTTTCAGATTTTACAGTTAGGCTGCTACCTTGCTAACAATGGCTTACAATGGCACAGGTGCACAACATCTGCAAAACAGATGTTTGAGGTGTTGGTGGAAAGGTTAGCAAGAGAAGCTTACACCAATAGCCCTGTCAGGATCACTACAACTGCCAGTCCACTTCGGTAGGTTCCATCAGCCCTCGTGCGTGCCTGCGATGTTGGACTTAGACAAAATTTCTTACGAGACATGTTCTAAAGAATATCCAAATAATTACATAAAGAACCGTGGAAGTAAATGAAATAAATTTATCCATAGTTTGAGTTTAAAAACTGAAAGGTGCAATCAGATACATCAGCTAGTAAACAAAACGAAAATATGAATGCCTTACCTGCAGTCTCTCCACCAGCATATTTAGCTCTTCTTGCAGCAACTTATCTTCCTCGGACTGAAACAAATATACATTTTTGAGTGTTCTGCCACTTACAATTTATTTGTTTGGTCTCACTGTGAGTAAAGCTCAGGAACTCTCAACACATCATAATTATGGAACATGCATCATGACTAATAATATAACCACAACCAACAGTACTCATCTTTCCTCCATCTTGTATTATATAAGAAAAAATGAAAATTGTACACCACCAACATTTCAAGATTAAACTTTGCAACTTATAATACACTAATTCACTTAGGTGAATAACAACAGATAAGTGGAAACCATCACATGCCTCCTGGCCTATATATTGAGTATTTATATGCTAAAAATGATAACGAATTCCTGCACAGTAAATGGAGAGTGAAATTAAAAAATTGATGCTAAAACTTCCTTAAAGATTTGGTGTTAATTAGGATTGTCCAATAGCTTCAGGTAAGATGGACGGTTGTCAAATTTTTATTATGGAATATTAACAGCCTTTTTGGAACAGATTTAAGCTGCTTGCTGGTTTATGCAAACCACAGGCATGCCCCTTGTACTATGGTCATGTACAACAAGGTTTGTTATGAAATCATAATTTTCCTTAACCCTTTCACCGATATGGACGTCATATGACATCCAAGTTAAAATGCCCCAAACCGATATGGACATGTATAGACGTCCTGCGCATACATGCATTTAATGCTCATTTAACGCCAATTATTTTAATCTTCCTATTTTACAATAAATTTAAATTAGTTCTATAAGGGATGTGAATGTAACCTTAAAGGTTTCTTTTTGAATTGTACACCTCCAAACCTCGATAAACACCCAAGGACACATCTGCAGATTCACACCAAATAATATTGATTTCCTTGCGAGCTTCGTTTTGCAACACACTAGACATTTTCGAAATGGTTGCGACTTTTTAGGTTGTGGGTAGTATGCTTTTAGGAAAGTGTTTTTTCTCAAGTATGAGGGGTGATGTCGTGGTGAATGTCTTACCCCTTACCTCTGAGTATTATAATACTCAATTAGGTTACAAGCTATTTATACAAGTACAGGTAGATGAATGTCTTGCATGAATTTACAGCTCTGAAAATTACTAAACAATTGTGCATGGTTACATCCAGTGGTATAAAAATACTTTTTTTTTTACCATTTAACTGTTTTTCGTAAAGAGGGATAGCTAGTAATAGCTGATCCACATCACCCATATTTCACCTGCCACTTCCCCCCAAACAATGGAGTAGCTAACATGCCATCTGTAGCCCAGTACACGTCACTGCTACCTATATCCTAAACATCTCCTTCATAATCGCACAATAAATCTTCCAGATTTTCTAAAGTAATATCAGAAGCCTGTATACATCATACCCAAGCTAATTTATTTGCTATATTACCGAGATAAGCCATGGTTAACACTGAAATTTAACAATTTCAAATGTGCCATTCATTTAGCTCTTGATAGTTATAAGAAATCACTCTGAACACGAGAGAGTATAAATAACTAAAATACTGAGTGAAAACAGCTGCATAAGGCTACTAGAAACCTTGGTTGAGAAACACTGTAATAACAGATGCTCACAGGGAGTTTTCTTTCCAGTGTAACGCAACATATACTCGTATGATTATCGCTTGGTATAGCATAAATAAACTAAACTTGAACCGGAGAAGTAGCTTGCATAGCTATACATACATACATTTGTTCGTATACACACAAAACAAAATGATTCAAATATTAGGTGCGTTCGACACAAAGAATGGCTTTTGCTACAGTGAAACAAAGTAGTGAAATTTCAACGATTTATTAATGTAGTCTCTACTTTATTGTTACTGTAGATTTATACTGGCTTTAATGGGTTTTAAACCAGTTTTTGTTTCGTTTAAATAACTTAATAAATATGGAAGATATGGAATTGTATTTATAATGCATTTTTATAGCATTTAACAATTTAAATGTCTTGTTCTGTTTATTGGGTATCCGTTTCCGGCCCCTGAAGGGTTTAAATGGCCATCGGTGAAGCGGTTAAGAGAGCTCCACAGAGAACATACGTATCCACAACCGAGAGTAAGAGCTTTTCGGTTTTAAATAATGGCCCTCAAGAACAATAGGCCCAATGCCACAAATAAAACATATCGCCCTTTTGGTAGCATAAGCACTTGCTTGCTGTGTGCAGAATTATCACAGAAAATAATACATAACACAACAGGGCGCAAAAATAGGCAAAAATATGCCTTAAGGCATTTTGGTTAAGGAAATGTTTTTTAACTTTTTAAGTTTTTTAACACAAAGCAAGCAGAGCTAAGTTTTGATGGAATAATTTTTATTTGGTTTCTCCAGCTGAGCTCTTCATCTACTTATAGTCAAAGATATTTAGAATCAGATACTTTACTGTCCATGTAAATTGATGAGAGCAGTCAGATATGCTTGACAAAGCCTACAAGTAATATCCAGGCAGTACATAAATGCATGAATGAAGTACTGGAGAACCACCACAACACAACAAATACATTGAGCATGTCTAGTAAAATTTGAAAATCAAATTCAAGGTAATTTCTAAGTTTTTTGAGGAGCTGTGCAAACTTATAAGCAATAATGGGAAACAGCTAATTGAGGTACATGGAACATTTGTGTATATATACAAACTCAAGAACTAAAAGATCTGATTGTAGTCAGTTGCTTCTGAAATTAGTCCCCAATAATATAAAAGCGTAAGTGATGAAGTGACCCACTACAAGATAAGGAAGCAACCCCATTTAATAAAGAAAACGAAAACAGCATACCCAATGTATTCATGTACACCCCAAAAACATTTAATAAATTAAAAAAGATCTTTAAGGAACAAAATATCATCTTGGTACCTACAAACAAATAGGCAGTATTAAAATTGATAAATTCGAAACAAAAGATGAAATCCCACCAATTAATAGATCCGGAATATATCAAATATGTTGTAAGGATTGTGAAAAATGCCACATAAGTCACAATAAAATAAACCTAAAAACCAAGAAATATCAAATTGAAAAATGGTAAGTCAGCAGTGGCATTTCATTTTTGGAACATAAACCATGACAATGACACAAATCCAAAATTACCAAAAGAAACTGACAACATGGGAGAACATATTCAAATGGGAAAATAAGGACCGAGTAATGATCTTTGAAATTCCACCAGTAGATAATTTCACAAAGAAGTTCATAGTTCCACCAACAGAGGGCAGACAACAGATAATTGGACTGAGGTTGAAAGTTTATTTTCAGTCCTATAGTATACACAAACAGAGTTACATAGACCACCTCTGTTTATAATACAAAATAATTACAATATAAAATAGCACTATACACATAGACATTAGGGTAAAAGTGCAGAATGGGTGCGAACGTAGTTGGTACAGAATGACGTCACGAAAACAACTTGTTGCCAACTGCGGGCTCCAATATCTGCAAAAACAGCAGAGCGTTGCCAACACATTTTCTTTTTCTTATTATAAACTAGCGATACTGTATATACGCAAATACAGAGGAAAGTTGTCAAACACATTTTCTTTTTATTATAAACTAGCGATAGTTATGGGAATAGAGCGTAGTAAGCTTTGTTTATTATTATAATTATATATAATATAATAATATAATATATAATAATTATAATTATAATAATAAAAAAACTGGCAATGATCCACTGATCTTTACGTGAGTTTATTTGGGTATTACAGTATCGCTGGTTTACTTACATGATGTTGACTATTCCAAAACTTTGTGCTACATTCATTTAACTTGTTAAATAATTATGATAACAATAGTGAGAATATCAGAATATATAACAATGATAATTATAAAACCGGCAATTACCCACTGGTCTTTATATCAATTTGGATGTTATATTGTTGCTGGTTTCTTACGTAATGTGGACTATTCCAAAACTTTATGCTATATTCCTTTAAGTTTTTAAATAATTATGATAATAACTCTGGCAATGTTCTACTGATCTTTACGTCGCGTATTACAGTATCGCTGGTTTTCTTGCATAATGTTGGTATTTTCCGCGGTAGCATGCTCTGAAATTTGGCAACACCCAAGCTTTGACGTCAGAGCCACGATATCCGTTCGCACTCATTCTGCACTTTTACCGACATTTGTTCTTAAGACCAGATCAGTCATGTGATAATACAAGTTTATAAAATTGACCTAATATTGATAATGCAAATCTGTGCATACTATTATGTCAAAAATTCAACTATGCATAAAATGTGATTAATTTCCATTATGGATAAGAAACTCATTATAAAAACAATGGGAAAATTTATTGGCAAGGTAAGACAAAAATGGCTTTGGAAAACAGGGAAGACTAATGAGAACTGGGGAAATTAGATAAGGTATAAAGGGAAACAAAAATATAGATCCCAAGTTTTAAAATGCTCCATTATATACACAACCTGGGTTAATTATAATGGGGCATGGGAATATGCAACTCCAAAATAAGCAGCATGTAAGATATTGTATTTATGGTATATTGTTATATATGTATGAAGTTGTATATGCTAGATATTGTAAGAAGAAATTGGAAATTATCTAATCAGCCATTCAATTCTAGTAAAAACTAGGTTGCTTGAAAAACTGATACTGCTGGAGGCTGAATGTTAGCAAAACATGAACATGCAGAAAAGCTGTGCGCCTCTTCCGTGGGCCCTTCTTCACTCAGGCTATTACATGGCAAAGTGTTGGCTTTTCATGCTTGTGGAATGGCTTCACAAATTTGACATTAGTGTGAGTAGTTACCTTGGCAATTTAAGGTTTTCCTTAATAAAACACCCATAATCTGCATCAATGCTGTTGCCGAAGTCCCAAATGATTACAATCTAAATCATCCTTAGAAAGACCGACTCCTAGGAGCTGAGTTCACATTCTCAAGTTTAACACTAGGTTTGTAAAAACATTACACCTTGTAGTTACTACCAAGTAGCTGTTCTATGTAATGAAAACTGATCTACTGAAAGCGATATTAAACAATTTGTCCATTTTATACGGCGAAAGGATATATAACAATGACTTTAAACCTTTAAGATTTTATGTTGATTAGGTTTACCTAATAGTTTTAGGTCACATGGAAACCTATTAAATTTTACTCTAGAACAGTAGCAACCAATGACTATAACGCATGCTGTTTAGGTTGTTGATTCCTGAATTTGTGAGGTTACTTTAATCCTTTTTTTAACATATTACAAGACGGAGGCAAAAAGAAGTTGCTGGTTATGGATATATTAATAGTCATTATGCATTTTCCATTGACATGGGAAGTGTTCAATCCCCCTGAGCTTTGCTCATTTATCAGACCGCAAGAACGAATTATGCTCCACACTGTTTTGCAATCTCAATAAGAAATAAAATCATGAATTTTTGTCATACCAATTCAGCCGGCTCCTCTTCCGTTTTCTTAGTATTGTTTGTTTCTGGTTTTGTTTCTCCTTTCGTTTCAGACATTTTTCTCTGACTTTAACAACAAAATTACAAGCAAACAAGTGCACAAAAACAGATTATTACCATGAAAACTATCTGAATCTACTTATGCGCTATCTGGTGTTAGCGGGGTTCTTGAATTATGCTTTTTCATTCGGGTAGGATTCCTTTGCGCACTACGGAGCAAAGTTAAATCACAGAGATACGTTATAATAAAATTGACACGTTAAAATTCAGTTCTGGTTTCGATTATACAGTCAACCCATTTGAACGAGATATTGAAGAATTTCTCCTTAATATATGCAGATATTATGCATAACATTAACTTTAAACATTTCTTGATGGTTTTGTGTTAATTAGCATTACCAAATAGTTTTAGTGTACGAGGCTATACATTTTTGCGCAGAAAAATAACACCATTAAGTTCTTTGCTTATCCATGCAAATCGCCAGCAAATCTCGATTGTAGTCATATATGAGGTTTCTTGTGGGATAATCATAATTATCTGTAAGATAGGTAATAAGCGCAAATATGTATCAATCAACAATTACACGAACTTCAGGGAATGGATTAAAACCACATTTAAGAAATACTGTTTATATTTTGTTACGACGAAGCACATATACTTTTTTAAATAATCAACAAAAAAGAAGTACTATAAATTACAGAATGTGTAATTTCATATGTCAACAGTGCCCAACGTCACAAATAATAGCATGGCCTCTTTGTGAATTAAAAACTTGTTTGTTGTGCGCTGAATTACCCAGAAGATAATTCAAAATCACAACAGAGAGTGCGAAAGTAATTTGATCATGCTATTTTTTTTTAACTATTTTGGTTAATCATACACTTTAATGTCCGATTTCACCAACAGATGTTAAGACTTAACACGAGTTTAGCAATAGTTAAAACAAAAATTGCATTTCACAAACAAGTGTTAGCGTAACACTCGTTTTAAATCTCTTGTTAAACTAACAACCCAAATTTCTAGTGTTAAGTCAATAACAATTGTAAATAGTCAAGATTGTGGGCGTCAAAGCAGCTGTTGATGTTGATTTGCTATATTTGTAAATAGTCAATATGGTGGGCGTTAATGCAGCTTTCGATGTCGATTTGCTATATTTAGATCGTCTAAATAGCATTCGTAATAGAGAACGGCATATTAGGAGAAATGATTTTGAGGAACTATCAGAACAAGAATTTCTACGGAGGTATAGACTATCGAAACAAGTTGTTATAAAGGTTACTGAAGAAGTCCAAGAGAGGTTAGAACATGCACCAAATAGGAATATGCCAATCTCGCCTTTGCTGCAAGTGTTAATAATTTTGCGATTTTACGCGACAGGTACGTTTCAACTAATGGTTGGAGATAATATCCCTGCGTCAGTGGCTTCAGTTTGCAGAATTGTTTCGAGAGTGTCTTCAGCTATAGAAATGTTGAGGCCTAGGTATGTGACATTTCCTGCAGGTCACGAACGAGCTCGTGTAATACTAGATCTCTATGAAAATTTTCACTTTCCTGGAACTTTAGGTATTTTAGACTGTACACATGTGAAAATACAATCCCCCGGAGGAAACAGAGTGGAAATATACCGTAACCGCAAGGGATATTTCTCCATTAATGTTCAAGTTATTACTGACAGTAACCTCCTAATCAGAAACATAGTTGCACGTTGACCCGGTTCCGTACATGATAGTACGATTTTTAATAATTCACACATCAGAGCTCAATACGAAATTGGAGCTATCAATGAAGGAATTCTACTAGGTGATAGTGGATACCCTCTAAGCAAGTATCTGTTTACTCCGTACCTACATCCAGAAACAAGAGCTCAACGTAATTATAATGCTGCTCATATCAGAACAAGAAACATTGTCGAAAGAATGGTAGGTGTTTGGAAAATACGTTTCCCAGTTTTACACTTTGGTTTACGCACAAAACCTACCACCACACTGACCATTATCGTTGCATTTGCTGTATTGCTCAACATCGCTGTGGAGACCAAAGACGAAGGTCCACCCGATGACGTCCCACTACATGAGCACGTGAGAGAGAGAAGATATAGGAATACTAGGATTGGGAATATACACATTCCAGTTCACACGGACAACGAAGGAACTGCAGCAGCGCAAAGAAATGCATTTACACAACAACATTTTATGTGTAAGTAGTTTTTTCAATTTATTTAATCATTTCGGTCTATTATTTATTATTATTAAATATTCTGTCATAAGTTTAAAATTATTGTATGTCCAAACTATGAATATTTCAAAAAGATTACAATCACTAAACACAAAGAAACAAATTATTTTAGTTAATTGATGGAAATTAATCATTTCTCCACACTAGCCGTATATAGGCTAAGATATTTGATGGATAGAGTCAACATGAAAAATCCAATGCCATGGCCGGGATTTGAACCACGGATCTACTGGTTTCCGTCCAGTCGCTCTTAACCTTTGAGCTACCACGGCCAACGTGCCTTCCTGACATTGAATTCTCCAGTTGACTCGTATATTTCCCCGGTAGACCACTAGGGGCTCTCGCATCCGAGATACACCGTTCGTGGCGACTTACTATTGTAAGTACTTAAGTCCCAGGCTTCATCATTTAACTCTTATTATTTTAGTTAATTGATGGAAATTAATCATTTCTCCACACTAGCCGTATATAGGCTAAGATATTTGATGGATAGAGTCAACATGAAAAATCCAATGCCATGGCCGGGATTTGAACCACGGATCTACTGGTTTCCGTCCAGTCGCTCTTAACCTTTGAGCTACCACGGCCAACGTGCCTTCCTGACATTGAATTCTCCAGTTGACTCGTATATTTCCCCGGTAGACCACTAGGGGCTCTCGCATCCGAGATACACCGTTCGTGGCGACTTACTATTGTAAGTACTTAAGTCCCAGGCTTCATCATTTAACTCTTATTATTTTAGTTAATTGATGGAAATTAATCATTTCTCCACACTAGCCGTATATAGGCTAAGATATTTGATGGATAGAGTCAACATGAAAAATCCAATGCCATGGCCGGGATTTGAACCACGGATCTACTGGTTTCCGTCCAGTCGCTCTTAACCTTTGAGCTACCACGGCCAACGTGCCTTCCTGACATTGAATTCTCCAGTTGACTCGTATATTTCCCCGGTAGACCACTAGGGGCTCTCGCATCCGAGATACACCGTTCGTGGCGACTTACTATTGTAAGTACTTAAGTCCCAGGCTTCATCATTTAACTCTTATTATTTTAGTTAATTGATGGAAATTAATCATTTCTCCACACTAGCCGTATATAGGCTAAGATATTTGATGGATAGAGTCAACATGAAAAATCCAATGCCATGGCCGGGATTTGAACCACGGATCTACTGGTTTCCGTCCAGTCGCTCTTAACCTTTGAGCTACCACGGCCAACGTGCCTTCCTGACATTGAATTCTCCAGTTGACTCGTATATTTCCCCGGTAGACCACTAGGGGCTCTCGCATCCGAGATACACCGTTCGTGGCGACTTACTATTGTAAGTACTTAAGTCCCAGGCTTCATCATTTAACTCTTATTATTTTAGTTAATTGATGGAAATTAATCATTTCTCCACACTAGCCGTATATAGGCTAAGATATTTGATGGATAGAGTCAACGGTGTATCTCGGATGCGAGAGCCCCTAGTGGTCTACCGGGGAAATATACGAGTCAACTGGAGAATTCAATGTCAGGAAGGCACGTTGGCCGTGGTAGCTCAAAGGTTAAGAGCGACTGGACGGAAACCAGTAGATCCGTGGTTCAAATCCCGGCCATGGCATTGGATTTTTCATGTTGACTCTATCCATCAAATATCTTAGCCTATATACGGCTAGTGTGGAGAAATGATTAATTTCCATCAATTAACTAAAATAATAAGAGTTAAATGATGAAGCCTGGGACTTAAGTACTTACAATAGTAAGTCGCCACGAACGGTGTATCTCGGATGCGAGAGCCCCTAGTGGTCTACCGGGGAAATATACGAGTCAACTGGAGAATTCAATGTCAGGAAGGCACGTTGGCCGTGGTAGCTCAAAGGTTAAGAGCGACTGGACGGAAACCAGTAGATCCGTGGTTCAAATCCCGGCCATGGCATTGGATTTTTCATGTTGACTCTATCCATCAAATATCTTAGCCTATATACGGCTAGTGTGGAGAAATGATTAATTTCCATCAATTAACTAAAATAATAAGAGTTAAATGATGAAGCCTGGGACTTAAGTACTTACAATAGTAAGTCGCCACGAACGGTGTATCTCGGATGCGAGAGCCCCTAGTGGTCTACCGGGGAAATATACGAGTCAACTGGAGAATTCAATGTCAGGAAGGCACGTTGGCCGTGGTAGCTCAAAGGTTAAGAGCGACTGGACGGAAACCAGTAGATCCGTGGTTCAAATCCCGGCCATGGCATTGGATTTTTCATGTTGACTCTATCCAACAAAGAAACAAAGTTATTTAAATTATATCATTTTAAGAAACATGTTTATAAACTTGCAGAATACATTTCAATTTTGAAGGCGGGCTCTCTTTTCTTTGTATTGTAATAATTTTTCTTGAATTGCTTCTTGTTTTAATCTTAGGTTTTCTTGTTTCTGTAATGCGTTTTCTGTTTTTATGTTAAGCAGGTCATATTCGTTATTATATTTCATTTCAGTAAGTGTTATCTCTTGTTCGCAGAGGTTTATTCTGGATTCAGCAAGGCTTGAAATTCTATCAAGACTGGCCTGGAAGAATAAAAAAGCCCATTAAAACGTTGGTACTACTGCTGGTGACCTTACATGAAAATCAGCTGACTGACAGAGAAACAGTGAAAGACTAACCTTCGAGTGAGATGGCTGTCTACATTGTTTTCTGTTTGTAGAATAACTACTCTGAAAATGAATACGTTTTTATATATTACCAAGTTACTGTAAATAATAATTTTTTCATATTTTCTTATTTATCCGAATGCATATTTGTTTTCGTAAGTGAAGTGAGAACTTACTGATGGTGTTGTCATTTCTCCTTGTCTTGTGGCTTTAGACATTTCCGGAGTGTGTGTGGAGAACATGGTAGTTGTGTTTGATGATGTAGTGCTCTCAGCAATATCCTGAAAATGCAACAACAAAGTTTGTTTAAAAACGAATGAGTGTGACTGTTCATGTAATGGCTTTGAGAGTACATTTGGATCCATTTTCTTTAATTTTTAAAAAATAAGAAAATGAATAAAATTGAATATTAACTTATGTCTGAAGTGAATGACCCGGGGTTCGAGCCCTGTTCCTGCACGAGTGTTCCGTATATACATTTTCAAATAACTTTCTTGAATATGTAACATATTAATGAACTTCGTATTCATGGAAAATTATAACTTTCCTTATTTACACCAACTTTTTTTTCTTTTTCTTTTTTCATGCACAATAATAGGTCTAGCGGAATGTACCTTTTTAAAATAAACTTTCGACTATAATGAAAGAAAATATATAAAGGAGAAAAGCCAACAAATTATTCAAATCTGTTCACAGGACGCTATAATAAGAAATAATTGCAGGATTACAATGTCTTGTTTTAAGATAATAAAGATTACATGGGTGGAACTCTATTTTTATTGCAATGAAATTTAGGCATATACCAATGAAACAATGCCCAGACCTAATTTGTTGCTTTATCATGGATACTATATATAACTACAGTCTTAATTTACCTCCTGCAGCAAAAGGTCTACAATTTCCACGCTGTCACCAGTCTGACTTCATTCCTCGGCTTCTCCTGAAACAAACAGCGGTACTTAATGATAGTGCGTAATATTATTTAAATTCCAACCAGAATTAATTCAATTGCTTATGTAATATTAGCTTTTTTCTTACCATAGTGTTCTGCATCAGAATCAGTGGGATTGCTGTTCGGCTCTATTTGATCCTCAGTCAAGCTCAGGATTCTGTCATAAACTTTTTTTTGTGCATTGAACACCTCTTGTCTCAGAACGTCCAAGTCTCATCACTGCTATCCTTCTTCGCACCCCGTTTTAAATTTATATAATACCGACGAAGTTGTTTTGTGTTTCGATTAATGACATGTGCATTTGAATTAAATTCGTTTGCAATCTTTTCCCACGTGACATCTTTCTCTTTTAGTCACCGCATCCGGCCTCTTATTTTCTGCGACATCCCTATATTTCTTCACCAATTCAATTAGCAATTCCTTGTCCATCGATGAGAAATTTGTACCACGACTTCTCTTACGAATTTGTTCACCCGCACATTTCTTCTACTGTACAGACGAAAATGAAAACAAAAGTGCATCGAAGTAAGTTCAGAAAATAATAAGACTCATCCATAGCCTTCTATAGCTGTAATATTTACAAGTTTCCTGGCGTTAACACAAGTTTGTTAACATTTTCAGAAAACAGGTTGGTGAAGTGCAAGAAATTTAACAGCTTTGTTAGCGCAGTTACAATTGTTGCGTTAAAATTGTTAACGTCGATATTAACATCCGTTGGTGAAATCGGGCATAAGTCACTTAAGCAAAGCAAGAAGAGCTAAGATTAGTTAGTATCCCATTCAACAGGCAAATTTTAATAATTGGAGAAGATGGCATGTGAAGGTATTATCATCTACATTGTCGTTAACATATTGTAATTCAATTCTGATGTTGATGCTTGAATGGTGACTGTGTACAAATTTTCACATTTGTCGCGAGCCACTATTGCGACGGGCGTGGCCGGCGCGCACAAAGAGACAGATAGTGTGGCGCGCAGACAAAATCTTACCGAAACAGAGAAAGAAAGAGACATGGGTCTAGAACATTTGTCTTTATTATGGTGCCGTCTTGATTGTTAGAGAACATACCACAAATTTCTAGAACAATGATTGGAGGTATAAAAGAATCCGTGGCTAGTTTATCGGGGGACAGTCGTAATTGGACTCGATAATCGTGTGCGTGGAGCTATGATTTGAAAGTGAACTATTTTGTTTGTGGTCGAGTGGCAGACGGCCTTGACCGTTGTATTTGTGTATGTTATGTACAGGGCTGTAAAAAGGTGTATTTCTACGGAAATAAAGATGATATAGAATTTCTGCAAACTGGACTTTTAAATTTCGAACCCAAGAAGGTCACAATTGGTGCCCGAAGTGGGATATACTACACTGAAAGCTGCATTGGAAAAGATTTTAAAGAAGATGGAAGAAATGAAGGTTGAATTAACCACGGAAATCAAAGCAGCGAACGACAGTCTGACTACGAAGGCACAAAAACGGCAAATAACAGCCTGGCCGCAGAGCTGAAAGAAATGAAGAAGGCTAAAAACAACCTCCCTCCAATATGACAGAAATGAAGACAGTGAATGACACCCTCTCTGCGACGTTAACCACGGAAATGAGAGCAGTGAACGGCAGCCTGGCCACGGAAATGAACGCCGAATTATCCGAAATGAAGGCTGCGAACGAGGCCCTGGTCGCTAAATTTGAGGAGCAGTTGACTGGCGTGTGGGAGGACGTCACGGAGCTGAGCAAGCAGATGGGTCAAATGGACAATTAACAGTTCTCGACTGCTCACAAGCAACTAACTCGCGACTTGCTGCTTCTCGTCTTTTATTACCGAGCCATCGATTCTCGAAAGTTACCGAACAAACACGATCTTTCACAGTAGTGAGGGAAGGAAAGGATTATCCAGGCCTCCGTCTGTTTCCCTCTTTCACCGCCCCCGTCTCTCCCTCGGTAAGCGTCTAGCGTTCTTCCGCGTGTAGGCGTGGCTTGGGCGCTATTTCTTTCTATCTTTCCTACACACTGGCTTGTCGCTACTCCGAAGATCGGGTGACACTGCTCCCTCCTCAAGGCTGGTCGTCCCGCACAGCACCATAGTAGCGGACAGGACGATCCAAGTATACCACCGGCATCTTTCCAAGGGGTACCTTCTAGATGCGGTAGACCACGACGTTAATTCACTTTACCACACTTTACGGCCCTTGCCACGATTTGGGAAGCGTCCCTTGGTCCACGTAGGACAGTACAACCAAACCAGGCAACCTTGCTGGAATCCTTGGCTTTTTGCTTGCCTGTCCTAACGGCTCTTCATGCGGTCGCTCGGCATTTGGATGTTCTGACGAACCATCTAATTTATGTCGTGAGGATGACCAACGAGTTTCTCCACGTTCTCGGCTGCTGGCTGTTTTGCTTCCGGGGGACTCCCAAAAGCCAAGTCACAAAGGAGGCGCAGCTCTCGGCCGAACATTAAGCTTGCTGGTGTCATCCCATTGGTGTCGTGTGTTGACGAGTGGTAGGCCAGCGAGAACCGTGGCACCTTCACGTCCCAGTGTCGCAGATGGCTGGGCACGACATTCCTCAGATGTTATTCTAAGGTCTTGATGTACCTCTCGATCATGCCGTCCGACTGCGGATGTAGAGATGTTGTGCGGTTCTTGTTCACCCCAAGTCCCGCCAGTCTCTCATTTATCAGGTTAGACTCAAAATTGGTACCCTGGTCACTGTGGAGCTCTAACGGAACCCAATATTGGCACAACAGTTGCTGCACGAGGCAGTCGGTGATCGTCTTCGCCTCCTGGTTCGGGATGGCATATACCTCCGGCCACTTAGTGAAGTAGTCCAAGGCCACCATCAGGTTCTTGTTGCCTCGGTCTGAATCTCGGAATAGTCCAGCTATGTCGGCAGCAATACGTTTGAAGGGCTGGCCTACGTTGTAATGCTGCATGCAACTCTGGCTCTTAATTGGGGGGCCGCGACTGGCCGCACACACATGACGTTGACGGCAACATCTCTCAGCGTCTACTCGGAGCCTCAACCAGTAGTAGCGCTGTCAGAAGTTGTCGAAAGTTAGACTTGCTCCCAGGTGTACTCCTGAAGCTCAGGTGTGCATTTCCTCCAAGACTTCCGCGACCTCATTCCGGGGAAGTACCAACTGCTCTCTCTGTGCCTTCCCACCGGTTGATGTCCATACCAGGAACAGCACGCCCCTTGGTCTTCAGTGAGTCCCTTTAGGCCCAGTAAGAATTATACTCAGCGCTTAGAGGTTCGATGTCCTCCTAGGCTGGTCTTGTCCCTGCCTCCATTTTCCTCAAGAGTGGCCCCAAGTCGATGTCCGCCAGCTGCTCCTCCTCAAGCCTGCGTTATCCCAACTATCCGCAGGCACTGCCGTGACCACTCTGACAGCTGCGATACGCTCATACTACTCCATTCTTGTGCACTGGCCCCACTCTTCCGGGCAGGGTCTTCGGGACATGGCGTCTGCGTTGCTGTGCCTCTTCCCTCTACGATGTCCAGAGTTGGAGTCGTATTCCTGCAGCCTCTGGACCCAACGTGCTGTCTGGCCTTCCAGGTTCCTAAATCTCAGTAGCCAAGTTAGGGTGGAGTCATCAGTCCTCAGGTGGAATGGCTGACCATTCAGGTTCTTGTGGAAGTGCTCCAAGGTCTTTACCATCGCCAGTAACTCTCGCCAGGTGACGAAGTATTTTTCTGCCTTGAACAGCGTCTTGATGTAGTAGGCTATCACTAGTTCCTGGCCGTCCTGGACTTGGGATAGGACGCATCCGATGCAATGGTCGCTTGCGTCGGTGTCCTCATTGAAGGCACCGCTTGTTGTGGGAATCAGCAAATAGGAGCACTGCAAAGTGTGTTTTTCAGCTCCTGGAGAGCCCCTTTGGCGTCCTCCGTCCGCACATAAGGCTGGTGTTCTTCCGTCAGTCAGGTGAGGGGCTTAGCGATGTTAAAGAAGCCCTTTCTGAAGCGGTGGTAATAACTGCACAGTTCCAGAAAACTGCGCAATTCACTTTTATCCTTCAGCCGAGGCCAACCTATCACAGCCGGTCTTCTCCGGTTCTATGGCCACTCCATTTGGTGAGACTATGTTGCCTAAGTAGTTAACTTCATTGCGGAAGAGATAACACTTTTTCATGTTTAGATTCAGGTTGGTCACCTGCAGTCTCTGTAACACCTTGCTCGGGTTGTCAAGATGGTCTTCGAAGGTTCTGCCCACGATGATGACGACGTCTAGGTATGGTAGGCAGGCGTCACAAGTCAATCCTCTAATCACTGCCTCCATGAGGTGTTGGAAGGTAGCTTGTGCGTTGCATAGACCAAAGGGCATAACTGTGAACGGCCAACTGCCTTGGCCTGTCGAGAATGCAGTCTTTTCTTTGTCTCTAGGGTCTAGAGCCACCTGCCAATAACCCGAATTTAGGTCAACGGTCGAGAACCACTGCGAACCAGCAAGAGTGTCCAGGATGTCGTCAACCCGGGGAAGGAAACGCAGTTCTTCCTGGTGAGAGTGTTCAGCTTCCTGTAGTCCACGCAGAAAAGTAGCGCACCGTTCTTCTTCGTCACCAAGAGTACAGCGGAACACCAAGGGCTGTTAGACTCTTCAATGACTCCCCTGGATTTCATGTCCCCTAGCATGTCCCGCACCGCCGCTTACTTTGCCAACGGAAGTTGCTGAATAGGTTTCGCGTTTACCGTGTCGATGCGGTGGTGCACTCGGTCCATGCGGCCATAGTTGCTGTCACCTAGGCTGAGAGTGCGATGGTATCATCTCAGCAGTTGCCGGACCTTCTCTAGCTGTTCTGTGCTAAGGTGGTCGGCCGCCCTCTTCAGTAAGCCTTCCAGCCAGGGACCCAGGTGTTGTGCCTGCACTGGCTCCAGCATGTTTTTGACTTGCGTTACGCTAAACACGTGCTCACTTGTTCCCAAATCCATCCGTGTCTGTTGGATTAAGCATGGTCACTGGCAACTACTCTTGGCACGGCAAAAATGTCCTGGCTACACAGAGCCCGTGCACAGGTGTCTTCCGATCCAGCATCATGTTCTCCGTCCGCTAGCCTTTCAGTCGCGCCGTCACCACCTCCTTTCTCGTGACGACAACCACTTCTTCTCTCAGGATGACCCTGCAAATTCAAATGAGTTCTTCGGGTTTCCGGAGTATCACCTCTTCTCCATTGTGCCGCAGGACTTTCCTTCTGAGAGCAACCGTCGCCTCATGACTCCTGAGGTCATCCAATACTAGTATTACCTCCTCTGACACCTTGGCGACGAACACCCACAGACGCATGGCACTCCGTCCCAAGGTCAACTACAGTAGGACTTCCTTCTCCATAACCAAGGTGTTGCCCTGTGCTGTAACTAGCGGGTATGTTCGGCTCGGTTTTCTCGAGAGCAACTCCCTAGCTACGTTAGGTCTGATGACTGTCACGGCTGCCCTGGTGTCCACGAGCACGCGCCACGGCCTCCCCTTCACCCAACCGTCCACGATGAGACTGTCACTATAGAGGAAGGGGGTGATGACGCCGACGCGCTCCTTACCATGCCGGCCCTTATTCGTTTTCCGGCTGCCCTTCCTGGCGTGGGAAGTCTCTGTCCAGGTGTCCCGGCTGGCTACATCCCCAACACACGCCACTTGGTCTTCGCCGGCATCCCTCGGCTGGTCTTCGGTCTCCAGTGTAGCGGTTACTCCCATTCTTCGAGGTCGGGGTAGCCACCACCTTGGCCGCCTCCATCCCCAATTCAGGCTGTAGCGCCTCTTGGATGGTCTTGTAGCTACCGAGCATTAGGTGCTAACGTATCTCGGCACCTCGTACCGTCGACGAAGGAGTAAGTGGCTTTTCGGAATACAAGTGTTGGTGGGAGGTCAACCAAGGCTTTGCTGGCCAGCTGTTCGATTGCCAGGGCGAACTCCTGCAGCGTCTCCCCTGACTGCTGCGTCCTCGATTTCAACTGCGGTAGGCGGCGGCCAAGCGGTGATCTTTGAAGCGGTGTTCCAGGGCCTCCCAGATTTTCTTGGGCGCCGCCGCTGACTGAGCTGTATTCAGGACATCTGCCTAGAGGCCTCATCTTAAGTTAAGTTGCCGGCGGAATACTTCGAATGATGACGTGCCATTGTACTTTGGTGGTTTAACGTGTGCAGAGGTTGTGTCGCGTCCCGGCATCGGCCTTAAAACCCTTCAACCTTCTGCCGACGATGTAATCCACCATGGCGTTCAGGGACTTGGTGCATCTATCGGCTTTTACCTCAAGGTCGTTAATGCGGTTCGTCAGGTCTTCGACACGTTGGTCTACTTGGCCCATCCACTTGCCTAGCTCTATGAGTAATCCTCACGCAGACCAACTGTGCCTCAAATTTTGCGGCGAGGATCTCGTTCGCCTCCTCCATTTTGGTTGCCAGGCTGCCGTTCGCCGCTTTCATTTAAGTGGTTAACTTCGCAGCGAGGGTGTCATTCGTTGTCTTCATTTCTTTCATCTCGGTGGTGAAAATGTCGATAGCCATCTTCATTTTTTCCATCTTCTCTAAAATCTTTGCCAGTGCTGCTTCCATGGTCGTCTTCAACTCCTGACACCAATTGTGACTTTTTTGGGGGTTCGTAAAGTTAAAAGTCTAGATGGCAGAAACTCAAAACGCTCTTTATTTCAAGTAAACTGACGTTTTGTACAGTTTATATCAGAAAAATGACGTAACACACACGAAAGCAATCTTCAAGACCATCTGTCACACGTCCACACTGCACAGTTAACAGTTCTCCACTGATCACCAGCAAATAACTAACTCGCGACTTGTTGTCTTTTATAACCGAACCATCGTTTCTCGAAAGTTGCCAAAACCACTCGATCTTTCTGTGGCGTAGCGAGTCAAGGAGAGAACTATCCAAACATCTCTCCGTCTCCCCCTCTCCCCGCCCCGTCACTCCCTCTGCAAAGGCAAATCATTCACCCACGGGTGGGCGTGGCTTGGACTCTATCTGATCTCTTTCACACCCCGCTTTCTCTCTCTCTCTCTCTCTCTCTCTCTCTCTCTCTCTCTCTCTCTCTCTCTCTCTCTCTCTCTCTCTCTCTCTCTCTCTCTCTCACCAAATAACAAGCGTCTTGCGACATAATAAAATAGTATTATTGTTCTAATGAATGGTTAAAAACGTATTTAATTCCAGATTTACGGTTCAAAACATATTCATTGCGTTTTCAATTTAAAAATAATTAGGTGTCAAACATTTAAATATTCATATTATTTAGCTCTTCCAGTCGGTACAAATATGTATTCGTTTTTCTACAAAATGTCGTTTATTTTGGAAGACAAATGTTTCTGTGTTTTTCTGTAAAATTAGGCAAATTGACTTAATATATTTTGAAACTATGCTCCTCTTTTACTTGCAGACCACGATATTTTACCGGATAGTTTACTTAGGATGTCATTGTACAATTCTGATATAACAGTATAAACAGTAAAACATTCCACGGAGACAGAGCTTCAAGAGAAGCAAAAATAAATTCACCTTAATTACATCATTCGATTAGGATCAGAAGCGCTTCTTACGGATTCAAAGGACCAATTTCGTAGGCTGATCTTTATCTGAAGCCTGCGTAATCTCGGCAAAAACCAAAGCGTTATGCAAATATTGTCTGTCAAGTCCATTCAGATCGAACGGGATGGTGAACACGATGTACAGAAAACACAAAGCCCATCAATCACATTAGGTACTTTGTGTGAGTATTCTATTTAAATAATTTTTATTGTCTGCTTGCATCATTGCATACATGCTACTACTTTGTGTAGTGTGTGTAGTGCTTAACGCCCGCTTTTACTACATACGGCACCGCAGGCGTTCGTAAAGTTAAAAGTCTAGATGGCAGAAACTCAAAACGCTCTTTATTTCAAGTAAACTGACGTTTTGTACAGTTTATATCAGAAAAATGACGTAACACACACGAAAGCAATCTTCAAGACCATCTGTCACACGTCCACACTGCACAGTTAACAGTTCTCCACTGATCACCAGCAAATAACTAACTCGCGACTTGTTGTCTTTTATAACCGAACCATCGTTTCTCGAAAGTTGCCAAAACCACTCGATCTTTCTGTGGCGTAGCGAGTCAAGGAGAGAACTATCCAAACATCTCTCCGTCTCCCCCTCTCCCCGCCCCGTCACTCCCTCAGCAAAGGCAAATCATTCACCCACGGGTGGGCGTGGCTTGGACTCTATCTGATCTCTTTCACACCCCGCTTCTCTCTCTCTCTCTCTCTCTCTCTCTCTCTCTCTCTCTCTCTCTCTCTCTCTCTCTCTCTCTCTCACCAAATAACAAGCGTCTTGCGACATAATAAAATAGTATTATTGTTCTAATGAATGGTTAAAAACGTATTTAATTCCAGATTTACGGTTCAAAACATATTCATTGCGTTTTCAATTTAAAAATAATTAGGTGTCAAACATTTAAATATTCATATTATTTAGCTCTTCCAGTCGGTACAAATATGTATTCGTTTTTCTACAAAATGTCGTTTATTTTGGAAGACAAATGTTTCTGTGTTTTTCTGTAAAATTAGGCAAATTGACTTAATATATTTTGAAACTATGCTCCTCTTTTACTTGCAGACCACGATATTTTACCGGATAGTTTACTTAGGATGTCATTGTACAATTCTGATATAACAGTATAAACAGTAAAACATTCCACGGAGACAGAGCTTCAAGAGAAGCAAAAATAAATTCACCTTAATTACATCATTCGATTAGGATCAGAAGCGCTTCTTACGGATTCACAGGACCAATTTCGTAGGCTGATCTTTATCTGAAGCCTGCGTAATCTCGGCAAAAACCAAAGCGTTATGCAAATATTGTCTGTCAAGTCCATTCAGATCGAACGGGATGGTGAACACGATGTACAGAAAACACAAAGCCCATCAATCACATTAGGTACTTTGTGTGAGTATTCTATTTAAATAATTTTTATTGTCTGCTTGCATCATTGCATACATGCTACTACTTTGTGTAGTGTGTGTAGTGCTTAACGCCCGCTTTTACTACATACGGCACCGCAGGCGTTCGTAAAGTTAAAAGTCTAGATGGCAGAAACTCAAAACGCTCTTTATTTCAAGTAAACTGACGTTTTGTACAGTTTATATCAGAAAAATGACGTAACACACACGAAAGCAATCTTCAAGACCATCTGTCACACGTCCACACTGCACAGTTAACAGTTCTCCACTGATCACCAGCAAATAACTAACTCGCGACTTGTTGTCTTTTATAACCGAACCATCGTTTCTCGAAAGTTGCCAAAACCACTCGATCTTTCTGTGGCGTAGCGAGTCAAGGAGAGAACTATCCAAACATCTCTCCGTCTCCCCCTCTCCCCGCCCCGTCACTCCCTCTGCAAAGGCAAATCATTCACCCACGGGTGGGCGTGGCTTGGACTCTATCTGATCTCTTTCACACCCCGCTTTCTCTCTCTCTCTCTCTCTCTCTCTCTCTCTCTCTCTCTCTCTCTCTCTCTCTCTCTCTCTCTCTCTCTCTCTCTCTCTCTCTCTCTCTCTCTCTCTCTCTCACCAAATAACAAGCGTCTTGCGACATAATAAAATAGTATTATTGTTCTAATGAATGGTTAAAAACGTATTTAATTCCAGATTTACGGTTCAAAACATATTCATTGCGTTTTCAATTTAAAAATAATTAGGTGTCAAACATTTAAATATTCATATTATTTAGCTCTTCCAGTCGGTACAAATATGTATTCGTTTTTCTACAAAATGTCGTTTATTTTGGAAGACAAATGTTTCTGTGTTTTTCTGTAAAATTAGGCAAATTGACTTAATATATTTTGAAACTATGCTCCTCTTTTACTTGCAGACCACGATATTTTACCGGATAGTTTACTTAGGATGTCATTGTACAATTCTGATATAACAGTATAAACAGTAAAACATTCCACGGAGACAGAGCTTCAAGAGAAGCAAAAATAAATTCACCTTAATTACATCATTCGATTAGGATCAGAAGCGCTTCTTACGGATTCACAGGACCAATTTCGTAGGCTGATCTTTATCTGAAGCCTGCGTAATCTCGGCAAAAACCAAAGCGTTATGCAAATATTGTCTGTCAAGTCCATTCAGATCGAACGGGATGGTGAACACGATGTACAGAAAACACAAAGCCCATCAATCACATTAGGTACTTTGTGTGAGTATTCTATTTAAATAATTTTTATTGTCTGCTTGCATCATTGCATACATGCTACTACTTTGTGTAGTGTGTGTAGTGCTTAACGCCCGCTTTTACTACATACGGCACCGCAGGCGGTGAAACTGATGGTACATGAGATAAATATAGAGCACCGGTGGAATGAGATGGCCGGAGAAACCGGAGGTCCCGGAGAAAACCCGTCTGAGCGCCGTGTTTTCCACGACAAATCTCACTTTGAGGTCGCCTGGGATTGAACCCGGGCCGCCTTGGTGAGAGCCAAGCGGTCTAACCACTAAGCCACGGTGCAGCCATGCTACTAATGTCTACATATATTTACATCTTTGTATTCCTAGAGTTTGTGCCAAATGAGTTTCAATTTTCTGCCTGTAGCTTGTCGAAATCGAATTTATTTATACAATTTTGAAAGCTTGTGCTTTAAATGTCCATAACTTCATCCTTATTTAACGGCCAATATCCACATTTTCCGGTACAT
Source organism: Mantis religiosa (assembly GCA_030765055.1). Taxonomy (NCBI): domain Eukaryota; kingdom Metazoa; phylum Arthropoda; class Insecta; order Mantodea; family Mantidae; genus Mantis; species Mantis religiosa. The sequence continues at coordinate 151,188,972 of CM060950.1, read as the reverse complement.
ACCTGTGTAGTTCTGATCTCTCTCTATATATCCAACATGGGGCAGTCCCATAGTATGCGAAGCACTTTACGAATTCACATTCAAGATGTCCGAGTTCTAATCTCGAACAATGGTAATTATCTGCATAAGCTTTCCTTCGGTGATTTCTCTTACCTTGAAATACGAATATCGAGTAACTCTAAGTTCCAAGGACCCTCCGCTCATTTGAACATTATTTCACACATTTCATTCGTCGTGCAAAATGACTTAACGTTTGAGGGCGTAAATTAAAAACAGACTTTTTGAATTTCATTAGACACGTACACTGGATCCTGCCTCATCTTAAACCACTGCAAGTATATCCAAATTCTTTGTTCTATAGTCGTTACTGTTAAATTGTGCGATAGATTCAGCTTCGTTTTAGGTATGTCTTAACTGTTGGAAAGTATGTTCTGTTTGTTGCTCCTTCAGTTGAAGTTCACCGCTATTTTTCCCAACTGTATAGGCTTTAATTCCTTAAGTCACTTTTCACTGGATTTGATGGTATATGGCTATATACTCGCTCCAGATTTTGCTGGTGGTCAGTTGTTTGCCAGCGGGTAGGCAACCTCATTCCCCAGATTACCGATATGGCCTTTAACCCATGTAAAATATATATGACAGATTAAGTATGTGCAATATCCTTTTTATCTGATTTATTAGGTCGTTGTGACTATTGTTATTCCTTAGCAGGTCCATGGCGATGTTACTCCTGATAGGCATTATTGCGGTTTCGTCTGATCCAAAAGGTTATTCTAATCCCTTAAATGTTTCCAATGTTTTCAGGGTTACGAAATAATTATCTTGATTATTTGAACATTTAGGATGCAATTTATATATGAGGCAATGCACTGGGTGGTTGTTTATGTATATTAATGTTTGAGACACCATTCCCTTTCCACGTTTACTGCCAACTGTGTATATTTATAATTTGCATGTCTCGTCTTATTTCTTGTCTCCTATCCTGGTACTGTTCGCCGTAAGCTGCCTTTCCTGAATTCCTTTTTACTCTGTCAGTTCAATATTTATGGTTCCAGCTACCATGTTCGGTGTTCCATAAGCAGTTGTTCTGTAGGTCTTTGTGATTTTGTTGGGCAATAGTTGTAACCGAGGTTTGTTATGTAGAGAGCTGTTGGCATCAATCTAACTTATAATCCCATATGATAGTGGAGGTAAAACTGTACCTTTGTAGATCGTGTTCAGTTCTATTGAACCTACTCCTCAATTTATTTTAGCATATCTGGATATGCTTCGGATTATGTTCAGTGCTTTTGAACTGATTTCTGAAATTGTTTTAGCATATCTGGATAAAGGGTGTATGAGGTTTTTTGGTTTGTGAATGATTTTCTCGAAGTACTGCTGAAATTAAGCATTTTCTCTAATGTGATCCTAGTATATTTCACATTGCTTGCCTGCTGTATAATGTTTATTATTTAAATAAGTGTACAAGACTTGCTGAATTTTAGGATGTTCCCTTGTTACCATTACTGGTTTTGCATCTTTACATTGAAAGATCTTTCTCTCATTAGCCCATGATGCTTCTATTTTATTTGCATTTTACGTTATAATTTGTTACCTCTATTCTTGTAGCCCCTTTAATTAGAAATAGGACACTTTAAGTAAAGGAAATTTTCTGCATGCTGTGTTAGTATGACAGTTTCGATAACGAGTCAAAGTGTATGATCAAAGTCCAGGACAACAGCACGATCCTTGAGGGAATCCTTAACATACAGTCTGATACATTTTTATGCTGTTTGCCGAAGGTGCTGCTTACCTCTTACCGCGGTAAATTTTGTTAGATTATACAGGTTTTTCGGGCACCGAAGTTCTTTTATTTCACTCATTTAATCCACCCATTAATCAATCAATCTATTAATTTATTGTTCTTTATAACATAATACAGACAGTATTTATTGTGTTTAACAAACATTGTCAGGAATTTGTCAATTATCCTCTCTCTTTCTCTCAAACACGCATCCACAAATACACACACGTACACACATAAACATAATCTATTCAAAATCATTTAAGTTATCGTTAAAATATTCATCTATACTATAATAAGCTCCGCTTAACAACAGCTTAGTCAATTTGGAGTTAAGCTTAGCAGCGGGCTCAGTAATTTTTAGGCTTCCCGGAAGCTTGCTAAGTAGTTTTGGACCGAAGTTTTGGGGCTTATGTTAAAAAAGGTTTAGCCTGTAACCTTCAACTATATAGTTACCTTGCCCTTGTTTCATATGTGTGGCTATCGAAATTAGTGGAGGATGTATTTCTGTTATATACAAAAAGTATAGTTCGGAAATTAAATATGCAGGGAAGAGTAGCCAATTCTAATTTTTTTAAAGTAGGGCCTGCATGTACTTGTACATGTTATTTTTTCAGGGTATCTGATAGCATCTTACTGTAGGATAAAATTATATTAAAGTATAATTTGAACATGTATCCCCACAGGTCGATTCCATTAATAATGTGTAAATATATTCATACAAAATACAATAACTTGCTAGATTCTACGGAAAGAAAATTGGCTAAATATTACAGTACAAGCAGTCCTGTGTTTAATTTACTTTCTAGTTTTACAATGTGGTAGATCTATGTTAACTTTTCATCAAGGATTAGACCTAAAATATTTACGCAGTTTGGGCATTTGTATAGACTATTGCACATACGAGGGCTCTTCTATAAAAAATGATCACAATTTTTTTACAACCTACCTTCACTCATCCGTATAATTTTTATGGTACTTCTCAAAATAATCTCCCCTGAATGCGATGCACTTTTCCCAGCTTTTCTGCCAGTCTTCAAAGACATGCTGGAAACCATTATTGAGAGATCCTTCAAAATCGCCTCCTCAGCCTTCACCGCTGCTTCTGATTATGGATAATTCCTCACACGAAGGCGTTTCTTCAAGTTAGAAAATAGAAAAAGGTCACATGTGGCTAAATCTGGAATATAGTAAGGTTGAGGGATTCACGTCACGTTGACTTTTGCAAGATATTCAGCAACCACATTGGCAATATGCAGCCGAACATTATCGTGGTGCAACATCCAGCCTGTTTCACGGATATGTGGTCTTTTGTGCCTGATATGGACATGTAATGTTTTCAGGACATCACTGCAGTATTGTCCAATTACTGATTTGTGTGCAGGTACAACATGCCGATAAACCATTCCATGAATATCAAAGAACGAGATGACCATAACTTTCCCAGCATGAGCACCCACTTTTTCTTTTTGGGTCGAAGGAGATTTCCACTCTGAGCTTTGCTGTTTGCTCTCAGGATCAAAATGATATAGCCAAGTTTCATCAGTAGTGATTACGTTTGAAAAAAGCTTCGGATCTTCCTCTAACATCAAATTTAACTGCATGCAGAGCTGCATGCGAATGTCCTTTTGTTCGAGAATCCACAGTCTTGGAACCCATCGCGCACAAACACGTCTCATGTGTAATGTTGCTGTCACCAACGTGTGGGTGGCACCCAATGAAACTTTCGGCATTTCAGAAAGTGATCTTAAGGTAATTCGTCGATCCACTCTCACAGTGGCTGCCGCAGTGTTGATGTTTTCTTCCGTAATAACAGTAACGGGAGCACCGGATCCACCTTCCTTTCAAACTGATTGCTTCCCCTCTTTAAACATTTTAAACCACTTTCAAACCGTGCTGTAGGGAAGAACAGACTCTGCATAGGCCCCCTGTAACATTTTATGGGCCTCAAATGAAGATTTGTTGAGACGAAAGCAGAATTTCAGAGCAGCATATTGTTCCTCGCGTGTTACCTCCATTGCAGCGGTAGGTGATACTGAACATGACTCAAGTTGTCTGGTTCTCACAGACGAGAACGAGGAGTACCAACAATGGAACTGCTACTTCGTTTTTTTTTTCACATTACGCTAACAGAATATAATAGATTGAATTTTAGTGCGAGAAATTGTGACCGTAAAAAATTATGATCATTCTTTATTGAACAGCCCTTATCTTAAGCTGAAGTTCAAATGGAATTTTAGCTGGAGTTTAAATGGAATTTTCGTAAAGTCAAATTAATTCGTCCTTTTGTGCATTAGTACACAGCCTGATATAATTAAAATACTATGCCACCATATTGGAGATCAAAATTACATCGATTTCTAGCTTTAATAATTCGCCATTGCTAAATCCTAATTTGGTATCATATGCATGTAGACTTAAAGCTACATCGTCCTGTACCACCGCTTTTATAATACCGCTTATATACAGAATAAACAATAACTACAGCCCTGGACCGTACCTCTACAAGTTTTGAAACAGTCACCTTGCTTACATTTCCGTTGTACATACTACATTCTGTTGGACATATTGGATTGAATCAGAATACTATTGAGACCCCTGAGTCCCATACATTCAAGTTTACTGAGGAAAATTGTTGTATCGACACAATCGAAAGTTTCTGATAAATCTAATAAAACTCCGGCTGCGGAATTACCTGCATCAGTTCTATAAAATATATATTCAAGATATGTCGAAGTTTCAGATATGGTACATTTTCCATGAAAAAAATCCATTTTGGCATTTATGAGGCGGAAGCTGTCAAGGAAAGAAAGATTCTAGGATATTACTTTTGCCACCAAATTAGAAAAGAAGGTAATACGGAAAGGGCCCATAATTGTCCACATCTATATTATTTATTTCTTGAATACTGGAATAACTTTATTTGAGACTATCAGGAAAACTTTATTTGCTAGTGTTGACTTGACAATTTCCTCTAGAGGACTAGCTCTGGATTCCTTGCAGTGTTTTATTAGTGTTATTGGGATATTATCGTAGAAAACACGATTCTTAGATTCGATGGTGCCTATAATGCTTATTATTTATTTCTTATTGGTTGGAGACGCGTATAACATATTACTAGATAAACAATTGAATAATACAGATATACTGCCCAGGTTGAATTTTAGAGATAATTTTACCTATAGACAGGGGCGGCTCGTCCTTACGTACTGTAGTGCTGTAGCACGCTATTTTCTGTATTGTAAACCACATTGTAGAGATGTCAAAAATCTATGCAAATAACAATGCATTATTATAAGTATAAGAAATCGAGTAAGACCAATAATGAACATCTGATGCATGGATAACACCTGCGTACTAATGGAACGCATCCGTGACGTCAACGTGCTGAGAGCTAGCAAGTTTGGTCATCAGTTACTGCGCATGTGTATAACCTTCCCCTCTTGCCTCCCTGAAGTCCTAAGTTCCGAAGATCTTCGCAGAAATGCGTGCTGCAGCTGGGTGTTGCGTGGTGATCATTCTCTGCACTGTGAAGCAGGGCCACCAACACTCCTAGTTACATCTGTAAAACTTGAATATGTATAGAAAATTATTAAGCAATCCATCATTCCTTTACATTTTAGTTCTAGAAACTAATTTCATCGTACTTACTCAAACAGATCCTATACCTATTGGTTATTTAATGGCAGGGCAGATTGTGATGCACCTGTCGTGTTGGCACGATACTCCATTCCCACGATCAGAACGGGAATATACCATTACAAGTGAATGTAGTTGGCATGCTCGCAATGCATTTAAGTATTTCTTTGTGTAACGCCCTTTAGTGGATATATCAGTTTCCTTATTTTGGGTGTGAGTGTGAAACGTGTTATAAATTCACTTTATTTAGTGTACGAGTAATTTAATATTACGGAAACATTAAACAATAAATGATGAACACGGTTAGTAGAGTTCTGAAAAATCTCTTTTCAAGGCCAGAATTAGAAGAAAGGGTTGGTATAAATATCTTAGGGGGACCAACACCTTATCTAAAAATTCAGCAACAAGCGAAAGGAAGTAGAAATTATGTTTATACCAGGAAATTTAACACCAATATATAACAGCAATGAGTGGATCTGAGAGTGTGAAATTAGAAATGACCTAGTTTGCTTTCTTTGCCTCCTGTTCGGAAGTTCTGATTCCTGATCTACGACTGGTGTTAAAGACTTTGGTCATACTAACAAGTACATAAAAAGCATTCAAATAGCAAGAAGCATATGAAAACTTAATTTGACTCCTCAATGCTTGGAGCTGTAAATATTGCAAGGCAGTTAAGCAGATCGTATCAGGGAGTAACGCTATAACATAATTAGCAAGTCGAAATAAATAGATATATATTATCAAGGATAATAGATTGCATCAAATTTTGTGGAGCATTTAAACTTGCTTTGTGTGGACACGATGAGACCGAAACATCAGATAACCCCGGCGTGTTTTTAGGTTTTATATATCTCATTGGAAAATGAAATGCAAAGTGTAGTGTTTAACGCCCGCTTTTACTACATACGGCGTCGCAGGCGATGACACTGATGATACATGAGATGAAGATGAAGCATCGGTGGAATGAGATGGCGGGGGAAACCGGAGATCACGGAGAAAACCCGCCCCAGCGCCGTGTTGTCCACCAAAAATTTCACTCTGCGGTCGCCTGCCCCCTTGGCGACACTCATTGGAAGTCTGGACAATGCAGTAAAAGAACACATTGAAAGCAACAAGGTATTCAAAGGGTCATCTAGGACCCTTCAAAATTAATTACTTGATTGCATGTTGTATGTGTGCCACGAAGAAATAGCGGAATCATTGAAGGAGGTGGCTTATGTTGCTATTATGGCAGACAGCAGTGACGGCTCGTGCTCAAAATGTTTGGGGGGTGTGGAAACGGTTTTGCTAGCTAAGTATTGACTACAATAAATTATTACATCTGTAAAATTGAAGAACATTATTTTTTCAAATTATTCCGCCATAACGAACGGAAATAGTGGCTCTCAAGTTGTAATATATACCTCAGAAATAAGTACAGGAAGCCTAACACCATCTTTGCCCAAAGCTACTATATTAATATGGATGAAACATATAAAGGATGGTATTGAAAGTAATTCAAACTCAACCAATTCCACAAGCAATGCTTGCCACATAAGCTGCCACTGATTCACGCACCCTATGTACACACATTAATACTCGCATTTTGTATTTGTTCAATTTATATTGAATTACACTTTTGGTCTATTCATATACGAAATCGAGTCTTCTGTTCTTTATATTGATGAAACTTTTTATCATTCTTTCGCCAAAATCCTGCATGTTACTGATAAGGTCCTTATTTATTGAGAGCATTGCGTCTGTTTGTCGTATTTCTTAAAAGCGTTTTTAACCTTTTTACAGTGGAAAAGCAACTTTCTACCTCCCTAGTCGTCATTTGCATTCTTATGATAATTTTCAAAGATTGTGTGACTTAGCTGAAAACTGACAAAAGATTATTTTCGTATATGAACTGAATACGTTTCATTGTTCCTTGAATGTTCAAGTCATTTCCTCTGTAAATTAGCTCCAACTCTATGCGCAGTTTTCCTTGCTGTAGAAAAGGGCAATAATGCACCACTCGTGTGAAAATTTCTTCCGGGAAACATTCATAGAAATCCTTAAAAAATCTTTACACAGCAAATATGCAGTTCCCAGGTGTCCATTATGAGGAAATCTATCTATAACAGTAGTTCTGATGACTTTACACACCTTGACAACTCCAACCCTTGCACATTCCATACCCTTTCTTTTCTTTGGTGCCTGCTGAAAACCTTCACATAAGTTGTTATGCATTTCATCAATATTTAGTCTTTCCTTTCCATTTGTTGTTTAAATACAAGGATGTCATTCCAATACGTTGCACTATCTTTGCTCTTCCTTTGAATTGCTGGTACAAAATTTCTACAGGAGGTAGGATTTTGTGTAATTTTTTTCCAAAAAATAAAATTTGGATCTTCAAGAGCTCTCCTATAGCTACTGGCTTCGTTTATTGTGGTTGTATAATTTTCAATAATTTCGAAGCAATCTCTCAGGCGTTCTATGTTTTCGTACACAACATTGACAGTACGAATATTGTAATTCCATCTTGTTAATATAGCTCTGGGCGATCTTGCTACACAACTTTCTCTAAAATATCAGATCGCAAAGAGGAATTGGAAGGGGATGTTGGAATCCCCGACAGGTTTGAAAAGAACACGCGTACCTGGGAAACAGTGTTTGTTGCCGTTTGTATGATTAAATTCAACTAGTGTGCATAGTGGTGGACAAAGTACGCATATGCATATGCTTCCCTTATTTTGTGCCCGCTCGGTATCGTAGATGGTATCGTGTCTGCCTCATGTTCAAGAGGTCCGGAGTTCAAATCTCGGTAAGGTTGAGAAACCTGTATAAGGTTTTACCGGGGGTTTCCCTTATTCTGCAAGACGAATGTTGGGTAGCTATAAGCTCCACGGACCCCGGACTCATTTGAGCATTATTTCACCACTTTCACGCATCGTCCGATATGACTTAACGTTGGAGGACGTAAACTACAAAAAAAAACTTATTTTGGCCTGTACTGCATCAGTCCTTCCACTAATAGCACTGGCTTCGTTAAATGCTTAAGCAATGAAATTTTCTTTTGTATTTCCAACAAGCGGGTTGATTTCTTTCCTTATGCACTTTGTCAAAGATTCCACATCTCTTCTTTCAGGATTCAAAGAATTGTCATTTACGAATTCCGCATATACGTAACGGAATACGAAAACCATCTGACAGTGATTTGAAATGTCAGTTAGCACATTACACTGAATGGCAAAAAACTCAGAAGCCCGTATTTGTTGCTCTACTTTCTCCCTCCATACCTTCAACGTGCAGTCTAATAGATCATTCTGCACTCTTTTCATTTAAATACTGTGGTTTCTTTCTAAATGTTCCTTCATTACTTTATCAGCTGTATAGTCAGTGAGACTATTTTCATTTTAATTAGTTTCTATTTTTCTATCAAGAATTCGGGCGTTGGTCTACCCAACGATTTCCATTATCCTTTTTCTTAAGTATATCAAACTTGAAGATTGCACTTCCCTTAGTGATTTTACAAAGTTATACATCATTCTTTGGTCATTGGACTTTATAAAGCCACCTATAACACTATTTATGTTCCTACTCCACAAAGAACACTAAAATAAGAAACCGTGCATTTTAACACTACAAGTCTACTCTGCTGACAGCGCTAGGCACGGACAGAGCCGCGCCGGATAAGCACATATGCAAGTGCTTTCCCCATTCCCTCACCAGCTCCAGAGCTGCATGCATTTCGTTACATAGAAATGCAGCAGGCCGGCGCGATTCCTACCGCGCCATGCCGTATGCTGTAGGTATGAAAACATCACTTCTACACCCTATGCAGCTTTCTCATATTTTAAAAATAAAGTATCCTTAATAGTCGCAAGGCCATGGTTCATTTAATTCCGTAATATTTTTTAGGGGGACGTGCGCTTACGCGCCCTTATGATGAACCTCTTCTGGCAGATAGAAACTACTGACACATGTGAAAAAAATCAGTTAACTTTAGTTTGCATGTATGAAAGAAACGGTGTGATACATCAATGGTTTTGGGGCTTCTTTAATTCTGTAGATCAGACTGTCAATTCTCTTGCAGGTTGTATTTTGAAAGAGGTTGACACCATTTTTAAGGACGATCGCTTTAAAATAATCGCTCAGACCTACGATGGTGCATCTGTAATGAGCTGCAACACAGGGGGCGTGCAGATCAAAGTGGAAGAACACTACCCTCTCGCGCAGTACGTGCATTGTTACGCACATCAATTAAATCTGATAATGGAGAAAGCAGCTTCTCAAAACCATTCTGTTGGGATATTCCTCTGCAGTCTATCGGCTTTTCCAACATTTTTTTCAACATCTCCCCAATGTTTGGCAGCGTTGGAAGCAAATATTGCTCTGAGAGTGCATCGAGGCTCCGCAACTAGGTGAAATTTCAAATCAAGATGTGTGAACACTATATACGAGCACAGAGAATCTTCGATAGAGTGTTTTGATGAGCTATAAAAAACTTAATCGAAAAAGACAATGCAAGAAGCTCGCGGTTTGCGTCACAATTTTGAGGACGGAGACTTTAATTACTGGCTCACCTTTTGCCCCATTTTGATATATTACAGAACCAGCTTCAGGCACGACAGGTAGATCCAGTGAAGACAAAAGCAGCGATTCAATCTTTCGTCAAAGCATTTAACATCGTGCATAGTAGAACGGATTATATAAAGATTGAATCAGATAATGTTCAATATACAAAAAGACGTCGTGGGGAATGTACTTAGCAGCCAATGCCAAAGAAGTGTGTGATCGAATAATATCAGAAATACATAGCTGCTTCGAATCTGCGGAACATCTGGATGCTGCAAAACTACTAGATGCCGAAAACCTTGAATTATGTTCTTGATTATTTCCTGAAACAGAACTTAGTATAGTCAGTGATCGTTATAAAGAACTTGACAAAAGCAAACTTCTTACTGAACTTAGCATTTTGTATGAACATTTGGAATTCAGGAAGACAGAAGGTGTCTATCCGCAATTGCATTAATTATTTAAGAACAATCTGTAAATCACCTTTAGTGAAGTGACCATAGTTTTAAGAATTATTGTGACAATTTCCATGTCCACTGCAGAACCAGAGCGCTATTTCTCCTCTCTCAAAAGACAAAAACATTCCTGAGGAACACCATGACTCAGGATAGGTTCACATCTCTGGCCACGCTATCCATAGAGAAGAAGCGTATCATAGAAATGCAGGACTTCATCAGCAGAGTGATCAACAAACTCTGCATGAAGAAATACTGGCACATGGACTTCATTTTTCGAAACTAGGTGAGTTGCATGGAATTTTTCCTGCAGCACGCTGTTAATTTTCAGCACGAGCCACCGCTGCCTATAGAAGACAAGAAAAAAAGAAGAAAAATAATACATATATTTCCCAACTCTGAACGATCCCTTATAACGTTCCCGTTGGAATTACTTTCAAGTGATTCTGTTTTTTCAGTTTGATGTTACCTCTAAAACTATTCATAATGTCCCGCTTGTTTGGCATTTGTTATCTGAGTCAGATGCTTCCTCCGTTATTTTAAAAGTAACCCTATCCATAGTTGGTTCGAATTAAAATATCCCGAAACATCTTAAACCTTCCCCGTTCTTTACCGCCTGCACATTACTTTTTCCTTGAATGACAAGCAATACACACTTTAGATTGTTCTTTGTTTTTACCATCATTCCTGCTGTATCCTGTGTCTCCGAAATGATAACATTTACTATCCTCCTTGTTTTACGAAATTTGGCTATTTGTCCCGAATCCTGACATGACATACATCTCGCTGCTATAATAAAATCTTTTACCGATACTGATTGAAAGCCTGAGTACATTCTTTTTTTATTTACCATTTGGGTTCTTGTTTGGGGACCAACCTCTAGCACATGATGTACCAGTGCTGTATTTCTAGGGCCCGTGCTAAATTTAAAGTTCACTTTACCTTCAAATTCTTCCTAAGTCATGTAGTCAAAGTTTTGTTCATATAAATTCCGTTTAAGATTATCTTCCTTTTCTCCTGCCATTATATCGAATATGATTCCTCGATTTCTCTATTTTAAGTTCTTCATTAGATAAGCATTTACTTTTAAGAATTTTATTCATATCCTCCTCTGACTCTGTCTCAGTTATCACATTTCTTGCAGTTGTTCTCATGTGGCTAATCCGGATCTTCTACTGTGCTGGTTTGAGTTTTTAGTGATTATCTCTTGTACTTCTTTCTTTGTGTTCCACTTTTCTGACCACACAAAGATTGTGTCTTTGTTTCTGTATTGTGCATTGTACTGCTTCTATACCTGGCTGGACTTCTGGTTTTTGTATTATTTTCTTGGCATTACATTCCTTTAATATTTTCTTTTCTGTCCCTAATTTCACAGTTTCTACTTTCATTTCCTCCACTAATTCTGATAACTTAGCGAGGGTTGTATGTATGCTTGTATGCTTGCTTCCTAGTGACATCTTATTATCGCTTCCATTAATGCCGTTTAACTCATTTATTAAGCTAGAACGCAATTCTGTTTCTACATGCTTTCAACTCTTTCCATCTTTTCTTCTGCCATTTTTGTTTCATCTGTAAAAATTTCTCTAACAGGTGAGCGTGCCAAAGAACTTCTTGAAGGAAAAATACTGCTCTCCTACACCACTCCCTCCTTCTTCACTTTTTCACGTTCACTCATTGAAGTATTTAGCTCCTCCTAGCCTGGTAGCAATGTTTGAGATACTTTTCCATCCATAAATGCAACTAATTTAAAATAATAATAGTTACTGACAAAGGCAAAAAGGAGAAAAGAATTCCACAAACCGCTGTACAGCACTTCTGCTCAGCTGCTCATGCACGACGGCAGCATCAGCACAAAATTGTCTACACGTACGCTGTAGGAGTGCAGCGCAGGTAACATTTCCAATGAAAAATTTAATAATAAATACTCATGCAATACTTATATGAAGTATAAATATTTCTTTCTCTTTCTTCTGGTTCACGTTTGACTTCCGCGAAGTTAACTTCTCAAGTTATGTCACATATGAGCATTATACGCTCCTGATCACCTTTGAACATTTTCTACAATTTACAAACTATAAAATTTTTATTTTAACGGAGCTCATTTCGATGACGTCTTACTACCTTCCGTCAACTAGGAATTCCTGGCTACCAGGCACTATTGGATGCCTCTTCAACTTCCAATTAACAATCACTACGTTTGTCTAAGTTCTAAGCTCTGTTCTATGAAGTTATTGACGTTCATGATAGTTTCAGTGGTGCTCTTCCTAATCTGAAGCCAAATTGATCACCAAGAAGCATCTAAATGGAGCAGAGACGGTGCTTTAAACTATTTATAATTTGTCCAACTCTTTTCCGGCCAAATTTCGTAAGCTTTATCGAGTGGCATTTTCAAACGTCTTCAATTTCTTGTTCCTCAGGTTTTACTATCGATATGCTTTTTCTCGTTTTCATACTTTGGGGAAATTCCTGGTTCTAAGCAACCGTTTTACATTGCTGTTACATACAGAGTAAACTGGTCGAACAGTTGCTACACTATATCGGTTCTAAGCTCTTCTTTTACAGTGGCTTTTTCTTGGATTCATTTTCAGTAATGTGTTCATGTGGGTGTGAACAAACCATGTAGCTACAGTGTGCGCTCGATCAATTAGGAAATATTTTAGATCATATACAACATTTTTTTATTAGATTTGCAATGGATAGGAACTGTTGTCAATTTTCAACGCACACACACACAAACACACACACAGATATATAATCTTTGGAGGATACCTCATAGGTAAATTGGCAATGATTAGTTATTAAAACAGCTATATTGTATTCTACTTACAGAGCTTCATAAGCCTCATCAGGATGAATTGGCATTCAGATAATCTTCTGTAGAGTAGAATGAATTTGAACGTAGGCACTTTCTGGCATCAATTTTAAAAGCACTGAAATTGTCAGCCTTTGCTTTAAGATCATCTGGAAGGTTTTTAAGTGTTTTGATGGTTTCATAATACACACCTTTCTGGATGTAACAAAGTTTTTGTGGTAGTATGATGGATGTTTCACCTTTCTGTTTTAATTTACGTCCTACAACGTTAAGTCATATCCGACGATGGATGTTATACTTTTGTCAAGTGTTTATTTCATAAATTCATTTGTTTGTTATAAATGCGATGCGATTGCATAAAAGAACATTTAAGATGCATATATATATATGTATATATATATGTATATATATAATGAAGGGTTAATATTTTCAGTCTTCTGAAAAGTTATTTGCTGTAGTACCTGCTATGTGTTTTAGAAGTGATTCTTATAACCTTCTTTTGCACACAAAATATTGAGTTACTTGCTATTGAGTGGCTACAAAGTGATAATTTAAATTGCATGATAGAGTAAAATATGCAGAGTATATGAGTTTAGGTGTATTTATTTAACTTACATTTACCAGTGATCGGATAGCACAATAGACAAAGAAGAGTTTAAGTAAACTATACTTTGATTGGGCTTTCGAATCCCTATAGCCGTCTACTGGAAGACCAAGTAATTTGTGTCAGTTTCTTCTAATAACACGTAATTAGTCCTAATATCCACCGAAGTGTACGGTGTCCAATGAGTTATAAATGTAACATCTTTTGTTTTATTCTGGTTTCACATTGGTGTTAATCTTACACCAATATGACCTATAGTTCTAAACATATCTAGGTATCTTTACACACCCATTTTAATTCTTACTGGTATCAGCACACTAGATCATCACCGAACAGAATTGTAACTATATTATCCTTTATATAAAGTGAGAGATCATTTATATTCATCAGGAAAAGGAAAGGCCTTAATACTGATCCTAGGGCTACTCCATGTGTTACTACCTTCCAATTTTTTATTCGTCGATCAGCAAATATGTTTTACCGATGTTTGTTATTGAGACACTTAATAACAGTATTGTGACTTTGTGGGTTCGTGTAATGAAAAGTCCAATTTCACCACTCAAAAATGTTCTTTATTTCCACCGACTTACAGTTTAACACTTGCCAATTACACAGTATTACGTAATGCACACAATTACAATTCACCAGTTCGTCCGTTACAATTTCACTTGTACTCGCGACTACGTAAACTCCGATGCACGTACACAGTCTCGTTCGTTAACACGGCGCTCCTTTCCACGCACGTCACTGACTCTCACTGCCTGTCTCTCTGAAACCCATTTTATAGGAATGTCATCGTTCTTCTAGAAGTCTCTGGTTTCCCCCACGAAAGTTCCGGAGGGCAGAAGAAGGGGAGAGAAGCGCCTAGGGACAAGCGACCTTTCCCTAATCACCCCTCAGTTAGTGACAGAGACTAATGGGAGGCGTGGCTGGTTTCCTCACAGCTGTGGGCCTCATGCCTACCGCTAATTGGGTGACACTGCTCCCTCCTCAAAGCTGGTCGTCCCGAACAGCACCATCGTAGCGGGCTAGTCGATCCAGGTGTACCACCAACATCTTTCCTCGGGGAACCTTCTGGATGCGGTAGACCACGTCGTTAATCCTCTTCACAACCCGGTACGGTCCTTGCCATGGCTGCTGGAGCTTCGGGCAGCGTCCCTTGGTCCGGGTAGGACAGTACAACCAGACCAGGTCACCTTGCTGGAACCCTTGGCTGTTGGCTTGCCTGTCATACCTGGTCTTCATGCGGTCGCTCGCCTTCTGGATGTTCTGGCGAGCCATCTCGTGCATGTTGTGGAGATGGTCCACCAAGTTCTCCACATACTCCGTCGCTGGCTGTTTCGCTTCCGGAGGGCTTCCAAAAGCCAGGTCACAAGGGAGGCGTAACTCTCGGCCGAACATTAAGCTGGCTGGCGTCATCCCAGTTGTGTCGTGTGTAGACGAGCGATAGGCCAGCAAGAACAGTGGCACCTTGACATCCCAGTCTCGCTGATGGCTGGCCACGGCTTTCTTCAGGTGTTCCTCTAAGGTCTTGATGTACCTTTCGACCATGCCATCCGATTGGGGATGTAGAGGCGTAGTGCGAGTCTTGTTCACCCCAAGCCTTTGCAGTGCCTCCTTCATTAGGTTGGACTCAAAGTTGGTACCCTGGTCATTGTGTAGCTCTAACGGCACCCCAAATCGACAGAACACTTGCTCCACGAGGCAGCCTGTGATTGTCTTTGCCTCTTGGTTTGGGATGGCATACACCTCCGGCCACTTGGTGAAGTAGTCCACGACCACCATTAGGTACTTGTTGCCTCGGTCGGAAACTGGGAACGGTCCAGCAATGTCAACGGCGATCCGTTCGAATGGCGCTCCGACGTTGTACTGCTGCATGCGACCCCGGCTCCTAGTCTGGGGGCCGCGACTCGCCGCGCACACGTGACACTGACGGCACCACCTCTCAGCATCAGCTCGGAGTCCCAGCCAGTAGTAGCGCTGCCGTAGTTTGTCAATCGTTCGGTTGGCTCCCAGGTGTCCTCCTGAAGTACCGGCGTGCACTTCCTCCAAGACTTCCGGGACCTTACTCCGGGGAAGTACCAACTGTTCTCTCTGCGTCTTCCCATCGGGTGACTCCCATACCCGGAACAGCACGCCCTCTCTGGTCTTCAGCGAGTCCCATTGGGCCCAGTACGACTTGTAGGTGGCGCTCCTTGGTGCGATGTCCTCCCAGGTTGGTCTCGTCCCTGCCTCCACTTCCCTTAAGAGCGGCGCCAAGTCTGCGTCCGACAGCTGCTCCCTCCTCAGGCCTGCGCTATCCCAACCGTCCGCAGGCACTGCCACAACTACTCGGACTGCTGCGGCACGCTCCTTCTCTTCCACTCTTGAGCACTGGCCGCACTCTTCTGGACAGGGTCTTCGGGACATGGCGTCTGCGTTACCGTGGCTCTTCCCTCTACGATGTTCCGAGGTGAAGTCGTACTCCTGCAGCCTCTGGACCCAACGTGCTGTCTGGCCTTCCAGGTTCTTAAAGCTCAATAGCCAGATTAGGGCGGAATGGTCAGTCCTCAGGTGGAATGGCTGACCGTACAGGTACTTGTGGAAGTGCTCCAAGGTCTTTACTACCGCCAATAATTCTCGTCGGGTGACGCAGTAGTTCTTCTCTGCCTTGGAAAGCGTCTTGCTGTAGTAGGCTATCACCCGCTCATGGCCGTCCTGGATCTGCGATAGGACACCTCCAATGCAGTGGTCGCTGGCGTCGGTGTCCACAATGAAGGCGCCACCCAGTTGTGGGAGACCCAAAATTGGAGCACTGCACAGGGTCTCCTTTAGGTGCTGGAAAGCGTTTTCGGCGCCCTCTGTCCACGCATAAGGCCGGTGTTCCTCCGTCAGGCGGGTGAGGCGTTTTGCGATGTTGGAGAACCCCTTTATGAAGCGGCGGTAATAACTGCACAGCCCCAGGAAACTGCGCAACTCTTTGCTATCCTTTGGGCGAGGCCAATCTCTCACAGCCTGTGTCTTCTCCGGGTCTGTGGCCACTCCGGTTGCCGAGACTATGTGGCCCAAGTAGTTAACTTCCTTGCGGAAGAGCTGGCACTTCTTCGCGTTCAGCTTCAAGTTGGTCGCTTGCAGTCTCTGTAGCACCTTACTCAGATTCTCGAGGTGATCTTCAAAAGTCTTCCCGACGATGATGATGTCGTCCAGGTATAGCAGGCAGGCATCGTAAGTCAGCCCTCTCATCACTGACTCCATAAGGCGCTGGAAGGTAGCTGGTGCGTTGCAGAGGCCAAAGGGCATAACCGTGAACTGCCAGAGTCCTTGGCCCGTTGAGAATGCAGTCTTCTCCTTGTCTCTCGGGTCTAGAGCTACCTGCCAGTAGCCCGACTTCAGGTCCAGGGTCGAGAACCACTGTGCACCAGCTAGCGTGTCCAGGGTGTCGTCAATCCGGGGTAAGGGAAAACAGTCCTTCCGGGTGACGGCGTTCAACTTTCTGTAGTCTACGCAGAAGCGCAGCTCGCCGTTCTTCTTTGTCACCAAGACTACAGGGGAACACCAAGGGCTGTCAGACTCTTCAATCACTCCCCTGGATCTCATGTCCTCCAGCATGTCTCGCACCGCCCCTTGCTTCGCCAGCGGAACGCGTCTATGTGGTTGCCGAATAGGCCGGGCGTCCCCGGTGTCGATGCGGTGAAGCACTTTGTCCGTGTGGCCGTAGTCACTATCACCTTGGCTGAAGACGCGCTGATACCGCCTTAGCAGTTGTCGAACCTTCTCCAGCTGTTCTGTGGTCAGGTGGTCGGCCGCCCTCTCCACCAAGCCTTCTAGCCGGGGCCCCAGGTGTTGCTTCGGCGCCGGCTCCTGTGTCTCGTCGATAGCTGTTACGCTCACCACGGGCTCGCAGATTCCCAACTCCGTCCCGGCCTGGACGTCGTGATCGGCGTCCGTAGGATTTAGCAGTCTCACGGGCACCTCCTCTCGGCACGGCAGCAAAGCCCGGGCTACACACAGTCCGTTTACAGGCGTCTTCTGGTCCAGCATCATGTTCCTGGTTCTCTGGCCCTCCAGTCGCGCCGTCACCACCACCTCGCTCTTCGCGGGGTCAACCACGTCTTCGTCCAAGACGACCCTGCAAATTCCAAGGCGCTCTTTGGGTTGACGGAGTATAACCTCTTCTCCGTTAAGCCGCAGGACCTTCTTGCCGACGTCGACCGTCGCCTCATGGCTCCTGAGGGCATCCAGTCCCAGAATCACCTCCTCAGCCACCTTCGCAACGAACACCCACAGACGCACGGCACTCCGTCCCAAGTTCAGCTCCAGCAGGGCCTCCTTCTCCACAGGCAAGGTGTCGCCCGATGCCGTGACAAGCTGGTATGGTCGGTTTGGCTTCCTTGCCGGCAAACCCTTCGCCACGTCAGGTCTGATGATGGTCACGGCCGCCCCGGTGTCCACCAGCACGCGGCACGGCTTCCCTCTTACCCAACCGTCCACGATGAGGCTGTCATCCATACGCCGGCTGACGGCGCGCAGTGTCACTCGAGGGGATGGTGGTAATGGCGCCGACGTGCCCCTCTCCACGACGGCCCTTACTCGTTTTCCGGCTGCTCTTCCTGGTGTGGGCAGTCTCTCTGCAGGTGTCCGGGCTGTCCACACCCCCAACACAGGCCACTAGGTGTTCGCCGGCGTCCCTCAGCTGGTCTTCTGTCTCCGGCGTAGCGGACACTCCTCGTTCTCGACGTCGGGGTGGATGTTATTTTGGCCGCCTCCATCCTTAATGCCGCTGTCAGCGCCTCGTGGATGGTTTTATATTCCCCGAGCATTAGGCGCTGACGAATCTCCGTGTCCCGTACCCCGTCGACAAAATTGTAGGCGGCTTCCCGGGATACGAACTCCAGTGGCAGGTCAACCAAGGCCTTGCTAGCCAGCTGCTCGATCGCAATGGCGAACTCCTGCAGCGTCTCCCCCGGCTGCTGTGACCTTGCCTTTAGCTGGCTGCGGTATGCTGCGGCTAAGCGGTGGTTCCCGAAGTGATCCTCCAGGGCTTCCCAGATGTCCTTGGGCGCCGCCGTCGTCTGCACCGCGTTTAGGACTTCCGCGGCTCTTCCCTGGAGACTGGCTATTAACTGTGTGGCCTCCTCCTCCAGTGACCATCCGTTGTGCCTGGCCACTGTGTCAAACTGGCGGCGGAAGACCTCAAACGTTGACGCGCCGTCATACTTGGGAGGTTTGACGCGCGGCGATGTTATGTCGCGTCCCGGTGCGTCGGCCTTCAAATCCTTCAACCTCCTGCCGACGACGTCCTCCACCATGGCGCTCAGGGACTTGGCGCTGTTGTCGGCCTTTCCTTCCAGCTCATTAACGCGGTTCGCGAGGTCTCCGACGCGTTCGTCCACCTGGCCGATCCGCTTGCCAAGTCCCGTGACGTCCTCCCTCACGCCGGCCAACTGTTCCTCAAATTTCGCGGCGAGGGCCTCGTTCGCAACCTTCATTTCTTCCATCTTCTCCGTGAGGTTATCGTTAGCCGTCTTCATTTCTTCCAGCTTTGCGGCCAGGTTGTTATTTTCCGCTTCTGTTTTTGTTGTTAATTCGGCCTTCATTTCTTCCATCTTCCCGGTGATGTTGTCGTTGGCCGTCTTCATTTGTTTCAACTCTGCGGTGATGTCGTCGTTGGCCGTCTTCATTTCCGAGGTCAGTTCGGCCTTCATTTCCATCATCTTCTCCAAAATCTTTTCCAATGCCGCGTCCATGGTTGTAATGTTCGGTGATGTTGTTTTCCCGCTTCCTGACACCAGTGTGACTTTGTGGGTTCATGGAATGAAAAGTCCAATTTCACCACTCAAAAATGTTCTTTATTTCCACCGACTTACAGTTTAACACTTGCCAATTACACAGTATTACGTAATGCACACAATTACAATTCACCAGTTCGTCCGTTACAATTTCACTTGTACTCGCGACTACGTAAACTCCGATGCACGTACACAGTCTCGTTCGTTAACACGGCGCTCCTTTCCACGCACGTCACTGACTAACTCTCACTGCCTGTCTCTCTGAAACCCTTTTTATAGGAATGCCACCGTTCTTCTAGAAGTCTCTGGTTTCCCCCACGAAAGTTCCGGAGGGCAGAAGAAGGGGAGAGAAGCGCCTAGGGACAAGCGACCTTTCCCTAATCACCCCTCAGTTAGTGACAGAGACTAATGGGAGGCGTGGCTGGTTTCCTCACAGCTGTGGGCCTCATGCCTACCGCTAATTGGGTGACAGTATGCATAACAATTGAGGTAGCCGTGAACGACTCCTCTAGCTAAATATGGCAGGATCACTATAACACAAATTGAGGACTTTAAGTTTAATAGCTTTCACTCGTCTGGGTCATCTGTACTGGAGAGGTCACTCAGAAGAAGATCTTGTGGCAGTCTGCGCTCGAGGCGAGTTGGTTGGCGAGTGCGAGCGCCGAGATTGTACGTAACAGCTCCAGGGACCTCCTGGAGATGGTAAAAGAAAGGTCGTGATAACCAGCGGATGTGTTTGTGAACTGCTAGCAGACCAAACTCGTGATGAAGTTGTTTGTTTCTGATGAACCATGGGGCATTTGTAGCTCTACGCAGCACCCTGTTTTGTAATACCTGTAGTCGGCGGAGATTAGTATTGCTGATGCCACCCCAGACTGGAGCTGTATAGGTAAAAATGGGACGGACTAGAGATTTATAAAGATGAAGGGAGGATTCATAACCAAGTGAAGTGCGCCTGTTGAGTAAAGGTTACAATTTTGAGAGCGGTGCAGACACAAGTGTAACAGACCGACAGATGTGGGCATTCCAAGTTAGTCGAGTGTCCAGTAGCACCCCAAGATACTTCACTGGCACACTGGTTGGTAACCATGAGAGTTGTTCCCCGAGCAGCAGTAGTGAAGGAAGATCCCTATAAGGACATAAAGAGAAGATCTTAATCTCTGTCTTGTTAAAGTTGAGGGAAATTCACCAGTTAGAGAACCAGTGAGCTAGTCGATCCAGGGCAGTTTGTAGTTCATGAATAGCATGACAGATATCGGAGTGAGAATAAAAGAGAGCAGTGTCATCGGCATATAGAGCTGTGCATATTGGAGCTATAGCAGGAAGATCATAAGGGTAGAGATTAAAGAGGAGTGGTGCTAGTACTGAACCTTGAGGAACACCTGCTAAGATGGGCCGTCGGATAGATATGTAACCAGCAATGCGCACCACAAAAGTTCTATCTGTGAGAAAACTTGCAATGATTTGTAGAGGATAATAAGGGAGACCAATGCGATGTGGCTTACGTAGTAGCCCAGTTAGCCACACCTTATCGAATGCCTGGGCGATATCTAGGAATGCTGCTACAGTGTAGTGTCTGTTTTCGAAACCTTGTACGACAGACTGCGTGATTCTAAGCCACTGATGAGTGGTAGCATGCTTCGGGCGAAAGCCAAACTGAAAAGGCGGAATTATGTGATTATGAATAAAAAAATGAGAAAGGCGTTTATGAATAATCTTTTCAAAGAGCTTAGAAAGGGTAGGTAATAAGCTGATTAGTCTATAACTTGAGGGAAGGTTTTTAGGCTTGTTGGGCTTGTGGAAGACTATAATTTCAGCATGTTTCCATGTGGATGGAAAATAACCAAACAGACGGTGCCCATTCGGTTCTGTGACCCTACAGCCCCAAGAAGTATGCTTGGTATTCAGATCACCTAGCAAGAGAGTGCAGTTTTCTGCTGGGAAGGGTAAAGATAAATAGTGCATGTTAAGCTTACTATTTGGGGGCTTGTAGGCACTCATGAGAATGATGTCACTGCTATTGCGAAGAGAGAGTTTAACGCCCACTCCCTCGAAGCCAAGGATCACAGGTAAGAAGATTTCATGATGAGACATAGAACGCTTAACTAACACAGCTACTCTCCCAGATGCGGAAGGTGCATTCCGATCGAATCTATAGATTCTGTAGCCTGGAACAGAGAAACGTTCATTTGGGACAGGATGAGTTTCGGTGATATAAGCAGCATCTATATTGTGCTAACTCAAAAAGGCAGTAAAGGAGGCGCGTTTAGCGCGGATGCCATTAGCGTTCCAGTTCAGGAGAGTGAGTGATGAAAGAGCTGGCCTATTACACGCCAGCTTGGCGGAAAGTAGACAGAAGGGCATTTTGGAACCATTGGGTGAGTTGCGGTAAGAGAGGAGTGAGAAAAGTGGATAAAGAATTCAGAAGTTTAGTGAACAGACTACTTAGCAGAGCCGAGAGAGATGAGGAGTCTGAGGGTTCTTGTTGTACAGTAGCACGTCAAGTTGAGGAAGCAGAAGTTACAGAAGCATAGGTTGCTGGAGAAGAAGTTGGAGGTGCTGGTGATATAGCTGGTGGTTGTGAAGGTTGCTGTGCCGGATTATCAGATTGGAGTAGTGGGCGGGTGCGATGAGAATTGCCGGGTTATTGCCTGGTGTTGCTGTTTTGGGTCCGGGATTTCAGTTCCAAATAATGCCTACACCCACGGTAGTTAGCTGGGTGGTTCTAATGACAGTTCTCACACTGAGTTGGAATATCCCCTGGTTTAGTGCACTGTGAAAAGGGATGATTTTCGAGACAGTGAACACATCTTGGGGTCAGCTGACAATAGTTCTTTGTATGACCATAATTCTGACAGCGAGTGCCCTGCGGAATGTCAGAGGTACGGCGGCGGTGTTCCACCTTCTCAAAACTGTAGAACAGGCGAGTGAGGTTGAGAATAGCTTTACCATCATCGTTGTTTAATAATTGTACCGCACAGAGAGGAATGGGTTGTTTCGTCCGGTTCAGAAGACGAGTGACCTTCCACACTGGATGGTTCTGTGAGCATAGTTCGTCATATATTTCCTCATCAGTGAGCGAAGGAGGGATGTCGCGTATAATTACAGAAAAAATTTATCTTTAGGATTTCTAAAAGTGTAGTATTCCTGTTGAATGGTGCTGAAGTAAGTAGCAAGTTTGTGGAAGTCATCTTAAGTAGAGGGATAAACCTTAAAGGATGGATCCGCGAAGCTCTGAATGAAATTCAGAGGTAACATTACTTTTTAGGTTCTGAAGCAGTAATTTTTAATTTCCAATGTTGCGCAAGCAAATTGTTGGAACTTTTTCCTTGGCGGTCGTGGCAGTGCTGGTCTCGTCCATGGCGTTGTTAGCCCGCCTTGGTAGCGTGTTGGTAGTATGTCTGCCTCACGTTCAAGAGGTCCCGAGTTCGAATCTCGGTCAGGGAGAGTTACCTGGATAAGGTTTTTCCCGGGATTTTCCCTTATCCTGTAAAGGCTAATGTAGGGTAACTCTACGCTCCATGGACCATGGACTCATTTGGGCATCATTTCATCCATGCCATTCATCGTCCGATATGACTTAACGTTGGAGGACGTAAATTACAAAGAAATAAAATAACATGGCGTTGTTATTGTCTAATAATTCGAAACGGTTATGCGTAGAAACAGAATGAGCGTAGCAGGAGGCACTTTGTTTTGGTGGCGTGGCAGTGCATCTGCGCTTACTCGGGACGGCTGCAGGAATAGCGTGTGTGGCCACGCCACTAGAGCTTGCTGCGAGTGAACTGTTAGATGGGGCAGTCTCGTGCATGGTAACGTCACTGTCTAGCGGTCACTGTAGCAGTAGATGACGTGGTAGGATATAGCTGTGACGGGCGTAAGGGAGATTAACGTATTTGTGAATTAGAATTGAGAGTAGGGGTGCAACAAAACTGGGATGGCTGGGTAAACATTGACTGAGTTGGCTGTAGAGCCGTTGGTTGCTGTGAAAATTCACTAGTGGTATTATACACCATATCGATAGTTGAACGTAAGAGATGACCGGTAGTGTCTGGTGTGAGGGACATAATAAGTAAGTAAAAACAGAGAGAGAAAATATAACTCACTATGCCGAAAGGGCACTAGTACACACGTTAGCGAGCAAACTTCCTGCACTGATTGTGAAAATACGGTTCACAAGAAGAAATTTAATTCCACAGTTAAACACAGTGCAACCTGAAACATACGGAAGCGCGCACACAAAACACATTCGTCCGAGTCGTATACCTGCACTCAACTCCCACGGATAAAAATCCGTAATGTAGAGGTTAGGTGTGAAACCTTCCAATTTGATGTGTATTTCCATGACCAATAATACTGCTTACTTCAATACTGTCTTTTAGATATGATATAAACCAACTTAAATGTTTGAGTTTTTGGCCCATAGAGCTCCAATTTTGCTAAAAGAATGTCATGATTAACAAAATCAAAAGCTGTTTCTAGTTAACAGAAATTTCCATCAACGTGTATGTTTTTTTTGCAAGAATTTTTTAATTTACATCCTCCAACTTAAATCATATCGGACGATTAATGAAATGGGAAATAATGCGAACGTGACAGACCTTTGATTTAACCGACATTTATGTTTCGTGGAAAAGCCCTGAAGGAAACCAATGTAAATAACCCATTCGGAACGTGATTTGTACTCGGTACCTATTTGCACATCTACGTTATTGAGGCAAACGTTTTCCTTTAAGGCAGTTAATACTTTATATGTAAGTTTATAAAGTACACCATTTGTAAATATCCCTGTTCTGAATCCGCAATGATGACTGAAATATATGTTGGTATATTGAAAGTGCCTTTGGTCTATATTTTGTTACATTATTGAGTTCGCCTATTTTGTAAGGAGATATAATAATTGAGAATTTCTTCATTTCAGGAAAAATTCTTATCTTTATGGACTAATTGCATAAAAAATGGCAAAATTAATTAGAGAGAAGCATGATTTTAAGTTTCTTGGTGTTATATAATCTTAAGCTGTACAATTCCTCGTTTTAAATGCCTTGATATGCTTATTTATTTCAGAGGGCGTTATCAGACGGACTTTAATTCAGCCACTATATTTGTGAAACTTGATGCCAAAATCTTTAATTTTGCCTCTTTATTTCCATAATTAGTTCTTTTGGTACATCCATAAAGAATTTGTTAAACACTTCCGCTACTTCATGAAATTGGCTAATTTCTTGCATGTCAATACCAATTGTCTCTTTTAATGACAGCTTCTTTTTATTATTATATTGAAAGTTTTGTTTCTATTGTCACACTGATGAATCAGTACATGGTAATGCGGTACGCCAGCTGCTTTTATTACGGTATTTAAATTGACAGGATTTTTGGTTAGTGTTTTGAATATCAATTTTAATATAAAATATAAATATTCTAGCTGATGTATTTCCTGTGGTAACATTGATTAATCAGTTTAGTATAATTCAATATTCTACCTGCTTTGATGGACTCATAATATTTGTTGTATTGGCGTGTTAGGTCTATATTGTTACTGATTCCTATTTGCTGATGTAGATCTCTTTTAACACTGCATAAGGTCATAATTCCTAAAATGATCAGGTATTGTCCCTTTTGAAGTTTGGTATTTTTGAACTTAGATGTGAATCAAAATTTAAAGTGAGTTTTGATTTATTGAAGAAAGCTGTTATATTTATATTTGGTCCCCCTATTTTCGTAAGTTTGGTTACGTGATTCGTGTATAAGAGTTTTGCTGAACTCGTTCAGTGTGTTTTCATGTATTCCTAAACAT